>VXBB01004917.1:155489-175092 GCA_013399915.1 Illadopsis cleaveri | reverse complement strand
AAAAAAAAAAAAAGGAAGCCTCTTTGAAGCCTCTTTGAGCCTTCCACTTCATTAGATCTTCATGTTCTTCACATTTCAGTTTGTATTTCTCTTTAGATGCTTGGGTATCGAGAAACCATTTTCTCAAGAAACTGTCAAACCAGAGGACATCTTCATTATAAAGAAATGGTATGAGTTTCTGAGGAAAGGGCAGATGGTCATCTAGGAGAAGAGATATCTCATTATCTATCTAGTAAAATACATCTTTGTCAGCCTCCTCCTGTGCCAGAGCTTGCCTGCAGTAGGATTCAGCTGATTTGTCAGCAAAAGTCAGACTAGAGTCAGAGTCCAGAGCAACCTGCAGCACTGCAAGGGTTGTAGTGGATCAGGGCAAGTTCAAGACCTAAGTGAACACAGATAGCAAACATAGCCAGGGACCTCCGTCTCTCCAGACTTTGAATGAAAGCCAAAGTCCAGACTATTTGATAATGCCTATAAGAAATGTTAGTATCTTTTTAAACAATACTGGCTTATATAGCATGTTGAAAGTGGCTACAACAGAAAAGATGCCCAATATCTTAAGTTAATCAATATCTAAATCAAAATTAGCTCTCCAGCCTATGACTTCTCTAGCCTCAGGAAGAGGGAAAAGGAAAATCAGTCTAAATTGTAATTTATTATACAATAGCATTTTATAGTAGGATGTGGTGTTCAGATTCTGGAATAACGAAAGGTATAAGTAGTCGTGTGGTAAGTCAGGTATCATAACTGAACAGAAAGTTCTTAAAAGGAAAATCTTATTTATAGTGCAGATTGCCCAGAGAGGATGTGGAGTCTCCCTCATTGGAGATGTTCAAAAACCATCTGGACACAATCCTCTGCCACGTGCTCTAGGATGACCCTGCTTGAGCAGGGAGCTTGGACCAGATGACCCACTGTGATCCCTTCCAGCATGACCCAGTCTATGGTTCTGTGAAAGTTTTCAGTAGTCATATGTACAGTAAAGGTGAAAAGTTGTCTGGACATTTCAGGACATCGTTATATATACCTTCTGCCAAACAGAGAGTTAAAAAAAAACAACAGGGATTTTCTAAAGAAAAAAATTCAATTATTTATAAAAACTACTCCCAAATTATAAAATTACTTAAAACTACCATGTGGAAAGCCATAAATATTCATTCTAATGGGAAAAGAGTACATAATTGTGCTTTTTTTTTTCCTTTTTCTTTTTTGTTGTTCTTGTTTATTTGTTTGGGGGGAAAGGGTTTCTTGGGTATTTTTGTGGTTGGTTCGTTGGTTTTTTAGAACTTAAACATTTAGATATTTAGAAGGGCAAAACAGGTAATTTTTTCTAGCAAAGTCAATTGGTATATATTTGAAATAGTTTTCTGCAGCTGAGAATCTCCAATCTTAATTTGTGGTGCTATCTCTAGAGAAACAAACTGGTATTTCTTCTTTACATCTAATGAGCACAAAATAATATATTTTTCTGGATTTCTATTCATTTGTTGCTTAACTTTCATTTTCTTATCCTACCAAAATGACGTAGAGATTAAGGCAGTTCTTAGACTATGTAAAAGAAAAGCCAGCTTGCTGAAGTTAATGCAGTGTTTGCAATTTACATTACACTGACTCTGTTTATCTCATGTAAGTTTATTTATAAATATACCTTAGTCTGGCTCTATTTATCTTGATTGTAGCTGAGAAAACTAAAAAGAGAATTTGTTTTTCTGAATACTTAGTTACCTGGAATGATTGTATCATTATCAGGTCATTACTCAGTTTGGGTAAAATTAATATGTAAATTACTAATATTATTCATAATTTTACCTATTAATAATTATTAATTATTAACAGGTAAAACATTTTGTTTATTCTTATATGTGGCATTAAACAAATGGAATTATTTAATCAATGATAGAAGCAGAAACGTGGTTTACAGAGGCCAGCAACAATGATTGCACGTGGAATTGCATCCACATACATCCAACAATATTGAATCCTTGTTCTTTGGATCGTTAATTAGAAGCAGTTATTATAATGCCTCCCATGAACATAAGGGATACCATCCACATGGATGCATCATACCCAGCTCCTGGTTTGCATGGCTATCATATTTCTGCTCTTCAAACAAACTTCAGTTCTGGATAACTCCTACTCTTATTGTACAAAGAGACTAACTGAGATGTTTGTTTGTTTTGGTTTCTTTTGTTTTGCTTTCCTTTTCCTGGATTATAGCAAAACATTTTACCATTTAAAATTTAATGTGCGTTTATTTATTTCCTCCTGTAGGGTTTTAAATAAGCTGCATGGATTAATTTAAACTAGGATAGGATGAATCTAATTTAAATTTCCTCTTGGGAGAATTAGTTTTGAATATAGTTCATATATTTTAAATCCTAAATTTTATTTTAAAAATCAAATAATTAATTTTAGTCAAAAAAATTATACAAAATAAGAGCTGGATTTCTTAAACTTATAATCAAACTAAATATTAAGACCTGTATACTTTTGTGTTCAGAGTAGATAAAAAGTATGTTTACTTACAATAAGTAAGTCCTTGTGAATATTTTTCAGTAATTAGTTTATTCATATTCCTGATGTTGTGTCTTTAAATATATGTGACATATTTTTTCAGCCCACAGAGTCAATCACAAAATTCCTGGTCTGATATCACTCGGGAAAAAAATGCCTAATGGATATCTAGGAATTCTGAGCTAAAGATTGAATAAAGATATTCGATTTGCTTCTACAGAAAGCAGAATTACTACACAAATAAATGTATGTTTGTATTCGAGTTCTGTGGATTTCATGGAAAGTGGAAATTCTATGGCCAGTGTAATCCAGGAAACACAGCAGATTCCCAAACTAAGAGTGCTTTGCATTATTCCTAGCAAGGAATAGTTCAGAGTTTTCTCTAACATACTAGATGTTCTTTAATCTTTAGTCTGATTGCCAAAATATATTTTATTAGCAAGGGCTATTATTTGGCAACAGGAATTACACCTTTCCCCCATGCCATTTTTTTAATATGTCATTATTTATCTCTTAGTTCTTAAGAAGGATTGGCCCAAAGATATTTGCCAGTGTCTAACAAGAGCTATGATAAAACAGGTATGAGAGAATTTGTTGACATTTAAATATTTTGTGTACTTACCACATCCCCAGCTGTTACAACAATTTTCTCAAAGAGAAAATTTGATAGAGAAAAGTTGTGTCACACGGTTATATTGTTTCAGCCACAGCTTTTACAATGAGATAACTTTTAAACAAAAAAGCTGAAAACCAGAAAGGCTTTTTTATATTTCTTATCTCCTTATAAGACCCAGTTGTTGCATGCACTTTATGTATTTCAAGATCGAACATTTTAGTTAGATTGGAACTCTAAACATCCAAATTCTCCCTTTTACATTTCTTCTATAAGAGAATGTTTCTAGCTTTCAATATTTCTTAGAAAGCCTAAGTAAAAACTTAGATATAATTGATGAAAACTACCTATTTTGGCAGAGACCATATATTCTGAAAAAATTCAGAAGTCCTTCCAAAATATGCTTTCTCAAGGAAGTTATGATTAAAACATTTATGACTTCTTTTATTTCCAAAATTATGTCCCAATCATTTTAGCTGGTGGAAAGAGAAATGAAGTATGTGTGGCATGTAATTACAGGAAACTAACAGAGCTGTTTCTGAAAAGGGAACATGCTGAAAGATAAAAAAATTACAAGAAGACAATGCACAAATGAGCGATGATGATGATAATAATAATAGTATCATCTCTGATCTTTGTGTAAGTCCAGTAGCAACAGTGAATGACAGAGTGCAATGAGTCCAAAGTAAATACCCTACATCCATTATTAGAAAAAACTCTAGTTCTTACCTGCTAAAATGTCTTTCTGACTTACTATCTTTATCAAAACATCCTGTTGATAGACCTAGATTTTTCTCTAATTACAATGTCTTTCCTACAATAATGCTAATACTAATGCTAATACTAATACTAAAAAGTGGAGGAGGAAATGACTTTCCAATATTTACCACAATGCAACAATAAGGGAAAATGCAATGGCAATTTTAGGCCGGCTTAAAACAAATAAACTAGGTTACATTTTTAAAAGTGCAAGATTAAAATTAGCTCTGATTGCCCTGGAATGTTGTCAAGGCTACAAGGATGTTTAGAATAGCCATACATCAGTGACCAATAACTAATGTCACCAAGATGCAATCTCGTTTTCAGTCACTTAAATGTTTAATTATGTCTCTCAAGGAATTAGCATTTTCTGTGCTTTTTCTTCTCCTCCTTCCTGCAGTGTCTGCTGCTCTTCCTTCTCAGGATTTCAGGCTACACAGACCTTTCATATGGGCAATTACAGGCATTTTTATGTTCACATTATTCCAGTTTTGCTTTCTGCCTGGTTTCATTTAGCTCTTTTCCACCACTTATGAACTCCATTGGAGCCTGAACATCTGTAACTTCCTTTCCTGTGGTTAGATTCAGCATCTTCCTTCTCAATGAGTCCCATTTTTTTTTCTTTCTTTCCTCTTAGCCTTTTTTCCTGACATGTGGAGAGGGCATTTGCATTCTTGCCTCTTTCCAGCTTTTCAATGTGATACTAGATGTCCTGAAAATACTTTTGGTTAAACTTTTTCTCATCTCCTTCATTTTGGGGTTAAGCTGTGAAAAGTCTGTGTAGCAGTGTGGCATGTGGGAATTGTAACAAGGGCCTGTGTAGCTGTGTGGCATGTGGGAATTATAACAAGGGTATCCAAGGATGTCAATTTAGTGGAACTGGATCCTAGGAGTGCTAAAACACTGCAGTATTTTCAGGTTTCATTAGGCCCAGCAGTCCTTTGGTATCACAGGCACTGCCTTGGGACAGCCCAGGCAAAGTAATTTCAGGTTGTTTGCTGATCAGCAGCTGTGCAGTGGGACAGGGTAGGGACAAGGGACAGCCACTGGCAGAATAGCAATCCAATCAGAGAAGTGAGGGTGACAGAAGTTGCAAGTGAAACTCGCAGACAACACAAAATATAAGAAAAGGCTCTGGGGCTTTGTATGATTAGCAAAACCTGAGACAAAATACCAAACAAATTTGATGTGAAGTAGAAAATTATTTTTTTCTGATTTAACAGTTTGTTCTTGTCCTCTAAGTTACCTTCTCATATAATAGGAAATATATACACATGGAGAAATTAATCTGCAGCCTTTTCAGAGAAGAAAAGTATTGTTTTCTGTATTTCTGTTTATGAACCTTGAAGAAATTCTGGAGGCCAGGAAGTGCCAAGTTTTACTTGTTTAACAAGAAGTAATTAAAATTGTAGAATACAAGAAGATTTTTTTTTTTTTGGATCATTTCTAGGGGATTAACAAGCATTTGAGTGCCTAGGGAATAGGAATTTTTGTTTCTTACTAAATTTCAGGGTTTCTCTTTTTTGCTTCCTAAACCTAACATTTCTTTCACTATTTTAAGTTGTCAGTTTTTCTAATTTTTCAAAGCAACAGCAATCAACAAATCCCCTGCTGATGGAATTTTGGAAGATGCATAGTGTGTCCAGGTTTCAGAAACTCTAAACAAGACTCAGATGAATTTTAGCTGGATGTGAAGATACAAGAAAGATTTAAGACAGGAGACAAAATGAAGAGCTATAGGGTGAAGGGGAGAGAAAATGACAGTGGGAAAAGATACAAAACATTTATAATTGTCAGAGACTTCTGGGAAAGGTTTCATTGTTGGTGTCTCATGAAAGAGGGTCATGGACAGTATTCCCTTTTCTTTGAAAATCAAGATTCTTGCTAAGGCCTATGAGGGAAGGGAACATAATGCACAGGACAGCTGTCCCACGTTGTAGTGGTTTGAAAGCAAACCAAGTGAGAGGCTCCAAGTCAGAAATACAATTTAATAAGAAGAAAGGAAAAAAAAAGTAAATAAAATAAGATAANGGCCCATTAACGAGAGATAGCTTATCTATGAGTCATGGGCAAGGTATTGATGGGCCATTAACAGAAAACACATTAACAGAAAAAAAGAAGGGGGGCAGGGCCTAGGGGGAAAAATAACTTCAACAATTGGATTCAACACTTCATGAAGATGGTGATAGAATACTTTTTGTGCATCCCATACTACAACCCAGGACACACGTACTCTCTCTTGCGATCTCCTTTAACAAATTAGCTTAGTACCCCTTATGTTTTCCTCATTTGCTTTGATTTACTTCTAGTGATTCTGGAGCCTTTTATCTTTTCTACTAGCATTCTCCTGAATATCCTTTTTTAATACATTTTATATAAAAAATCTTGTTCTGGGGGATTTTCCTTCCCTTTCCCAGAAGTTGAAATTGGATATGATTATGATGCAGGTCTTCAAAACAACCAAATTTGTTCTGAGCCAAATAAAGTACTTTCCAAAATCAGCCAGTAGATCATTTCTCAGCCTGTCATTACTTTCACATCTGCTGCTGCTGATAGAATCTTCTGCATTGAAAATGCATGCTTGAAATGAGCACTGTGCACAAATGGCGGGACATAAAGAAATATAATGAATGTAAACGAAGAATAAAACCCACTTTCAAATGCCATTTATGGGCTCAATCTTGCAAGCTGCTTGAAGGTTTTAGATAATATAAGGGGCAATCTATCTCTCTGAGGGAGTGGTCAAGACCTTACCAGACCACGATGTGTAAAATTGTGGCTTTACCTTCAAAAGTTACCGTAAGAAAAAAATCTTGCTATTGCCAAGATAGAGGTCTGACAGAAGAGAGGAAAAGCATGCAGGCTTATTGTGATTTGAAAACACACCTTTATCCTACTAAAATTTAGTAATTCACTGGAAAGGTCAGTCACCTACTGTTGACATTTCTAATGTCATTTTTAATTTCTAAAATAGTAAAAAGTGGAGTTTTGACTCTCAAAACTGATTTTTGAACAAAATATAAATCAGTGGACGAGCCTGTCACTAAAATCAAAGCTCTGTAGCAAATTTGAATTCTATCAGAAGTCTAAAATTGTATCTAATAATGTGCAGACATTTTTTATCACAAAAGAAGAGTGGTACCATCATTGTACCTTTCCCTGCTGGAGGGAGAGTGGGTCACTATTCTGAACTAGTTTCTCTTCCGCAAGGCTGACATATCTCAGCTCATCTGTTTCCCATGCTGCGTTTTTTTATCTATTATATTCTTTACTGTGATGTTAAACCATGAATACAGCTTGTTTGTATGTTTTCTGTCTCAGCACTAGTTGGTTCATAAATCATGATAGCAGGTATATCAATATTTAATTCTGCATTAGTGTTTCTGTCATAAGTCTTTGCTTTTGTCTGTGTTTAGTATTGCCAAAATTGAACTCTGAGTATAATGTAGTCCGTGTCTGCTGTCTGCTTCAGTCTTACTTTTTGTGAAACAAGTTTTAAGGCAGAAGTTTTACTAATATGTTAGGGAAAAGAAAGCAGAGTATTATTTACCCAACAAATTCCATTGCTTCTTGGTGTTGGCAACTGAATTTTGAATGATGCCAAACTGCAATGTTTTCCAATATAAAGGTCTATCAAGACCACCATCTTTTTGTCCTATCTCTGAAAAATAAGACTATTAATATCCTTATTTTTATCAATTCCATGATAATAAAATCTTTTTCTAAATCATTTGCTAAATGGACTGCAGGTGCCAGTTGTGTCCTTATTTCAATTGATTATCATCTCAATTTTTCAGATGTCAGACTTCCAGAAATAATTTCTTGAAGAGATCTCTAATGAACACCCCCTCGCTCCCTCCTTCCCTCTCCCTTCCCCCTCCCCCAGTTTCTAATTAACTTGACTGAAGTCTTACTAATTCAGCAACAAAGTCTGGGCCCTTTTTGAATGAGACTATGAATGTGTCTGCTCAATAACTATGTGATGCTTTCAAAGGAAGTTCTCAGAATTGGAAGTTCTCAGGATCAGAAGTTCTCTGCCTGTATTGTAAGTGATTATTTATATGAGAGTTAAAAGTCTGTCAGGTTTAATTTATTGTCTTGCTGACAAAACTTTCCATGCTACCATACAGTATTAATTCAAGTGATAGAGTTCTGTGTAGGCTACCTAAAAAGTCTGTCAGGTAGAAGAAGGTGAGTGACAGGAAAATAATATGTTGAACCATGGAGATATGTGAAGGAGTGATACTAGACAAAGAAGTTGTTCTGTGAAGAGTACTCTGTCTTGTGCCAAAGATAAAGCTCCATCCTTGGTTCTCTTTCTGAGCCACCTGGTGACACCTGACAAGAAGGAATAATCCATATAGAATGGGAGAAGGCGACAGAAGCAATCTTTAGACTTGTATTTTCATATTTCTGTACTGGAGTTGTATTGTTTTCATTCCTTCAATGTCATAAAGCCTATTTGGATGACTTGAAAGACTCATTTTCCATTTTCATTAATAACACTCATTGAGGAGTGGTGATACTTTGTTATGGCATTATATGCAAACCAATGTGACTGGCTGGTCTAGATCCTCTATTCTTTTCTTCTTTGTTATGAAAATTTAGAGATTCCTTTAAAAGAAAACCAGCAGGAGTCAGAATGAGTTTGTGGGCTTTATATTGCAGTGAGAAAGTGTAAAAAGAAGAAAACAGAAATAAGCTTTGGAAAATAAGTAAAGTCTCTCCAGAGGCAGTGATGGTATTTCTAATTAGTAATACTGGTGATGGCACTTACTTTGAGGGAAGGGCAGATGCTGCCTTTATCCCCACTCAGCATAATAAAAGAGAAGGAACCTAGGATTGTATTAGTCACCTGTTCCAGTTCAAAATTATTTATGAAGACTAGCCATTTGATGATTGGAGAAATATCAATAGGAGGAAAAGATACCAGCATGTAGCTGCTAGGAGATATCCTTCTATTGAGCTCTTTATAAAGAACTGCGCATGAAAAATGTGTGCAAGCAACCAAAGAATGCAGTCAGTAGATCCCAGCAGGAAAAGGTTAGGCTACTGTTTTAAATGACTGCACTATACTTTCCTCTTCGTGCCTAAGAATTGCTGGAGATTTACAATGCAAATTTGGCTTTCCCTTAAAGACAGGTTTACTATGCTTGTGCACAAGATGGTTGAACTAAGACTGCAGAGAACATCTGAACTCTGGCATTCCCTGTCTTATCTATACCAAATTTAAGAACCTTTGATGTCCCAATATGTTGTTGTACATTAGTTCATATACAGAAAACAAACAAGCTTTCCTTCCTGCAGTCATCAGTCTAGGCTGTTATGTAAATTGACCTCTGAATAGGTTACCTGTCAGGTAGCCAAGAGGGAATTTAGCTAACAGTTTTTGCAGTTTAAGGTAACAGACTCACAGACTTCATGGATTTCTACAAGAACATATATACTGTTAATTACAGATGCTGTTTCCTGCCCTTTCCCCTGACTCTCATCTAATCTTTGCTACCCTAACCTCTAACTCCTGTTTCTTCACCTTTTCTGTACTGTTGCATTTACCTTTCTTACTAGGGTATTTTATCCACATTTGGCCTCCTGGTGCCTGCATCACAACATGGATGGTTCTGAGGAAAAACACACAGTGTAACAAGCTAGCATCTGGTTATTGTCCATATTTATTTATCAGATGGACTTAAATGTAAAGAGTACCTGGAAAACTTTTCTCTATAGCTTCAAGACAGACAGGCAGTGCTACTGCTGAAATACTGTAAAACTGTCTTTTAGTATTAAGTTTTTTGGTATTCACACTTATGAACTCTGTACTGTTAAATATTGCTGTGTTGTATAATGAAACAGATTTGCCCTGGAAAGTTTATTGTATATGATGTGACTTACTCAGATTTTCAGACTTTAGATCTGAAAATAATGAAAAATAACATTCCAAATCTAGGATATCCAAATAAGGTTCTCAGTGCTTTGGCTTTGAATGTCAAAGTTTTGCAAATAGAAGACCTCCAACATTGTGCAGTCTTCCCATTCTGAGATATGAATTTTATTCATCTTTTTAAATGTCTTGCTTCCTGCTACAGCCATACTCTTGCCTGGCTCATTACCAGTAGACTTAGCCTTTAATTTCTAAAACCAAAACTCAGAAATTATTCTGATCCTATACAAGGAATAACAAAAGGGAATAAGCCACCATAACATATAGGCTTGAAACTGCTTATCCATAATCTCTATGTCTTTACTGCTTTTCTTGTCGCATATTTTTTAAATGAAACTACCTTTCTTCATGCTTGTATTTATAACCTCAATTCACACTTAAAGTATTTTGTTTGCCTGCTGCCTACTATTTCAACACAAACATTTTCATACCATTCCAAGGATAACAATGTGGTACTAATCTTTTTGAGGAAAAGAAATGCTTTACAGGCTGAAGTGGGATGCACTGATTGATGTGCATCCCACTTCAGTCTGTAAAGTATTTCCTTTTCTGAAAACACAACTGATTCAAAATAGATTCTAATATCCAGAAGATTTACACCAACTAAAATTCTTTGTTCTTCCCCAGCTAATGCTGCCTTCTAAACATCTAAAAGTTTTTTAATAGGAAACAATTAGAGCAAAATATAATATTTTTAGGAAGGGGAAAAAGACCTGGAGAGCTACAGGACAGTCAGTCTCACCTCTGTGGGTGGTGAAATCATTGATCAGATGCTCCTAGAAACTGTGCTAAAGCACATGGAAAACAGTGCAGTGATTGCTGACAGCCAGAATGACTTCACTAAGGGCAAACCATGCCTGAAAAATGTGGTGGCCTTCTATAACAGGTTTAGGGTATTGTTGAAAGAGGGAAGAGCAACTAACATCATCTACCTGGACTTGTGCAAAGCATTGGATACTGTCCCACACGACATCCTTGTCTCTAAAATGAAGTGACACAGAGTTGATGGGCAGACCAGTCAGTGGATAAAGAATTGGCTCGATGGTCTCACACTCAAAATGTTGTGTTCAATGGCTCAGTGTCCCAGGGGAGACCAGTGATAAGCAGCATCCTCAGGAGTGCATATTGCAACCAGTATTATCTAATATCTGTTTTGGGGACACAGACAGCGCAGTATTGAGTACGCTCTCAGCAAGTTTGTGGATGATGTCAAGCTGAGTGGTGTGGTCAGCATGCTGGAGAGAAGAGATGTTTGACAGGCAGAGGCATCTTGAAAGGCTTGAGAGGTGGGCCTGTGAGAACCTCGTGAAGTTCAACTAGGCCAAATGCAAGGTCCTGCTGCTGGATCAGGGTCCTCCCAAATATGGATACAGCTGGCCAGCGAGTGGATTGAGAGCAGCACCATAGAGAGGATGTAGGGTTTATTGGTGGATGAAAAGCTTGACATGAGCAGGTGTGCTTGTGGCCCAGAAACCCAACTGCATCCTGGGCTACATCAAAAGCAGTGTGACCAGCAGGCTGAGGGAGGGGATTCTCCCCCTCCAATACTGAGCCTGCCCTCAATAGGTTCTACCTGGAGTACTGCATCCAGCTCTGGGGTCCCCAACATAAAAAGGTTATGGACGTGTTGGAGGGAGTCCAGGGGAAGACTACGAAGATGATCAAATGGATAGAGAACTCCTCTTGTGAGGATAGGCTGAGAGATGAGAGAGTTGGGGTTGGGTAGCATGGAGAGGGTAAGGCTTCAGGGAGACCTAGCATCCTTCCAGTACCTAAAGGGGCTTACAAGAAAGCTGGAGAAGGGTTTTTGACGAGGGCATGAAGTGATAAGGCAAGGGATGATGGCTTTAAACTGAAAGAGGATCAGTTTAGATTAGATGTTATGAAGAAGTTTTTCACTGTGAGGGTGGTGAGGCACTGACGGAGGATGCCTAGGGAAGTTGTGGATGTCCCATCCCTGTCAGTTCTCAAGGCCAGGTTGGATGGGGCTTTGAGCAACCTGGGTCAGTGGAAGGGTACCTACCCACAGCAGGGGGCACGGCTGGAACAAATGATCTTTAAGGTTCCTTCCAACCCAAACTATCTTTTGATTGGATGATTCATTGTTTGGCTAATTTGATGATAAGTAGATACCTCCTACGGATTTGAAATTCAATTTGGAAGAATAGTCATGTGTGTTACACTTCCTAGTAATTGATAAGTCTGTTTGAACTATTGGATAATAAGCAACAAAAACCTTTAAAAACATACACATTGAAAGATAAATGAGTCATCTTTGCATTTTGCCTGATTTTTCTTTCCTACTCCTGTTAACAAGCAGATGGTTATCCTGACAGTATAAAAGAAGGTTCTGTGTATTTTTTCCAGCTGGAGGTACACTAGTGTATTTCACCTAGGGCTGGATATTGAATATGCATTTCACCATATTGAATGTATGCACATTTTACGTTAGCTTAATTTGGCCTAATTTAGTTCAGTGTTCACAGAATCACAGAATCATTTAGATTGGAAAAGATCTCTAAGATCACTGAGACCAACCTTTGACCAAACACATCAACTACACCCCATCATTAAGTGTGTCCAGTAATTTCTTGAATGCTTACAACGTTGGTGACTCCACCACCTCTCAGGGCACATTGTTCCAATGCTGGACAACCCTTCCCATGAAGAAATTCTTCCTGATGCTCCTGGCACAGCTTGAAGCTTTGTCCTCTCATCCTATCACTAGTAGCCTGGGAGAAGAGATTGACCCCAGCTTGCTGCAACCCCCTGTCAGGTACCTGTAGGGAGTGATAAGGTCACCCCTGAGTCTCCTCTTCTCCAGGTTAAACAACTCAAGCTCCCTCAGCCGTTCTTCACAGGAATTACTCTCTAGACTCTTCAGCAGCACCACTGCTCTTCTCTGGACACAGTCTGGCACCTCAAAGTCTGTCTTGCTGTGAGGGGCCCAGAACTGGACACAGGACAGCGTGGATGGTGAGGTGCAGCTTCAGCAGTGCTGAGTACAGGGGGACAATCATTGCTCTGGTCCTGCTGGCCACAATATTGTGAATACAGAACAGGATGTCATTGGCCTTCTTGGCCTTAATGGCTGTTGACCAGCACCACTAGGTCCTTTTCCACTGGGCAGATTTCCAGTCACTCTTCCCACAGCCTGTAGCACTGCCTGGGGTTGTTGTGACCCAAGTAAAGGGCCTGCCACTTCTCCCTATTGAACCTCATCCCTTTGGCCTCATCCTATCAATCCAGAATTTGAAGATCTGTTTGCAGAACCTTCTTACCCTCCAGCAGATCAACCCTCCCACCCAACTTAGTATTGTTTGCAAACTTGGTGAAGGTGCACTCCATCCCCACATCCAGATGATTAGTAAAGATATTTAACAGGACTGAGCCCAGTACTGAGCCCTGTGAAGCCCCAGTAGTAACTGGACTCCAAGTGAATGCAGCACCATTCACTACGACTTTCTGGGACCAGCCACAGGAGCCATCTTTTAACACAGTGAAGAGAGAACCTGTCCAAGCCATGGGCTGCCAGCTTTTCCAGGAGAATGCCATGGAAGACACCATCCAAAGCTTTGCAGAATTCCAGATATTATTGTTATGTTTAACTTGAATTTCATTTTGTTTTGAGATGGTTTGGTTTGCTTTGATCAGGGGCTAGCTTTCATTAAAAGGAGAGGAAGCTTAAAGGCAATATCAGATTCATAACTGACTTGACAGATACTAAGATTAAGCAGACAATGGAAGGAGGGACTGATTAAAGAGGGAAAAAGGAAATTAAGTCTGTGTTTTAGAGCTCCATAATGAATAAAGTAGAGAAGTGCCAAAAGTCAGGTTTGCAGAGGAATAAAAATGAGAAGCGCATGCATAAAATAAGATAAAAAAGGAAAGAAATAGTGGGACTGCTATGTAGTGGGGATTAGGCAGAAATTAAAGAAAATCCCTATTTGCCTTGATCTTCATTAAAGATAATAATGGAGAGCATGGAACCAAACTGAAATGGCCCTAAGGCAGAGAGAACAAAGGCAAAATGAAGACATAAGACAAAACCAAAAATAGATAATTTCAAGGCAGATGGATCATAAAAAAATTGTCTCTGGAAAAGGTTTTTCCTGCCTGGAGAATGGTAGGCTTCAGGAGAACCTAAAAGCAGCTTTCTTGTACTTGTGTGAATCTACTGAGAAGACAGAGATGGGCTCTTTATGGAGGTACACAGACAGGGGAGAAGATCAACCTAGTCTGACTTCAGAGCTGACCCTGCTCTGAGCAGAGGGTGGGACTAGGGACCTCCTAGGGGTCCCTTCCAGTCTGAATGAATTAATGTGAAAACATTGCCCCAAAATAAAGTGAGGCCTGGGAGAACACAATCACTGTCTCAACTTTTGTATGAGATGAGACTGAACGGAAGGAGAAAATGGAAAGAGAATTACTGGTCCAAGAGCAAATAAATATGCATATATTGACCTTGAGTAAATTCAGTCTGGAAAGAAAAGATTTCTACCTGTTAGGCTCATGAGGATTTTGGAACCACCATCCAAATGGCAGTAGTGGGGCCCAAGACTAAACCTGTGTTGTCTTGAAACTTGATTCCTATATGGAAAGAATTATACATATGAATTAAGAGACTTAAAGAATTAAGTATGTGTCTTCCTGCTACAGCATGTAATTCCAGGTCTGTGGTTAGGCTGATCTTCACAAGACACATTCCTAAGAAAAGTCCTTTGTTTTGACCTACTCTTTAATACCCTGGGGTCTCTAAAGTTTGTTTCTAAAAATGTTGACACAACAGGCTTGTAAAATCCTCCCTTCTCTAGGCAATCAATTGTAGATGTTATTAGGAGGTAAGCAGAAAAAATCCATGCATTCACCAAATAGAAAAAGAAATCCTGTTTCTGCCAGTCATCCTCTGTTCACACTCCTCCAGCTCAGTTGAGTAGCTCTTTGAGATGCACACTGCAAGGGTTATTGCTCCATTGTATTTAGTGTTCAAGGATTCATTCTTATTTGGTTTTTATTAAACAGGTTTTTATTAATGTACTTCCTTTATAATTGAAATTGAGTGTGATAATTTTGAGAGTTCTTTAATGAAATATTGTTGTGTTTTCCTTCTACTGATAAGAATTCTTTCTAGCCTCTTAAATTCAGTTCTGCAAAAAAGAGAAGTTGTATGTAAACACTCCTAGAGTTCTAGATCATTTAAAGCAAGAGTTTCAAAACTTCAGATAAATGCCATCAAAGGATAAGGGGGGAGAGAGTGAAAGCAAATTTGAGTTTTTCTATAGAATTATTCTTTTTATACATCTATGGTGTACTTACATTTTGAGCAATTTTTTTTAAAGGACAAACCTAAACCATCTGGTAGCATAATACTTGGTTAGTGCTTCACATCTATGTGCTGGATGCAGAGAAAAAGCTTTGATTTACACAATGTCTTTCTGAGGGAAATGAGATACACAATACATAATTCATGACTGTACATCTTGGCATTGCATGGCAGTCTTGATTCTGATGTTAGAACCATTTTCTTTTTCAGAAGATTGTGACTCTTTAGGAGCGTGATTACAGTTAAGTACACTGATGAGTGTCAGATATAATGAGAGCTTGTATCTCTGTCTTATGTCTCTGTTCTGAGCATGTTGTTAGAGCAGCCGCAAGCTGCAAGCCCTCGTGCCAGTAATGAAGTGAGGATGAGTGACATTACCAGTATGCCTGGAGAAAAACAATAAAATTTGAGAGGAGTTTGTTCCAATGCTTTGGATAATTCTTGACAAAAAAACCAAAAAACAACAAAAACCAACCAACCAACCAACCAAAAAACACAAAAAAACCCCAAAAACAAACAAACAAAAAACCAAGAAAAACTCACCAAAAACAATAACAACAAAAACCCAAACCCAAAACCAAAAAAGCGCCTTAATTGAGGTAAAAAATCATAACTTTAAAGGTTTTAGAAAATCATGGCAGGTGTCAGCCATATTGCTTTATATATGACTGATGCACCTGCTTCATGCCTCTCACTAACCCTTACATTTGCTTTAGTCTGAAAACAGATATGGGACTTGGAATGGTTGCAGAGATGCGTGTTAGGACCACTGTGTTTTGCACATGAAGTACCTCTTGGCTGGCAGATCAGTGGAGGGAATGATTCCCGTTAGAGTGCTTTTGGCTTGATCCCAAGACTAACTTCAGAGGCTGTTGACATAGCAGTGAAGCGGTTGTCCCATCCGTTCAAAAAGTGTGATGCCCTTCACTGTGGAGAGAAGTGAATGCTTTCATCACGCACACATTTCTTAGGACTATATATTTTCTCAATGAATCTCATTGTAGTTCCTGTCTTGATTTCCCTCCTCGCTAGATTCTTTTTCATAATGCCTGTTCAACCCAGTGATAGAAACATCCTTTGTAACAAATGTTGTGTTTATGTGTTCTCTTGGATTATTAATGGAGTTATTTCATAAAATAAATCCAACCTCTGAAAAATTCAGTAGTCTAGCACATTAATATCCAGACTCAACATATAGCAATGTCTTTCAATATCTTTTGTCATCAGCTGCAATGGCATGGCTTTCATTACTTCCTAATTGTCCATAACATTTCCACGTATTTTTCTCATTACAGTTAGCATTGAAAAGCAGCCTAGTGGCTGAGATGGTCCAGAATCATCAGTAATGTAACCTTCTTCTGAAAAGGTTGCACAATGACAACCCTGTAAATCCTTTATTTAAATTAAGGGAAATATGATACAAGCAGCAGTAAAGATGTTTTTGTCCCAGAGCTATTCCCACCTCCCAGATATGAACATCCTTGAGGGGCAATTCCCCAAGCCTATTTAGTCTTTGGCTTCTCTTACGAAATTACTTACAAGATTGCAAATTAGCTTGCTAATAATAGTGAGACAGTCAGCTTGTACATGAATTCATAAATACCTTTCCCACCTATTAATAAAAAACCTTTGAAGTCATCAAAGTTAGATAAGACATAACCTTGTGCTTTTAACACTAACATTTTTTTTTGTATTAGCTTTCTCCCTTTTACTGCTGTGCTCAAATGCTATTATATATCCTCCTTATTTTCCATTTTAATTTGTGGCAATCGCTGGGACATTATTTTTTTTCTATTTCTACAGCATTTAGAAAAATGAGTCTCAGGATGTTGGCTGGGATTTCTCTTCTAGTGGAAGAGATTTCACAGCATGCAATATGTAATTACTTTCCTAAGATGCATCAAAGAAAATAAAAATCTTACATTATATGGCAAATATGCAAGAATATTCCCAAAAGGGATCATCTTTTTCATCCTCTTGCCTCAACTGTTTCTGACAGTTATTTCAAATCCTGGTAAATACCTCCAATGATGGAAACCTCACAGCCTCAATTTAATTTTATGCTTAACTGTCTTTACAGTTAAAAGTTTTACTAATGTATAATCAAACTTAAGTCTTCAATTTAAGCCTCTTACTCCATGTTCTATCCCCAGTGGACATTAAAAACAATTATTAATTCCTTATGTGCAACATCCATGTAAATGCAAAAGGCTGTAAATACTGCTCTTACTGTAAGCCAAAGTGCCCTTTCTCTTCATACACTGCTTTGTCTGTAATTGGTCTATTTCTCATTTAATGTTTGTACATTTTGGACAATGAAGAAATGGCCTCCTAAATTCCCTAGATATGGCACTTCTACATTTGACGACTTAATTAACACCTTAATTCTAAACTCATAATTTTTTATTATGAATATCTAAATCATGAATTTGTAAATAATTTTTAGTAAAGCTTGAATGTCTTTGCTTTTTTTCACTTCTCACATTATGATTACTCTTCATGAGATGAAGTTGTCTTGAGAGGAAATTCTAGTTGTACAATTCTGGAAGTCAAGCACTCTGAAATTATTTGGATTAACAAATGGATCTATTAGCTATACTTGTGTACATCCCATCCCACTGGTAGATTTATCTTTGTTTAATGAGATCAGAATTTTGAATAGAGTTTTAAAAAAACCTTTTAAAACTTCAATTAACAACTTTATTACTTCAATTAATGTTAAGTCAACCACTATAATAAGAAGTGGGTATTTGTGAATAAATCTAAATTCAGTGCAGTGAACTATTAAGTATTAATCTCTGTAAAACAGCTGCCTAATATTGGCAGACATCCATGCCACTTACATTGTCCTTGTCCCTTGTCCAGGGCAACACCAGCTGTGTACTAAATTCACTTAAAATTTATACTTCTTTAATGGAGCATTAATACATCTGCTTACAACCCACAAAATCTATAAATTTGAAATGTTTTTTTCTTACTTGGGATATTAATGAGGTACATGGAATTAAGCAGATCAATCTGACTCTTTAGGTATGCAAAAAAGCAGGCACAGTTATTTAACCCACTCAAAGTTTAGAAAATCTGTATTAAACAGGAATTTACCAAGTTTAATGCCTCACAGGTTTATAGATGTTACTTAGTGCTCATAAAAGCACATGGGAATACTGAGTCCAACTTTTAGGGCCCCAACACCAAAAACAGAGTAAATTCAGCTGGCTGGGATGTGGAGCAGTTGTCCCATGAGGAGGTGCTGAGGCACTAGGACTTGTTCAGCAGGGAGGGATGGCTCCAGGGTGCCCTAGAGCAGGACCTGCTCTGCCCTGCCACCTGTGAGAAGGAGCTGGGCTCTTCACAGTACGTAAGATGAAATAAGAGAGGATCAGGCTATTAGAGGGGTGGAAATCACCCTGAGGACAGACCTGAAGTGGAGCACTTTTCCCAGAAATGTTGGTCAGTCTCCATTCTCAGAGTTTTTCAAGACAAAACTGGATAAATACCTGAGCAGCCTGGTCTGACCCCATGTCTGGCCCTGCTCTGACATTCTTTTCATCTTGAATCATCTGTGAATACAAACTATAGTGACAATTTAGTCCCTATACTTTTTTAACTTATTTGAAAATATTATGGAAATGCAGTTGCTCAGTGTCAACTGTGCTTGTTTTCTGCATTTACTTGTGGTTAAGTTTAAATATTCCTTATTACTGGTTTTTGGGTTTTTTTGGATGATGATGCAATTATTTTAGGGTCTTCTATAGGAATTAGTCAGATTGTTGGATATATCAAGGAGATTATTGCAGCATTTCAGCACATTTCCTGAGATGGTGAGAGATAAATTTTTAAAGCCATCATAAATAATTGTATTTTCTCTCCATCTCCATAACTAATTCTTTGTATGATTTTGAAAAACTCAGTTGAATGGGTCTTTTAACAACTGGGTATCATTCATTTTTGAATACTTAAATTTACTGATTTGCAGAAACCTTGACACATAAAACCTAAAGTTAACCAGAGCTGTTTTAAGCCTTCGAGTTTATTTTGAGAAGTGTTCTGTAAAAGCATACATTTGATGATACTTACCAGATACTTCTGGCAGCCTTGTCTTAATTTTCACAGCTGTAAAACAAAAACCTAAATCCAGATGACATTAGAAAAAGGTTGATATCATTGTTTCAGTTTCCCCTGAAACTTTGAAGAAAGAAAAATACATATATGGAACAAGTCTTCATTGGATTCATTGGATGAGACAGGGACATTGTAGAAAACAAATTTATATCACAATGTCATGGTGTGTGCAAAGTGGATAATAGTGAATCAACCTGTTCTGCTCTTATTATTTGTTTTTGCAGTCTTAATATTTTTGAAGTAGTTTAGGATTATTTGTTATTCTTGCAAAAATTATTTGAGGCTTTATAAAGTTATGCAGTTTGGTTAGAAATCCATCATATGATCTAAA
>VXBB01004917.1:143918-154478 GCA_013399915.1 Illadopsis cleaveri | reverse complement strand
TTAATTCTAAACTCATAATTTTTTATTATGAATATCTAAATCATGAATTTGTAAATAATTTTTAGTAAAGCTTGAATGTCTTTGCTTTTTTTCACTTCTCACATTATGATTACTCTTCATGAGATGAAGTTGTCTTGAGAGGAAATTCTAGTTGTACAATTCTGGAAGTCAAGCACTCTGAAATTATTTGGATTAACAAATGGATCTATTAGCTATACTTGTGTACATCCCATCCCACTGGTAGATTTATCTTTGTTTAATGAGATCAGAATTTTGAATAGAGTTTTAAAAAAACCTTTTAAAACTTCAATTAACAACTTTATTACTTCAATTAATGTTAAGTCAACCACTATAATAAGAAGTGGGTATTTGTGAATAAATCTAAATTCAGTGCAGTGAACTATTAAGTATTAATCTCTGTAAAACAGCTGCCTAATATTGGCAGACATCCATGCCACTTACATTGTCCTTGTCCCTTGTCCAGGGCAACACCAGCTGTGTACTAAATTCACTTAAAATTTATACTTCTTTAATGGAGCATTAATACATCTGCTTACAACCCACAAAATCTATAAATTTGAAATGTTTTTTTCTTACTTGGGATATTAATGAGGTACATGGAATTAAGCAGATCAATCTGACTCTTTAGGTATGCAAAAAAGCAGGCACAGTTATTTAACCCACTCAAAGTTTAGAAAATCTGTATTAAACAGGAATTTACCAAGTTTAATGCCTCACAGGTTTATAGATGTTACTTAGTGCTCATAAAAGCACATGGGAATACTGAGTCCAACTTTTAGGGCCCCAACACCAAAAACAGAGTAAATTCAGCTGGCTGGGATGTGGAGCAGTTGTCCCATGAGGAGGTGCTGAGGCACTAGGACTTGTTCAGCAGGGAGGGATGGCTCCAGGGTGCCCTAGAGCAGGACCTGCTCTGCCCTGCACCTGTGAGAAGGAGCTGGGCTCTTCACAGTACGTAAGATGAAATAAGAGAGGATCAGGCTATTAGAGGGGTGGAAATCACCCTGAGGACAGACCTGAAGTGGAGCACTTTTCCCAGAAATGTTGGTCAGTCTCCATTCTCAGAGTTTTTCAAGACAAAACTGGATAAATACCTGAGCAGCCTGGTCTGACCCCATGTCTGGCCCTGCTCTGACATTCTTTTCATCTTGAATCATCTGTGAATACAAACTATAGTGACAATTTAGTCCCTATACTTTTTTAACTTATTTGAAAATATTATGGAAATGCAGTTGCTCAGTGTCAACTGTGCTTGTTTTCTGCATTTACTTGTGGTTAAGTTTAAATATTCCTTATTACTGGTTTTTGGGTTTTTTTGGATGATGATGCAATTATTTTAGGGTCTTCTATAGGAATTAGTCAGATTGTTGGATATATCAAGGAGATTATTGCAGCATTTCAGCACATTTCCTGAGATGGTGAGAGATAAATTTTTAAAGCCATCATAAATAATTGTATTTTCTCTCCATCTCCATAACTAATTCTTTGTATGATTTTGAAAAACTCAGTTGAATGGGTCTTTTAACAACTGGGTATCATTCATTTTTGAATACTTAAATTTACTGATTTGCAGAAACCTTGACACATAAAACCTAAAGTTAACCAGAGCTGTTTTAAGCCTTCGAGTTTATTTTGAGAAGTGTTCTGTAAAAGCATACATTTGATGATACTTACCAGATACTTCTGGCAGTCTTGTCTTAATTTTCACAGCTGTAAAACAAAAACCTAAATCCAGATGACATTAGAAAAAGGTTGATATCATTGTTCCACTTTCCCCTGAAACTTTGAAGAAAGAAAAATACATATATGGAACAAGTCTTCATTGGATTCATTGGATGAGACAGGGACATTGTAGAAAACAAATTTATATCACAATGTCATGGTGTGTGCAAAGTGGATAATAGTGAATCAACCTGTTCTGCTCTTATTATTTGTTTTTGCAGTCTTAATATTTTTGAAGTAGTTTAGGATTATTTGTTATTCTTGCAAAAATTATTTGAGGCTTTATAAAGTTACGCAGTTTGGTTAGAAATCCATCATATGATCTAAACATGGCAAAACCTAATATTTTAGGAAATTTAGGAAATTGGTATTTGGATTGGACAAGGGAGATTTGCTCCATTGCCACAACATTGAAAGAAAGCTTCCAAAGAATGACAGCTATATTCAAAACTTATTTTTCCTTTGCTCTCTGTTTTAGTTTCTTTCACACAAATGGAGATTGAGGGGCTCACACCTCATTGATATCCACATCACTATTTTGCAAGTGAATTCATTGTCTTGTCTTTCACTTCAATGCACACTCATATATTTCCCCAGCAGAATACACAATTCTCTCTTAAGGAGAACAGCATAGCAAACTCAAAAAACCCACAAACAACAGAAACCATCACTAGCCACACACCACAGGTCATTATTACTGTTGCTTTGCTATCATCTTGTTTTTCTCTGTCTTGTCTCTCCTCCTGGGTGGAGAGAGCACATCTGGCTATAAAACCAGAGGAAAACCAGTTTTCTTTACTGAGGAAAACTTTTCTATATTAGACATTCTTGTGATGCTTTTTCCCCTTGGTTATGAACCAATAACCATCTGTCCAACAGTGGTGAAAGGCATGCTTGAAACAGTATCCTTATTTGCAGAAAGTTTTCTTTTAGAAAAGGAAATTTACAGAAGGGATACCTATAATCTGCATATGTATAATCTGTTATCCCTCCATTCTCTCATATCTAACTCAAAACTTTTAAAATAGTATAATTAAGCTGTTTCCTGTTGTTTCATATTTTTGGTGAACTTGGTTTCATTACTAGAAATGAAGGCTTTGAAATTCTGCAGCAAAATAATCAAACATTTTTTTATATTGTTTATATAACGCGAGCAGAAGTTAAACCCAGTGTCTCTTGGCCTAGATACTCATCTTAGTAAATGTGTATTGAGACTGGATAAGCAAAGTCATACTTTAATTTTTCAAAGGAGTGTTGCCACCTAATGTGGCACTTGAAACTTGTTTACTATCAGGAACTTGCTTTCTCTACATTTACAAAATCTGTGTCTAGCTTTAAACAACCAGTAAGAGTATGCACTTAGTCTATTTACGTTATGTCACTTTGAATCTTTTCTTCCTGACAATTTCATGCAATCTGCTTTTCAGTTTCTTGTTTAAAGGAGTGCCATACAAATACATATCACTCACTGATGGGTTTCTCTATAATGTTTACCCAGTAGTAATATACCCTCCAAAGTGCAGTGCTAATTTAACCTCTTTCCATTACTGAATTCATCAATTACCTAGGAAGCAATTCAGGGCTAACATAAGGTATTAGAACTAATCTTGCTAATTTGAGTTTATTGAGATAGAAGTCAGGGGCCTGACCCTACACCAATATTGAGAATAAGTCATGGAAGTCAGACAGTTTGCAACTCGTTAATGTGCCTAGACTGTGAAATGATCCCTTCTTAGTATTTTTTTGGGAACAACCACTCCCAAGGAGGATGAATAGAGGTGGAATTCCTAGCCTTGTTCCTTTCTTTGCTGAAGTAAGGGCTGATACACAATGTATAAACATTCATGTGGAAACCCTGGATTAATGAAAAACAAAGAAAAAGAGAGAAAACTCATAACATGATATGTCAGTCTCTGGGGAGGGCACAGTCTTTAAAACCTCCTCTGAGGTTTTTCAGATGAGTTGAGAGATGNAAAAAAAAAAAAGGAATGACTGGGGACTTTGTGATACATTTATTTGTCCTTCAGGACTTCTTGTCAGTTGTCTGAAATAACATCACTGAGATAATTCTAGTGCTTTCCAATGCAATTGAGATCCAATTAGTGAGATGCCTTCTTTGTTTCTGAAAAATGTTACAAACCGGTAAAAAATTTCTTCTGCTGGTACTTTCCTATCTTTATTCTTCTTTATGATCTCACTCCTACTAATTAAAGCTCTTTTATAATGAGATATTATTTAATAAGAATATTCCATATTATCAGAAAAATGTTTGTATTGTATTCTTTCATAGGGTTTCTATTTTCTTTGAAATGTTGCTTGAAATTATAGTATCTCTTTTTATTATACCAATAATACCTATACATTCTTGTCTATGTTTAAGCTCATTTCAACTTTGCTAGTAATTATTGTTAAAAATTTGAAAATTTACATAAATATTATAATGTATATGGAAACTTTTTTAATCACACTGAAGACAAACTACTACCATGATTAGTCAGGTTAGTATTATGCATGGAAAGTTCAGTTTCTTCTTAGAGGAACAACCACTAATTTTATTTACTCATGTTATACACGAATATATTTGTATATTTATGAAGAAGAAAATTGGAGATCACTGTAATAGGAATATCCAGAAGACTGATGCCATGACTCCTGCAGCAGTCAGGAGTCAAACTGCCTGACCACTTCAGCAAAAGCGTTCTTAATGGCATTGTCCTAATATCTCATAATCACTGACAGTCGTGGGGCATCCTCCACCTCTCCAGGGAGCCTGTTCCAATGTTGGATCACATCTTGGTAAAGAGGTGTATCATAATGTCCTCCTCCCCTAATGCAGCTTTCCACATATCCTGTTACTGGGTAGAAGACCTCAGCATCTCCCTCTCCCCGTTCCGCATCTCCCTCTCCCCGTTCCCTCTTCAGGAAGCTGTAAAGTGCAATGAGGTCATCCTTTAGCCTCCTTCTCTCCAAATTAGACAAGCGCAAAGTTGTCAGCAGCTTCTCATGGGACATTCCTTCCAGCCCTTTCACCAGCTTCCCTCGCCTTTTGCAGGCACTTTCAGAGATCTTCACACCCTTTTTAAACTGGGGATCCCAGAACTACACACTATACTTAGGGTGGGACCGCACCAATGCTGAATACAGTGTGATTGATCACCCCTTTTGACAGCCTGGTGATGCCTGGTGATGCCTGTTTGATGCACCCCAGGATGTGGTTTGCCTGTTGGACTGCCAGGGCACATACTGCTGGCTCACACTGAGCTGCTGCTGACCAGCAGCCCCAGATCCCTTCCTGCAGGGCCGCTCTCCAGCCACTGTTCTTCTCATTAATACTCTTCCCCAGCATTTCACCCTCCTAGATTCAGTGCCTAGCACTTGCACATGTCAAATTTCATCCCATTAATCATAGCCCGAAGCACCAGTCTATCTAGATCCCTCTGCAAAGCCTCCTGTTCCTCAAGAGACTCAATGGGCACCCCCCAATTTGGGATCATCAGAAAACTTGTTAATGGTGCATTCAACTCCTGCATCCAGATCACTGGCAAACAGATGGAACAGGACTGGCCCTGGAGCTGCACCTGAGGAACACCACCTGTCACCACCCTTCAGTCAGTTCTTCTACCAACACCCTGTGAATCCACACATCCCACAACTGGACAACTTGTTCAGAAGGCTGCTGTCTGTGTCAGTATCAAAAGCCTTATTAAAATCTAGCAAAATTACATCTGCCACTTTCCCTTCATCAACTAGGAGGCGGACTTTTCCTAGAAGGATATCAAATTACTGAAACAGGACTTTTCCTGGGGGAACCCACGTTGACTGTGACTGGTGACTGCATTATCCTTTAAATAACTTCCATTAGTATTCAGTATGATCTCTGCAGTCTTTTCCAGGAGCTGAGGTTAGACTTAACAGGTTGGTAGTTCCCTGGATCTTTTATCATGTTCTTCTTGTAAATTGGAATTGCACTGGCCGGCTTCCATTCAAGGACCTCTCCAGACTCCCAAAACCTTCCGTAGAGGGTCAAGAGTGGCCCTGCCATTACATCCTTCAGTAAACTGGGATGAATCCCCATGAACTTGTGCAAATTCAGAAGCTACAGGTGGTTCCTTATAATTTCAATATCCACAATTATGTCCAGTGACAAATGGTGTTCCTCAGAGGTTGGTACTGGGATAGGCACAGGTTAATATCTTTGTTAGGGACATGGACACTAGGGATTACATGTAGTCCAAGCTGAGTGGTGTGTTTCATACCCTAGAGGGAAGGGATGCTATCCACAGGGACTTTAGCGATCCAGAGGGCTTTGGAGGTGGCCTGTGTAGTTAGGGAGATGATGTGACCATTTGTAGTCCCTTGTGGTTATTCTGCTCTCTTTTTGGTAAATTTGTGTTACTTGGATGCCTCCTTTGGGAAGCTTCAACCATCTTTGCCCATTTTGGTGGTCACATTGCATATGAAATTACTTTATATAACATTTTCTGTATTTGTTGGATATTTCTTCTTTGTCTTGTGGCCCCTAGAGAAGGTTTTTCCCATCTCCCAGGGTTACATGCTGATAATGGCATGTAATGCTTATTGTTAAATCATTCATAGCTCTTCATTTTACCCTGTCCAGGCACTCACGAGGTTTATGCTGTCATCCTATGCCTCTACTCAAATCACATGGCTATGCTAGTGTGCCACTCCATTCTACACAGAGTAATTGCAGCTTACTGCAAAAAGTTATTACAGCAGGCATAGCATGCAGTTTTTCAAAGCTAAGCAAAATGGAAGTAAATTAGGAAATAATAAACTGATTGTTCAATAATTGCTAATAGAGCAAAACAAGATGAAATAAAGAACTTGGGAAATGTAAGGGAGCCCAAAAAAACCAAGACAAACAGGTTCTGGTTCTGAGCTCTTGCAGAGCATTAATACAGCATTAATGCATTCTTATTAGTGATGGGAATGTTTTCTTACTGTGGTACAGAGGAGCATGATTCTTAGAAGATGGATTTAACTTCATGCTTGTAGCAGATGAACTACATAATCAATAGGGAAAATACTTTGAACAATATATTTAATGCTAAATATTTATATATAACAACTGACATAGTAATGAAAACAATGCACTTTTTAGAAGGAAGAAAGAAGTGTTGGATATTGAAAACATTGATTTTTCTCTATTTTTATCTAACTGTAAAATATGAAAACTGAAACATGTTTTTACTGGTGAACAGAGATGAGTTACCAGCCTCTACGTGCAAAAAGAAGGCTGGAAAAGGAATTTGTTCCTGTTGTGGGATCCCAGACTTACAATGAACCCTACTGCTAGGAATATTTGTAAGAATGTTACCACAGAAGGTAACTGAGGAGCCATAGCAATAAAACTGGAAATGGTGCAAACTGAGTTTGTATGTACAGATAAACACTCACACATGTATATGTATATGTATATGCACACATGTATATGTATATACGCTCTATGTACAGAGCAGAAAGTCATGCATTGTCATTCTTCTGAGAGAAGTCCTAAATCTTCCAGCCATTTGCCTCTGCCAAGGCACTCCAACTCTCTGTTTCTCAGGTAATTGTATTTATTATTATTATTATAGCCAATTTTTCTTTTCTTAGCTCATCTGGTTAAAAACATATATATTCTGGTATATTCACGTATCTTCATATGTTCACACAAAAATAGCTAAAAATTCTCAGGTTGAGACATATGTCTGGCAAGTCTCTGTATATGGAAGTATAAGACACTTCCAAATACAGAAAGTGTCATTTGACTAGCAAAGATGATTTATTATGATAAGGACTAGAAGAGTTTTGTGTTCCTGTAACAGTGTTTTGCTGTCTTAAAGGCTGAATGCTTTGGTACAGTATGTTTGAATTTCAAAAGTCCAATTATTTAGGCTTCTAAGAAATGTGATAAAGTAAAAAACAAAACCAAACCAAAACAAAAAAAAACCCACACCAAAAGCAAAACCCAAAACCCTTACAAGAATTGCTTAAAAATAGATCCAGAATTTGAGCCAAAAACTGAATCGGTCTTTAGAGAACCAAGGACTGTATCTATCTTTAGGTCTTTAAAAATAAAAGTGAAGCTTACAGAGAATCCAAGGTACAAAACCCACACTTGAAGGTAAGACAGGTTGTCTCAGCAAAGGAAATATAGCTGTTTGCTAAGGCAGATAGTTATCTGTCCCTATGATCCCATAAACTGTTCTTCCCAGCAAAGTATTTATAAATAAAATTTTGCTGACCCTGTGATAATCAGTGACCCTCAAATGCTACAGGGTCTGAAGCTGATCATTTTACAGGTAGATTGTGCTACAAATGAGACTTCCCACAAAGCCTTACTCTTGCAGCAGTGTCCCTGTGCCTTGGTACAGCTGCCTAATTGAAGATTTTAATTTATAACAACATTCAGCCTTAACACAACCTGGAGTTTTCTGCAGTTTCTCAGGTATTGAAATGACTCAAGTTAATTTTTCACATCGATGAACTGCAAAGTTGACCCAAGACCTGCTGCTGTTGTTTGAGAGGAGGATTTGGGACAGTAGGAAAAGACAATTTGATAAAATATTTTAAAATAGGCTCGCTTGGTAAAGTTGAGGAACATTCAGAAACACTGTGTAGTAGCTGTAGGCCAGACTGGAACCTGAGGTGATGGACTGGGTGTGAAGGGAGGAGTCAAAACAGGGAATAGGACAGAAGGGCCGATGGCTTCTTGACTCTGCAGGTCTGGGTTCCCCACTGCCCTAGGATTTGACAGGGGCTCCCTGGCACCTGAGCATCAGCAGAAAAAAATAGAACAGAAAGGGAAAAATGCAGGGAGCTACACCTTGGAGAGGTCAGTTGGAGTTTTCATCAAATTCGGATTGAGATTTTATCTGTTGCTGTGCTGTCTGCCCTGATGAACTCAGATCTTATCTCCTGTTACCCATCTCGTTGTGGTAATACCAGTCTATAAGGAAACACCCCCTAAATGATGTTCGGAAAAATTTTCTGCAGAATAAAAGGAAGAATGGGAAAAATATATAAATATATGTTTTAAAAAGAATCTGAGAACATTTCTGTTCAGAATATTTCTAGACTTCTTTAGCATTGTGTGAACTTAATATTTTCTATATACATTTATTGCCTTCAAAAACAGGGAAACTAGGAAACTGTGGAAGAGAGACCCATTTCACCTTTCTTTCTCATTCTTCTTTGTCTGCTTTCTCAGGAAAAACAAATAGGCTGAAAATGAATAGACCTGGAAAACAAACTAATAATCCAAAATCACAATCTTAAATATTTGTGTTTCTTAAGAAGGTAGTATTAGTTCATGTAAAATGCAACTTTTCATTTTAATTCAGAGCACAAAATATTAACTCTAAATTTATTGCAGACAGTAACTAAACCAACATTATCAACATATTTCTAGCTCTGAAATTATTGTTATATTTCTTTTTTCTCAAAAATATTTCAAGAAGCCGTATTCCAATGAGACATGTAGAACTGTAAATGAAAACCATCTCTTTAAAAACTTGTAGTGGAAGGTGATGATAATTTTTTTGATTTATATTTCTATTTATATTATTTATATACATGAGATCTACCTGTAGATAATTCTAGTAATATTGTAGTATTATAAACACTTGTATTCTGAAACATGGAGAATTCACACGGAAAAGGGGAGGAGATTTTAATTCCTTAATCTTCAGCTTCATGTTGGTAAAGGAAGATGAAATATTAGTTTTTCTTATCCTTACTGTTCAATTTCCTTCTTACATTGTTCAGGAAATGGCAATTCAGTATCATAGTACTGTAGGTTTTGATTTTTTGTGCAGTGAACATTGGGATGTTGAAAAGTTGTTTGGTTTTGTGATTTTTTCCATGTTCAAATGGAATGCATAAATGGTAGCAGTTCCCTTGTTTATTTCAGTTTACTGCTTCTCTCTCACCTTATTAGATTACATTTGCATTAACCAAAGTCACTGTTTACACTTATTTAACAGTATTGACTGAAGTAACACTGAATCTCTTTCAGTGAGGGGTGATTTAGCTACAAATCACTTTTCCAGCACCAAGATCATTAATCAGCCTCAGGCTAGATCCATTACGTGGCTTTTCAGTATAGAGAAAATATTAATGGCTCCACAGAAGAAATGTTACCATCAGATTAGCTCTGATTCCCTGCTGGAGCAGCAAATTACTCTGAAGTAATAATTATAATACATTAGTAGAGGTTTAATTTCCAATAAGTGCTGTCTGTTTAAGAGATGGCAATCTCACCATACTTCATAGAACAATAGATCATGTTATCAGCAAGACAAATCTACATGGAATTAAAAAAAAAAAAAGACAATAAAACATTAATCACAGTTTCCAAATTGAAACAAAAAGTCCACAGAACTTTTCTAGCTAGAGCTTTGTGGAAAATCCCTATTATTCTATTTGCTAAAACTTCCCTGCAGTGAGTAAGCAAGGAAACACATTTTAACCTGCAAATAAGGTCTCATTATGCAAACTCCAGCCTTCTTTTCAATATCATTTCTGGAACATGCTGACATCCGGTTTAGGGTATATATATAAAGCAAGAAGAAAGAAAGGTGTGCTGTACCTGAAGTACTTACCTTGATTAAGCATAACATGTTGCTTTTGATGGGATTTACCATAACCCAGGGTCTGGATTTCTGTGTGTATCCTTAAATGTGGGTATAAAAGGATTTAATTAATTTGCACAGAGCCTGCATAACACACCATGGAGTTTTTTCTTGAGAATCAGTAACAGCAAAAATTTTTCGTGAGGGGTTTATTATTATTATTATTATTATTATTATTATT
>VXBB01004917.1:113506-128714 GCA_013399915.1 Illadopsis cleaveri | reverse complement strand
GGGGTTTCAAGTGTCTGTTTAAAAAAAAAAAAAAAAAAAAAAAATCACTAAGAAATTCAATAATGATTCCAGAGGTTTCTTCTCTGTTCACTGGGAGCAACTTCACAAGTTGTAATATTCAAGTTACGTTTTAGTTGGTGTGGCGTCACTGGGGAAATGTCATGCATTTGCTAGCTATTTCTGTTTCCAAATCATTGACTGCATAGACCCATGAGATTTTTCTATTTAAAAATAGCTGTGGTTGTTTTGAGGAATAACTTTTAAACTTTATTTCCGATTGCTTAATTAGTTTCTAAATCAAGATATTTGCCCCTTAGAAAACTACCTAGTACACAGCTGGTGACATAACACTAAATAATTGATATCCTTACGTGTAATTACAAAGAAATTAATACTCCTCTAGGAAACATCTAATTATATTATTTTTGAAAACTGAAGTTAATTAAACCCATCTTCATCTACTCCCTTTCCTTCCCCCTGCCCCCCCATTTTGTGTGTGCTTGCAAAAAAAGTACCTCTACTGGGTTAAAGGACTGAGATTTCTTTTACCCTCTACCCATTTTTTCCCTTACTGGAGCCATGCTGGCTTGAGTCTATCAAGTTATATTTATCCAACTGTTCTGCCATCCTGTCTTTAATTAGATTCTCTATCAGTTTACTCAGTAATGGGACAAATCTCACCAGGCTGTAAATTTTAGATTCTTTTTTAGCAGCATTATTTAAAAATAGGTAGTGCATTATTATTTTCTCCACTATTCATCAGCAATTTAATTGTTTCTGTAAGGATATTCTGTAGATTTCTGTTTCAGCACTTTTAAAAATATTCTTTTGTTTGATGCTGCAATTTGTTCTCAACCTTTTCTCAAGCACCTCCAATCTTCAGTCTTCTTCTGTGGATAAAATTTGTCTGATGACAGGTCACTGGTTTTAAACTAGTGATTTGAAGACTAACATGTGCATCCATAAGGGATACTTCAGAAAAGGAGACTTCATTGTCCAGCATCTACATTTTCAGTGGAAGCATTTTATTGTAGAAACATGGTGAACCCACACTCCAGTAAAGTCCTTGACAAAAACTGGTTTGAGCCATTTCTCTCTTTTTCTGGTCTTTGCGCTTTATAGCTAATTGTGCATTTAGAGTTTCCATTTCCATTTGGAAAACTAAATGCAATGTGAATACATTCAAATAAAGATGAACTAGAAGGTAATTAACTGCAAGGTCAAAATTTTCACACTTGCATCCACACAGAGCAATGCAGATAATCTGATTTACTTAACTTTAGGCATATATAGCCTCATTCATGTGCATAGTAGAAAAAATAATTTAAATTGACTAGCAAGCACTTTCACACTAGTTCCTTATTAAAATTTTATTTGAAAAATAACTTTTAGAAATTAACTTTGAAGCAATTATTTTATTAAAAGACAAAAAGGGGATGTGTTCTGGTAGAGTTAGTATTTCAGCTTGGCTTCAACTGAAGTTGTTCACATTGCTCTACCACAAGCATGTTTTCACTGCTGCTTGTGTTAAAGTTATCACACCTGTATCATGCACGGTCTTTTGCTGGAAATTAATGCCTTTTAACTTAACGGGTTTGCTTATGATACTTGATTTTGTACCAATCATATTTAGTCTAATTTGCATATATAGAGCTACACTTGTTAACACCATGGTAATATGCAGTATCTGGATACTTGTGAGGAAGGGGATTAGCTGCAAAGTCAAAAGAAATAGGAGGGGGATTACTTGGTTTTTACCTGTATACGGACCAGAAGTCTTGAATTTTAGGATTCCTAGCTATGTTGAAGACTTGATGATAAATCAGAATATCTCTATTCTGTTGTCTGGTTCTGGAGAAAAGAAAATAAATAATTTGGACTGTAATGTAGACCTGAGTCTGAATATTCTGCTGTGGTAGGTAGATAACTGGCTGGCCACCAGATGCCCACTCAGCTGCTCTCACTCTCCCACTAGGAGAGATCCTTCTGTGGAAGAATGTGGGTTTAAATAGAGGGAAGTATCCTGTATGAGTTACTATCAGGCAAAACAGATTTGACTGTGAGAGAAGTTGTGTTGGCATTTTAAATAGATCTGAGTTGTAAGAAACAAAGATGGACTTTAGAACAACACTTTTCTTCCCCTACCCTTTCTGGACTGAGCTTCACTCCAAGCTCTTTGATGCATCCTCAGATGTCCCTGGTGCAGAGTGTGTGGGGGATTGGGGTCAGTCTAAAACAGTTCTCATGCCTCTCCTTTCTCCTCACAATTCTCCCTGCTCCACCTGGGTAGCTTCCAGGAACAACAGAGGGGCCTTCACTCCCATGCCTGGAGCTCTTCCTCCTTCTTTCCCCTCAGGATTTGGAGGTACAGTTCCCAGTCTCATTTGCTTTGGGTAAACTGAGTCATGTCTTAATATGTGGGTTTTTGTTTTTTTTTTTTGGTAGGGAAGATAACATTTCCTCCTTTCAGATATTGGGTTATATGACTTTGGGGCACTCTTACTGTAGTGAAGGAGGAAGCAGTTGAACTCTTTGCTTTCTGATACCACCTGTGTTGAGGACTGCATGCAAATAAAGAGGAGGACTTGGGTTTCTGGATCTCACTTCTGCCCCTTGGGAGTTTCTTTTAATCTTTGTTTGTTTTGGTCAGGTTGTTGTTTTTGGTTTTTTTATGAACTGTTGGTCTGTTTTTAAAACAACTCACATTGCAATTATGCAGCTTTAAATTCAAGGTCTCTTCAATGAAAATGGTGTTTTTACTCTGTAGGTGATAAAACCTCTTTTCTTACTTAAAAAAAACCCAACACTTTAGGACTAAAGAGCTTGTATCAAAGTGCAATTAGAGAAGTAAAAACCTAGATGTAGCTTAATGAGTAAATGAAGAGTTGGATAATGGTCGTCCCTTGTAAGAGGTTTTAATGTGGAAAATGCTCTTTATTCATCTGATGATTATAGAAGAAGAGCCGTAATCTGTGCCACTTTGATGCCCTGGCTAGGTAATTTACTGTATTTTACTTTCATGCCATGAAACTGAATAGCCTCATTCTGTGCCTACACAGCAATCTGAAACATCTGGAGTCTGCTGTATTCAGAAGTCTTTTTTTTTTTTTTTTTAAGTGTTTATCCCAAATTGAGTGAATGGAGAGTGGGTGCTTTTTGCTGCTGATGCACAGAAACATACGGAGGCTGTGGAGGTGGTTAGGTATAGAATTATTGTAAGGTACGTTTTGTAAACACTTTGCTTTTCAGAGAATCTTTATACTTATTTCTGAAAGCTGTTTTTTTTCCTAGGGAGTGATCCAAATGCTTGGCCTGGCTGTCTCAAAATGAAAAGCAACATCTCCCATCAAATGCTTATCTGCTGCCACAGTGAACGAACATGCCTTTAAAACTAAAGGCTCTGAAGTATTGTGGCACTTTCTTCACATAGTGAGATACGTGAGGGGTTAACCCTGTAAACTCTCCCTTCTGTATCTAAGTGACAGACTTAGGATAGGCGAAGCACCAATCTGTGTGCTATCAACTCCTTTTTTCTTGTAGAGGGAAAGGAAGGAGGCTTCTCACCTTTGCTCCACCAGTAAAGAATATCTTCTTAATATCGAGTATAAACCTACTCTCAGCTTAAAAATATTATCCCTTTTTCTATGCCATTGTAAAAAGTCCGTCTCCAGCGTTTTTGTAGGCGCCTTGAGACACTGAAAGGCCGCAGTAAGGCCACCCTGAACTTCCTCTTCTCCAGGCTGAAAAATCTCAGCTTTCACAGTCTTTCTTCCTAGGAGAGGTCCTACAGCCATCTTGACAGCCCTTCACTAGACTCACTCCAACAGTCCCATATCCTTCCTGTGCTGGGGTCCCTGAGCTGGGTGCAGCCCTGCAGGTGAGGTCTCACCAGAGCAGAGGGGCAGAATCCCCTCCCTCATCCTGCTGCCCACCCTGCTTTGGATGCAGCCCAGGACACACTTGGCTTTCTGCGATGTGAGTGCACATTGCCAGGTTGTGTCCATCCTCTCCATTCACTGGCATCCCAAGGCCTTCTCATTGGGGCTGCTCTGGATCTGTTCGTCTTCCTGTGCTGATGCTGTGGATTGCCTCAACCCATGTGCAGCATCATGCACTTGGCTGTTTAAATTTCATGATGTTCCTGTGGGCCGCTTCTCAAGTTTGTCCAAGTCCCTCTGAATGGCATCCCATCCTTTAGGTCTGTCCACTGCACCACTCAGCTTGGTGTTGTGTGCCAAATTGCTGAGGGTGTACTCTATCTTGGTTATGAAGCCAATGAGTTAAATATATTTATGTATTTCTCATATTATTTTCTAAGTATTTTCCAGCTGCTTTATTTTTAAGCGTTTTTGTGTCAAGTCCTATGTTATGATGTTATGACTTGTACTGCAATATAAGTGGTTACTTTGTGTGTATAATACTACAGTCTTACAGCTGCTAATTGTTATTGTAGAATTCTTCTGATAGAACCTATTAAAAAAAAAATAAATACAACAACCAAAAGAAAACCCCCAAACCTCTAAACCATCTCTGTGTGTAAGAATATCTGTTACTAGGCTATCTGAAAATCTCTGAAGGACATTTTTATATTGTGATGGCAAGATAAAGTTAACCTTTCAAAGACTGATCAGGTTTTTCATTAATTAAAGCCTAATTAGATTGTTATCACCTAAGTCAAGTCAAAAGAAGTGCTCTGATGCACTGATGGTGGTTTAATTAATTATTTCATTATCACAACTGCTTGTAGAATAGTATGTAGATGGTGGATTTGCTAAAACACTCTTTTTTAAAAAAAAATAGGAAAAGAAGAAAAGTCAAAGCAGAGATTTCACAAAGCTATGGATCCAAACACCTGGGGTTTTATTGTGGGTGGGTTTTTGTGGGGGAGGAGGGTGTTGATTCCCCTCTCTTTTTGCCCTGTGTTCTTTAAAGAAAACAATGGCTGTGCAGAGTTTTGGTTGAAAAAGCAAAGCTGTATAATGAGATTACTACAGCTATCACAGTGCAGTTCCATTGTACTGCTGTGTCCATGTCCCACTTTTCCAATAAATCATAATAACCAGCTGACAATGCAAATATCGCAACATGTTGTCTGGGAATTATTCTGATTGGTTTATAACTTGCAAAGGCTCCTCTCGCTCTTGAGCAATGAGTTCTTCTCCCATAGTTGCTGTTTTTCCCTGATACTTTGTGTCATAAGAGATACTGAGATTGCAGTGGCCATAATTCTGGTTCAAAGGTGGTTGCAATAGATCGGGTTTGTTATGTTTCAGGGCTTTGGGGAGTATGTTGTTAATGCAGAAGGGTTTTTTTGGTTTTTCTTTTTTTACCATCTTTTCTTGCAGACTATCTATAACTAGGTTTTTAAATCCCTGTATAGAGCTTTGGTTTTAAATCTGGCACAAAGATAAACATGTATATTAAACCACAGTAGGAGCATACAGCCCACGTATGTTTGTAACATGTCTTGAATTTTATAATCTCTGTAGAGGCAAAAACATTGTTTAATTTTAATCTTTATTTTTTAAAATTCTTTTTATTTTTCTCATAGAAATAGCAAGGTTCTAGCTCTAGAAAATATAGATTTTTTTTTTTAACCTGTAATATATTTTTGTCTCTTACTGCCATAATGATTTCTGTGTAATAAATCATGGTGGTCTTTTCTGGGAATTTATTCTACTGTGTACTGGAAGTCTGTATTCTGTAATGTGATGAAAATATGAGACTTTGCCCCCAACATAAAGCTAAGAAATATGTGCTAGGGTTGTGGAAAAAATGAACAGAAAAGGATTTAAGTATGCAAATATTTACATTGATACTTTTTTTTTAAGTTTAACAAGAATTACAATATTTGAAGTCATCACAGCATCCTATAGGGTGACCAGAGTGAGAGACCTAGTAATGCTTCTAGAATTCTTGTCCATTGTGGAAAACCTTAGACACCACAAAATAACCAGCTCTTGTTTGTCATGTGGTCATGTTAACTTTCTGACCTCCTTCTCTTGAGATGTTCAGTCCCATTACTGAAAACACATAAACATCAATTTTTAAAAAATAGTTTGTCCAGAAAAACTTGTACCGTTTGTAGTCTTGCATACATCATTAGTATTTATTGCATATATTTTGTCTAGGACCCCAGCTTAAGCATCTAGACTCAATTTCTTACTCTGCCACAAATTTCTCCAGCTGTCTTGAGTGAGTAATGTAATTTTCCTATAGCTCAATTTTCAATCTGTGTAATAGATTATTATTTAATAGATATTCTTCTCATTGTGAGACAATACACATTATAACTGTGGAAATAAACTTGGGATGAATTCCAGAATGTTTAGGAAGTGTGGGATGGATCCACATGCCAGAGATGTATGTGACAAAAAGTAGTTACCTGCCCCAGTATGGCAAATGAGTTCAACCAAATAGGCTTGTCCCAGAGTATATTTGAAATGTTTGGAGATTTATACTAGCTTCATATTAATTGTAGGACACTTGCAGCTTTAATACAGTAGGTTTTGGTTTTAGGGAAGAATGTAAACTGTACTTTTTTCAGAGGATGAAAGTATCACCTTTTGCTCATCATGAATGACATTTTTGCTTATAAGTATGTACTTTGTAAGGGCAGACAAACAACTATGGAAGTGAAATATGGAGAAACTGCTCAAATTCACAACTTTGCAAGCCATAGAATCACAGAATAGTTTTGGTTGGAAGAGACTTTTAAGATCATCTAGTCCAACCTCTTTGGTGTGAGCAGGGACATTTTTAACTAGATGGAGTTTCTCAGAGCCCTGTCCATTCTGACCATGAATATTTTCAGCAGTGGGGCACCTATCACTTCTCTGGATAATCCGTTTCAGCATTTCACCAGCATCATTATTAAAAACAAATCTTCTTAATACTTAGAGTGAATTTGTCCTCTTTTTGTTTAAAACTTTTACCCCATGTCCTCCCAGAGCAGGACAGGCTAAAAAAAACTGACCATAATGTTATTTTCTTATGGAAGTGTACTTGGTTTTTAACATAACAAAATGATTATTGCTTCATTTATTAGAGCATAAATAAAAATCCCATTCCTGGGTAATTTTTTTTTTTTTTTTCTCCTGCTTTTTCTCAAGATGCAGTCCTGGCAACAAACAGATAAAATTATTAGAAAAATCTACAAAGAGCAACTGCTTCACTACCAAAATATAAAAAGAAATTCAGCTGAAAAAGCAATTTAATTGAGAGAACTAGTGGGAAAAGAACTGGAAAGAAGCCCCCATGCTTCAAGATTTCTCTGAAGGACTGAATATTAAAAAGTGTGTTTTTTTAGAATGAGTCATGGGCACATCTGAACATTTTAGATAAATGTTTTATTGGATGAATCCCATTCTAGGGGCATATTCTGGCAGCAGGGGTTATGACTGAACTACAGCAAATGCCAAGATTCAGTTCAATATGTTTCAGAATGTCTGGGCTGGCCTCTAATTACCTACTGTAAAAATAAGAAATTGTCATGCCTGGTGTTGTGGTTTAAACCCAGAAAACAGCTGAACACCACTTGCTCACCCCTCACCCTGGTGTGTGATGGGAGAGAGGATTGCAAGGGTCAGACTGAGAGCTTGTGGGGTGAGACAAAGACAGTTAAATAGGGAGAGAAAAAGCCATGCCGTCCTGGCTCTGGTCAGGCCAGGGTTAATTTGTGCTGTAGTGAGGAAGGAGCATGGCTAGGACATGGTAGTAATTCCATATCAGTTCACGTCATTTTCTGGGGATTGGAGAAGGGGCTCCCTTCTGGGTTGGGGCAGCATGGTGGCAATTGGATCAGGCTCCATAGTGAGAATTTTCGTGTGGATTTCTTACTTCTCTCTTGTACACTTTTTTTGATTAATATTGTAGCTGTTAGTGTTCATTTTCTCATCTCGTTGCTGTTTCTAGTAAACTGTGCTTATCTCAACCCTTGAACAGCAGTTTTTGTGACTCTACTTCTCATCTCCAGCCCATTGTAGGGTGAAGAGTGGGCAAGTGGTGTGTGGTTTCAGTGGGAACACTTAACTGGAGAATACCATTCCTAAACCATGACACATGCATGAGCAAGACAAGGAATTCATTCCCTGTTTCCCATGGGCAGGCAACTGTCCAGCCATGATGCACAGAACAGGGCCCCATCACACACAGCAGTTTCTTGGGAAGATGAATATCATCATTCTTCCCTTCTCCCCTGCTTTATATATTAAGCATGAAATATCTCTCAGATCAGTTGGGATCAGCTGTCCTGGCTGTGTGCCCTTCTAAACCCTTTTGCACCCCCAGCCTCCTTGCTGCTGGTGTGAGAAGAAGAAAATGCCTTGATGCTGTGTAAGCTCTGCTCAGCAGTAATGAAAACATCTCTGTTACCAACATTTTTCACCACAAAAACATAGCCCCATGCCAGCTACTGTGGAGAAGATTTTACTCTGTCCTAGCCCAAACCAACATACCTGCTGATACTGGAAGGAGCAGCATCAGGAATTTGTTCCTTGAACGCAGCAGAGTATCCCAGAGGCTCATGTATAGGCAGCCTCACCTGCTGCTCACTGTAACATCTTTTGCTACTTCTTTGAAGGGCAACGTTTCTTTCTAAAATAGGCCAATAATTCAAGGAAATATAGTGCTTTTTAATATGTAGATACTTGCATTAGAAGACCTTTCATGTGTGCAAGCATTATCTTATGAATCTATAAATGTTAATTTTTTTTTATTTTTTTTTTTCCTGCTTTATTGCTGGACTTATTGAGAATAATGTTGTAGTCAATGCTGGTATTGTATTCCATCTCTGGTTAGAGAGTCCCAGATTAGGTCAATGGTCTGTGTCTCAAGGAGTATACATGTGTAATTCTGCCTTTATATAACCTTGACCCACAGGATTAAGGATAGCAAAACAAAGATATTTGTATGAATAAAATACATTTTTTTTACTTAAATTGATAATGATTAGATTAAAATACTTTAATCAGAATTATTTGCTACACAGTGTAGCTATGACTGCTAGTATAGTATGCTTATTTTTGAAGCACTATTGAAGCAATGGTCTTAAAAATAACAAAATCATTATTATTTAGAGATTGATGTTACTCAGCCATACCAACAACTGTGGCCAAATCTTTCACTCAGCCTCCAGGAGCAACCTTGAGGAGCATCTCCTCTCAAGAGCAGGATCTCCATACACACTCTTAGAAGGGATGTGTTAGAAGTCCTGGCGGTTCAAAAGTGGGTCTGGTCTTGTATAGTATAAAGTGATTGACTGTCAGTCATAGTTTCTAGGCTGCTGTGTCAACTCAGCAGCTTCAGATAAGTTATCAGTGCTATCACTTGTTGGTTCCTTTATCAGAGGCTTTGGCTGCCACGTCCTCACTAATGCCAGATTCTGTCAGGAAATGTTATTTTCACATCCTCAAAATGTTTATCTTTGGGATCAATGAGTTAGGTTGATCTCAGCATTCTTCAAAAATAGTGTGATCCCCATGTCCATAAGACAGTAATAACTTTTGCAAACAAGACAGTTTGAGCTGTTTTACCCCTGCTTAAGCAGAACGTCCTTTTACATGTGAATATCTGTATCAATAAGGTATAGGAAATTCTTATACCTATAGTATATTCAATAGCTTGAACAATAGGTATACAATAGTATATTGTTCAAGATCTGTTCACAATTCTGTTTGTTTTGCATGGCAAAGAACTTTACACTTTTAGAGGATTCCTTGATTCACAGGCAGAAAGTTTTATACTTTATTTGGTAATTATTATTTAAATTGAAATATGCAGAATGATCCTTGAAAAGATCTAAATGTTTTCATTTAGCTTGAAATAATTTTGGAGCTCACATTGGGAGAGTTGGAAGTAGCAACAGGTAACTATTGATGTTGTTAAAACTACAGTAAAATCAAGTCACAACTGGCATCTCCATCTCAGTTACTGTAGTACATGTACAGTGTAAAAAGTTGCTTCTGTTATGTCGAATGTTTAGTTTTGATTCATGAGCAAAATACAAATTAAAGTTAGAGGGTCTTTCTTCTAAGCCCTTGCTATTGAGTTACTGTTACAGTGAAAACACTGTTGTACTTTCTCAAATGAGAACATACACACAAAACCTAGGGAATAAAATTGACATTGCATGTTAACTTGGTAAGATTGTTTTGTACTATTATGAAGAACCCAATATGGATATGTTAAAATTAATTGGTACTTTAGAGCAGATTTGCTTTAACTCTGGACAAAATATTAGGAAAAATCATTGACTTTAGCATAGTGCACTTTCCTTTACTTGTTAGTCACATTAGGGTGGATTCCCTCTTGGAAATACTTGTGTAATCTAGAATACTGGATAATATAGACACTTCATCAAGGTGTTTGTGCTTTCAGATTTTTTTTTGCCTAATAAAAAAATCTGTGTTTATATTAAATAATTGAAACATAATTTTACTAGAAACTCCTGAAAACAGGCGTCTGTTTACTGCTGCAAGTATTAGAATGAATAGGTCACTTCTGTTGTTAAAAAAATTCTCTGTGGTCTTCAATAGTTGGAAAAGAGAATAAATTAAAATTTACTCAATATGTTACCAGTTGAACTTACACCTTCAGTATGATGTACAGCAAATGGTGTTTTTCAGAAAAGCTCTTCAAGGAACAATGACTGCAGTGTGTTCCTCCTGGTGGTGAGATCAAGTAATTTAAAAATCCTTATACTTTAACACAAGTACAATGATATCCTCAAAATATTTTCCTTCTGATTTCTAGATTTGACAGATTTTGGCAAGGCACCCGAATTTCTATCATTAAGGTAACATGTAGTAATCCCAGGGAGGGCAACTGAGAGCTGTCAGAGCAAAATATTTCATGCAGGATGCATCAGCTTGAGGTGAGGTGAGGCAAAGATCCATGTCCCCAGGCTCAGCTGGGAGCAAGTCTAAAGATGTGTTCCTACAGGCACACGTGCACACACAGAGCTCATGTTACATATCCATGGCCAGCCACACGTGTGCACACTCCATAGAGACTTCTCACCCACAAAAGAGATAAAAAGTAGTTTAATGAGTAGATAGGACAAGACAGGATGTGCTGGTCAGGTACAGGGCATGGGCAGAAGAATGTACTGACCAGCCATCTATTGATGTGTGATCTGGCCTTTACTTTTTATCCTTCTGTTTTCCTACTCTTGTTACTTCCCAAATCAGCTAAATTTCTGGCTTTTTTGATGTTTGCTTCCTCCTCCAAACATCATATAATAAGCCCTGTGATTTGGGATTGATATTCCTTTGTGTCCTACAGTATGTCTCCTGGAAAACAACCCTTTTAATGTGAAAAGGGATTTCCAGATTGCTTCTGATTGACTCATATGTTGAATTTCAGACCTGGACAATGAGGTTGAGGCTGTGCTGGGACAATCCTGAGAGGGGTCTGGATAGGATGTTTGTTGCTTTGTAGTCCTTGGATTGGGTTCCCACCTGTATTTGTGCATCCCTGCACTCCTTTGAGTTTGTGAAGATGGGCAGATGCCTCCTGGGTGGGTCTGAGTCCAGCTGAGTGCTCCCATTCCTGTCATTGTGTCCCTGAGCTCCTTTGTGGTTCTAGGGATTAGCTTTATCACACAACCTAGCAGTAATAAATACAGTATAATGCCTTGTGAATACCAGGCTGAGTTTGCTAGGTAGTTATAATGGAGAATTACAGTTATACAACTTGCAATGTATGCAAGTCTCCAGAGAGGAAGATGTCCCTAATTGAAATAATTGTAAGTTAGATTGTTTTGCTGAGAATATTATGTTGTTTGCCTTTGCCTTCTCCTTAAAATACTCTTCATAACTGATCCTCTTGACTCCTGTTTTTAATGATTTTTCTTCAGAATACTCAAATTGTAGATTGTCTTTCACAAATGAGTTTGTAAAAGGGGAATTAAATTCATTTTGTTCTCTTTACTCTTCCCTAGCTATCTGTCATGTTGGTTATTTACAAGGTCATGCTGTATTCTACTAATTGTTGAGTTATTCTGTCATGACAGTATTGTTTCATGTAGAAGTTTTACCAGGGATAAAGTCAGCAGGAAAACAAGTTTAGACAGCCCTGTGATTCAGAGCTTACAAAGGATCAGTTTCCAGTGCACAAAACTGCCTGTCACTGTTAGAGCAAGATGAAGCTGAATGGGCCATCAGAGAGAGGGATAAGTGCTCTTTATCAGGGAATTGAGACCTTTTTGAAAGGCGTCAACCAACTGGGGACATACAGCATGAGAATATATGTCTTGCTGACGTAACCCTTCTTTCTCTGTTTTGTTTGATTTCTGAAATCAGTGATAGGGTGATAGTCAATAGAAAAGATCATAATTTGTTAAATGCTCTTTTGGCTAATGTAATATTTTAAAAAAAATAAAAATAAATTTAAAAAAGCTTCTAGACTCAGAGAAACTAAAACAGTCAGCTGGTGTGCTATCACAGGATTTTAACTGTAGTCATTGAACTGAGTTCTCATTTTCTCTTGTCTATTTGAGATGGGCATAAGAATTTATTGCCCGGTTGGTGAGTGTTTGGTTCCCTGTTAGTTACCTACAAGGAAACGTATAATTTTATAAACAGGCAGTTAACGACGAAGGAAGTACTCAAAAGTACTTATGGGAAGGCCTTTATGAGTTGAGCTTGACTAATTATATTAGCTGGTTGTGAGGAAGTAGAGATGTGAAGCTTTCACTGATGGATACCCATCTCTGGTATATGTGTTTAAGTAGGTTTGAGTATGTGTAGCCTTTTCTCAGACTCTATCTATGTCTTCTTACTGGTGTGAGAAGCCATGGTGAAAATCTTTATTAAAACCACCCTATAACTGAAGTAAATCCCCTCAATAATTGTATTTCCCTGATCTCCTCTTCTACCTCCTCCAGAGGTATTCTGGAGTTTTTAGAGGGAGGCGGAAGAGTTGTTAAAATAGCTACTTCTTGTCCTATTTAAATCTGCACAGATGATAAAAATTTAGTACTTGTCAATGTTTTTTATAGTTTCATGTCAACAAAATGTTGGGAGTCAGTGTAATTTTGACATTCATATATTCTGGTAACTTCTTATTAATGAGCTTCTTTCTATCTAACAACAATCCATCAACAAACAAGGATGAGAGGTGGTGATGGGTGTTGCAGATTGAGAATTTGAACAAAGAGCTCAATGTTCAGATCAAAGGATTTTTATGTAAATGTATCTCATTCAGGCTTAACTGACTGAAAATTAGCCATTATTCCAGCATGTTTATTGGTTGACTTTTTAGCATTTTATCTTATAAATGGGCAATCTGTGACTACCCGTACGGTATACAGGCAGTTATTTTTCTTCAACTTGATGATTATGTTGCTGCTGTGCTCTTTCTAAACGGTTGTCAGATTGTCTTTTGAAGTTACGTTTAATTATCTGAGTTTAGCTTCACCAAAGTGTATTTAAGTGCTGGGTTAAAATCCTATTTCTAGATGACTATATAACCTGTCTCCCCAACAGGAAACATTTCTAGATTCGAGTGAGTTACTGATCTAAAAAGAGGTCTGACAGTTTTGCTGTGTATTCTATGTAACAGATGTATCAATGGCTACAGATGCAACTGTTATTAGCAGTTTTTTGTGCAGATACAGTGTTCTCAGAATCTCTGCTCATAAAACAGCAGTGCTTCCATCTTACAGATATTAAAGGAGTAAGAATAAATTCAGTTTTTGAAAGCATCTGTTAGATGGGCTGGAATGGTGCCTTATGAACATATTCCAGCCACTAGTGGCCTTAAAAAAATTGGAAGTTACAAAATTTTTTTAGCACTTAATTTTACAGAGAACATTATAATAATATTTGTGGTTTGTTAGAATTTTCTGAAAATTGTTTAAATCAAAACATGCTTTCCACAACTTAGCATGATAGCCCTTCAAAATACCTTCTTTTTTTCCCTTTTCATATCTCATTAAATACTTGAAAAAGATTTCAGAGGCTCACTTGATGATATCCCACTATAAAGAAAAAAGTGCACTGCAGGTGGAAGTGTCTTGAAGAGATCTCAAAAGGTCATATTGTCATTATCCTTAATTAAATCAGGAGATGAGTTGTATTTGGATGTTCAAACAGTCACTTGCAGCATACATATGTTTTTTTTCCTGTTGAAATTGTGGATTAACTATGCATTGTAAGATGCAAAGTCCAATAATTAGTGTTAATAAACTTCAAAGACAGCAGCATGGGAAAGTGTGTAGTACAAATGTAATTACAAGCTGTTATGATAGTTTACAAAAATATGTATGTGCTTTATGTTGCTTTCCGCTTTGATTTTTGTATGGAGGTTATTACAAATAAAATGGTCTCCAGAGATTCTCTCTCTTGCTGCTGAGAAAGCACATCTCATATTTAGCATTCAGCGCTTTAGTTCTCCACTGTTTCCCTTCCCCTGGGTATGAGCTTTTATCCTGTAAAAATGGGGGTTTGTCATTCTGAGTCTTCTACGTTGAAACAGTTCTGCCTATTACCTGTTTTCCCCATTGTATTTTATGCACCAAGTGTCTTGTAACTCAGCATGGCTTATGTTTCCAGTACTAGCTGGATTCCAGCACTTTCAGGAATAAGCTATGCTCTGAATGTGAGGGACAGCTGCAGTTGTTCCACTGTTTTCTACTTACAACGAATGTTGGGAGAACAGAAATATTCTTCCTTTCTCTGAGGTAAACAAAATGACTGGCAAAGTAATGTTGTGTTTGAATATGAAGCAGTCATACAAGGCAGACCTTCCCATTTAATAAGATTGACATTATCAGTCCATAGAAATAACTCTTGCATTAAGGTTAGCAAAATTGAAGGATGCAAAATACATAAATCTTCAGTGCTAAGGAATGTACAGGATTGGACAAGATCACTTATGATGTCCAGCTTTTCATAGCTGCAATTTTACATAGAAAATTTCCCTTACAATTATTATTAATGTATTCTGTTCAAAAAACTTATTTATTCCAAAACATGAATGAGATTTTCTGTTTCCCTGTGTAATTATTTAATATTTCTCTTACCTGAGAAAAGAATAAATAATAGTTGGAGTTTGAGGGGGTTTAATCTATTTATTTATTTATTTGTGTTTTGTGGGTTTTTTTGTTTAATTTGGGTATTTTGTGTTTTGTTTGTTCTGTTTTTGTTTAGGTGGGGTTTTTTTTTGTTTGGTTGGTTTTTTGTTTGTGGGGGGATTTTTTGTTTTG
>VXBB01004917.1:97310-113468 GCA_013399915.1 Illadopsis cleaveri | reverse complement strand
TTTTTTGTGAGGTTTTTTTGGGGGTGTGGTTTTTGTTTTGTTTTGTTTGGGTTTTTTGTATTTTTAACATAGCATGTCCAGTTAGACTTAGCTGGTTTAGTTTTATGTCATCATTTTTGCCAAAAGAACAATTCCATGGTGTGATAAGATACACCTGGTCATGCTATCAGATACGTTGATGAGTGGCAAATGACATTCAGATTTAGGACAAGGTTGTATTTTTCTCTTAACCATTATCTGTCACATGTCATAATGTCTTAGCCCATGTAGGGCATGCCTAATGCTTTCTTGTTTCTTTTTGTTTTTTTTTTTCTTTTTGGTCTGTGGAAAACCAGAATCTCATCTCACAAGGCTTTTTTTGACTAATACATGATGGGTGTATTATGCAGTTATGGATGTACCCATCTCATTCTCCAGCTGTAGAATAAAAATGCCATCGCCAGGAATAGAAGGAGGTCAGGAAATAGAGTACACTCTATTCTGCAAAAATATTATTGAGAGCTGAATAAACAAAAAGGAGTTTAAACTAGAACCACAGAGAGATTTGAGTCGGAAGAGACCTTAATGATCATCTAGTTCCAACCTCTAATTATCATCTAGGTCAACTCCTGACACAGGCAGGGACACTTGCCACCAGAGCAGTTTGCTCAAAGTTCTGCCCTACTCAGCCTCTAATACATACAGGGGTGGGGCGCCCGCAAGTCCTTTGGTCAATCTGTCCTAGTGTCTCACCACTCTCATTGTGTAAAATTAAACAAGTATACAAAAACTAATAAAATACTCCCAAATTCCCAACAAACAAAGTTAATTTTCTTCCTTATATCTCATCTAATTCTACCCAAAATCTACCATCTTTCAGTTTAAAACTGTTGCCCCATGTCCTGTTTCTAGAGGCCTTGGTAAAGATTCTCTTCCTCTGTCATATAAGCCTTCGTGCATTGAAAGGCCACAATGACATCTCTCTGCAGGCTTCTCCAGGCTGAGCAACCCCAATTCTCTCAGCTTGTTCTCATAAGAGAAGCATTCCACCTCTCTGACCATTAATAGATTTGCAGCTAAATTGTCTATGAAGAAATAGTTCTTGAAGACTTTTCAAATTACTGTATTGAATGTACAACAAAAATTATAACTTTGCTTCGTGTGAGTTATCAGGAGACTCAATTAGTGGATCACAAAAAGTATCTTTATTACTTGGGCACGTGTACATTGTGAATGATAAAGCAGACTTTTTGCCTGTTTCTTTTGATGACTTTCTCAGCAGCATAAAATCTTTCTGAATTAAACTATGTTAATAATAATTTTATGGTTTAAATTTTTATTTGGAAAAATAGATAACCTAATCAGGTTACAAGATAATTGGCAAGCAACAGAAACTTATCTGCTGAGAAGATTGGTGTTTATGTATCACCAAGTACACATAAATGCAAGTTCTTGCTGGCTTGATTTGGATGTAGAAGTCAGGCAAGCATATTAAAACAACACAAAAGTTGTTCAAATGAGGATTTCTTGTATATAGTTCATTCAGAAACATTATCCCATTTCGAGGTTGTTGATGATGCCAGCCAAAGAAATGTAATTTTTGTTAAGATACTGGGCTAAAATTGATAAATGTTTCTACTGTTGTTCAGGAAGCAATGGTTTTCCTAAGAACTCTTAAACAAAAACACAGTAATTTTAACTTTAGTGGTCTAAGCCTTACTGGAGACTTAAGCAGCTACCTCTTTCTTATGTAGTTTTCCTTTAACACTTTATAAAATCTTCAATGAAACCTAGATTTTGGGGAGTGTATTGATATTGTTGACTGTCCAGTTCCTAAGTGACTATTTGTCCAACAGCATCCAGGTGCTACCATGAAGAGTCAATAATTCTAATAATAGGCAGCTGGAATTTTTTTCCAGTGAAGCCCTAGCATAAGTTAATGTTCACATTCATTTAATGAATCTGTTCATAATGGTGAGTCTCAAATTGCATCATTAATGTGTTAGCACATCATAAGGGTCTGATCTCTCTCTGCCTGTATTGCACTTGACAATACGTTTTGTTAAAAAGCTGAATGTTCCAGAAAATTGTTACCAAACTCCTGGGAACCATTACTGAATCAATGAAGTATTCTAAGAAATCAGTTGATAGGGCATGCCTCCACAAACTGATATTTCAAGTGGCGTGTTTGTAAGATTGCTTATAATGCTTTTATTAGAAAAGGATTATGTAAAAATATTTTTCTGTTTTGCTGATGATATATCTGCTTTCTTAAAGCTGTATGCCAAACCTGAAAGGAAAATTTTCTTGGAAAAACGTGATTTTTTTTTTCCCTCTCTTGATTTCTATGTTTCCATTCAACAGTCTGTAGTCTGTAAACTTAGTGAAAAGGCAAAGAAATGAAACCAGTGCATGACAGGAACTGAAACAGCCCTACCTGGAAAACTAAAATTCGTAAACTGTTGGGAGTTCAAACTTTTTTCCAGTTTTCCATAAACATACTGTAACAGTGCATTAAAAAAAAAAAAACAACCTTGAGTTTCCAAGATGAAGGGATACCTAGAATAACAATTATTATATATAATTAAGAAAAAGATATTGCTGGTCAAAGGGAAGGAAGTATGTCATAGTGAAGAACCTATTCCAAGCACATAAAACTATGTGAGGTGAGAAAAGGAGTATGTTCCATGGAAATTTGTGAGAATTATGAGCACAAAAAGTAGTGGATGCATACACAGAAAAAACATAAAACTAAACTGAAGACAGTGCAAAGCTGAGCCTTAGGCTAATAGAGAGAATATATCTTTTTCAAGAAAGTAGAAATTCCCTTGCACTTTCTTATTGCCTGATGTACCTAAGACCTTCTCTTTTTTTTTTTCTATTTTTCCCTTTGAAATATAATTTTTTTGTTTGTGTGTGTGTTCTATAGTCACTTCTGAGACTGGATAGATGAGTTTGAGTTCCTGACAAATCAGTACTTCCCACAAATTTATTTTGATGTTTCATTGCTATTATTTTATGACATCTCTGCCTACTTAGTATCAGGATGAGTTGGTAGCTATAGCTTTAGGGAGAGTCCCTGTCAGCTGCCTTCTTGACATACAACTTACTCCTAATTTTTTATTTTTTTGACTATAAATGAGAATAAGGTACCTTTTCCCTCAATTTCAGCCCTGTAATAGAAAATGGAAGAAATCAAATTTGATGTTTCTTATATTGGTAGACTTAGATAAGTCTGGCATTGATCTCTTGTACTACAGAAAAATTTTGTGCTTTAAAATGAAACAATATGATGCTGATGTCATTTGTCCAGTAGTAATGATCTCTCTTATCAGTGAACCATGCATAGTTAGACAACTTTACTTATTCTGTGTCCCTCTTATAGGCCTTCCCTGTAATAATGACCTTTCCCCCCAGTTACATTCTGGGATTGGTTTATTTCATCTGAGAGCTCTTGTTGCACATAACTTTGTGCTTCACAACCAGGGTTCCAAACCTTGTTTGCCTGCTGAGGAGGTCCCTTCTTTGTTATTGATAAGGATGCCTAGTTGAAATTATAACTCAACATAATGGATTCCATTCTTATATCTGCTTATGGACTAATTCCATGCAGAATGAAGTAATTTTTTTCTTCTTTTTCCAGGAGTCTAAAGGGAGTTAGATAATTTATTCTGGTATTGTAGTTGCACTAATATCTGTTCTGTTGATCTTCACTCTAAATGAATGTCTACTTTTGTGTAACAGCAAAATTGCCTGTAATTTCTCATGACTCCAGAGCTGAAAATGAACACCAAATTAGTATTGATGCTTTATTAGGATGCTCAAATTAGGTTTAATTTGAAGTATGTATGTATGTGTCTTAGCATCACAGCATACTCTGAAATTTGAGAATGGAATAGACGTCAAAAATAAAGATTGAATTGTTAGTGAAAATTGAACTTGTTTTCATTTTTAAAATTAATTGACTCAGAATCCCGATTATAACTAATTGACTTGTTATTCTAGGCCTGAACTTCATGCCTGAGTATCACCCTTCTTCATATGAACTTAGTTAATCAACTTGCTTTAATGACAGTACTGTAAACAGCCTGATAAAGTGACTGGTTGTTCAACAAATTCATCCCCTTCAATAATGGAGAAACAGTGTGTCTATACTGCTATATTATTTTATCCTGTTTGTTGGTGGGAATAGACTTGAATACATGCAACTGGGAAAAACCATGAAAGAGAATTTAAGCCCTTAGTAAAAACATTGTATGTAGTGGTGTGTTTGGATGTCTTGCAAAATTAATCCTAGCTAGTTATATGTGTGTGTATAACTGTCCTTGTGGATGCTTTTCAAACACTAGTAGATATGTGTCTGTGTGCATGTAGGTTTAAAGGAAAGGGTTAAACTAAAAGAAAAATCAACAAAATCCCTTAGTGTTTTAGCAGCACTGCACTGGGAGTCCATTTAGATTCCAGTCACATGTTCTGTTTCTCCTGAAGTTTTTCTTTTATTTTCTGCAGCTCTTGGACAGAGGCAGTTTGTAACAGGAGACTGTTGTCTGCCTACAACAAGTCTTCAGATTAGTCAAGACAACCGCCAGAATGAAAGGCTCTATTTCTGTCAAAAATATATGTATATAATTCTGCATTACAATTATATGTAATTGGGTTCAAAGGGGCCTTGGGAGGTCCCCTAGTCTGACTTCTTGCTCAAAGCAGGATCAACAGAGTCAATACCAGGTCTTAAAAATCTACAATGATGGAAACTGCACAACCTCTTTGGAGAACTTGTTCCACTGCCTAATTATCCCCACAGTGATTTCTCTGCTCCTTGCCACAAGTCCTTTCCCTCTTATATCAAACTGCGATCTGTGTTTTGTAGTTCATGTTAATTGTGTCTCATCTTCCAGCTCAGTGCAAAGAGCTCCTTCCCAAAGGGCAAGAGCTTGGTTTAGCCCTCCCTTGCTGAACTTGACTCAGTTATTCAACACCAGCTTTGTATTGAGGGTCCAAAACTGGACATAGTATTCTAAATATTGTCTCAGTAGCACTGAGTAGGGGAGACTAATCCTCCCTTAAGCCTCCTGGCTGTGCTCCTGTTAGCATAGAGCAGGATGCTGCTGGCATTCCTTGCGGCCAGGACACACTGTTAATTCAGGCTGAAATATAAACATACTTCCCTGCTTGTTTCTTGGGAATATAAAGTTTGCTATGCAAGGTTGAAATTGTTTCTTTGGAATTCACCTGAGTGCAATATTTCAGGTGAAAGTAGGAAATTGGAGCACAATAAATTCTCTGATCAATTTGCTGCCTGATGCATGGGTGTTCTGACTAATCTGGACATTGTTCTAAAAATAAAAGCTCTTTTTGGCTATGTGAGTGTTAGTATTGACTTTCATAGCTCCTTTACCAAGGACAAAATTATACTGGCTTGCATAAACTGAATCTTTAACTTTTTTTCATCATTACCAAAAGTTCACTTCATATTTCTTTCTTCAATAGGTGTTAAATACAGTCAAAACATATCCTGATTTTTTTTTAGGTTTTGTTTTCTTTAAAGGAAAAAAAAAAAGTCACTCAGGAAAATATCTGTGTTGAACTATATCTTTAAGGCATATGATGCATCTGTTTTTGAAGTAATATTCATATTTGGGCGTAGTTATTTATTTCAAATTGCTTCAAGCTGGTGAACAGGTCCTCTAGATTTAATCAAATTTACGTTCTTTGCTCTAGGAATTTGACAGAAAAGCAGTTTATTCTTGACAATTTTTTAAATTGCTCTGCTATATAGTATAAAACAATTCTCTTCAGTAATTTTCTGTAGAATATGCTAAAAACAAAGTGCTATTTAAAGACCTTTTTCATAATAGATAAAATCAACAACAAAGCTCTTCATGCTACTTTTCAGGCTGCTTGTCCCATTTCAATTTAGTACTAGGAATACATTTCATCTGTTATCATAAAAGAAACTCGGCCAAAAGCAGAAACAACTGGAAGAATTTTATATATTGTTTTGTGGCTTTTGTCTTAATCAGTTCAGCCAACGTATATATGATGTCAATTGAATTTATCTCTGAAATGTCTTGAGCCCAAAAGAAGTAGTACAATTATTATGAGGAATTTATAAGCAACCACTTATATATTAGAATTATTTTCAATATAAATTGAAATTACAAGGACAATTGCTAAAGAATAAAATAGCTAAAGAATAAAAAATGTCTATCAACAGTTTAATCTGAATTTCAGTTTGCTAGTAGATGTTGAGCCAAATATTCTGTTTGTGAATTTCAGTTGTAACTGAAAGAAAAAACACTAAATCTACTGGTGAAACTCTCTCATTTTGCATTTAATTTCTCTTCATAAATCCCTACACTGATATTGACTTCTTTAGACAGTTGCACTTATGTTAACATGCCTCATTCTTAGTAATTATATTTCATTTTGACCTTCTTATGGTTCTTGTCTCTTCTCTGCCAGTAATTATAAATCATTAAGTGGTGGAAAAATTACTTGCAGAATTGTTATTCTTTATCAGGAAGCTAACTGGTTGATACATAACTATGCTTAAGGGATAAATCTTGTCTACCTTGGACTTCTGAAGGGGCCAAGACTCATTCATAACAGATGCTGGTAATTTACCTTGCATCTTTAACTTCTACTTCTTCCTTTTTGCCGTTTCATCTAAATGAGATGATTTTGTTAGAATTGGAGAGAGAAGTAAATAAGATAATTAACCTTACACTGTCTATTCTAATACTTTTTTTCTCATAGAGGCTTAGCTTTGAAATCCTCTCTAATTTTACTCTAGTTTGTCTGAAACTTTCAGTGTAGATGACCTGAAACTTGGTTTCAAGGAAAAAAAAAATAAAGCAGTATTGGTTTTTATCTGTATTTTACTGCCAATGTACAACATTTTATTTAGTATAATTTTAACCCTGTCCTCTGCTTGCATTTTTTCTCACTCTGTCAAGGCTTGTGCACTTCAGACTTGGTTTCCTCCAGCATATCTGTCTGTCTACCTCTGTTGGAAAGAAGCAAATATAAGAGAAACTTTAAGAGGAACTTATGATAAAATATAAAATAAATGCTCAAGATTCTCTGTATAATCATGGCCTTATATAAAGGAACTGTTCATTGTATAGAATTCTCTTTCTTGCATCTTTGGTTGCTGCTAATATAAAGCAACCCTGAAATACTCTGCAACTTCCATGAAGATGCAACTGGTTTTTAGCAACTCTGATCTGTAATGCAACAAAACACCTAAGTATGTACAGGATAGTGATAATCTTCAAGCTCAAGTGGATGGAAAGGGGAAAGTCAAGTAAAAAGTATGGAGCTGTCTTAGGAATATTATTTTTGAAACAAATTTCAGCCACTATAGAGGCTTTAAGGCTTTAGAAACCCTTCAAGGGTTTGCATTTTAAGACGGTTTTTTATTGTTGAGAGTTGTTGGTTGATTTTTGTTTTGTTGGGTTTTTTTTCTTCCAAGGAAATGCATTTTTTGTTAGTAAGCTTATGTTTTTGTTTATGAGAGATTCTTCCTACTGGCGGTTGTGCTGGATCATGTTTCCTTGCAACTCAGTGTTAGTTTTTAACCTGACCAGTTGGGTGCCATTCATAGTCCTTATGGTCTCAAATTAAATTAAAAACAGACAAAAAAAATCAACACCTGATGACTCCTTCAGGGAGTATATTTGTCAAGCACATAAGGTGGTTTTATGTGACTCTAAAACACTGCTCACAGTAGTTCCAATACAGCCATATTCTAATTTGGAAAATTTCCCAAGGCCAGGAATGAAGTCTAATGATGGTATTGCAAATAGAAAAAAACACATCAGTGTTATACCAGTTGCTCATACTAATATTATTTCTGTCACTTGATTAATTTAATTTTTCTTTGGTCTTCTCCTTTGTTTGCAGCTGTATATGTTTTCTATTAATAGTTTTATTCTGCATGTGTTTTTGTGACGTGTTCCCTTGTCCAGGTCTGGTTTGTATTCAGCCTTGTGCTGGTTGCCGTTGCTAAGGCCCAATTCTGCTCTGCTGTCCCTGACAGCTGACAGAAATGATGGCAAAGTTGACATGCAGTGCTGATGCCTGTCCCCGTGGGAGTCTGTGAGCCATGCTACAACTTTCTGACCAGCTCTACCTCTGCCTTTGCTGGAGTGCTGCTTACTCACAGGTGTGATAACTAGCGAGCTGGCAAGATACTTTGATTCTCTAGTATTAAACTACCGAAATAACACATTGCTATGAATACCTGGCAGACTTTTAAAGTAAGTTTTAGGACTATGAACTGAAATTCAAAAATATCTGGATTTTATGACTCAAGAAACTGTTACTATTAGATTATTTCATATGTTTTTCAGGACACTACAGTATTTTCAGTTGCTTTAACTTTTGTGGTAAGAAAAATTTTTGAAAATCACGTGAATTAAACCAAAAAATCATTTGGCAAAACATATTAGCATGCTTTTGGCTTTGTAAGTAACTTGTTCTCTTAATTTATATACTAATTAATACAGTTTAAGGCTGATGTGGGAAACTTTACATGATGTATAAAACTAAAAAGGAGTTTTTCAGCATATTTACTTGCTTATGTAGGCAATATTGCATACTGAACTGTGAAGGTCGTAGATCAAGACATGGAATTCTATCATCTGCCAAAGTCATGGGAAATAAAGGAGTTCAGTGAACAATAGAAGTCAGTTTAAGTTATGTAATTATTGTCAAACTGCTAATAATTATGCAGAGACAAAAACATTGCCTCATGAAGTGTAAGAGTGAGAATAAGTGATATTTCATCATCACAATAATAATAGATAAAAATGTATTGCATTTCTTGTCTATGAAGTAATTGGATAGCAGTAAACATGAGGCAAACTGATAACTACTGGAATGAACAGAAATAGAAAATAATTATGCCTTTTGTAGACAGAATTAAAACTTTCCTGTTCCTGCATAATAATAGGAATTAAGATTAATCTATATGTAGAAAAGAAATTCTGCTAATTTTCATGATCATCACCATGCCTAGTTTATCCAGCTACAGGTGCTGATAATATGCACAAGGACCTTACTAAAAAGAATGTCTTTACACTTGTATTATAATCTGCACACCTACCAAGGATTTGTATGCTTGCTTCAAGATGTGCACTAGGTAAAATGGAATGCCATATGTTTCATTTTGAAAGGAAAACTCACATTCCGTGACATTTCTGATGTTTGCTTACATGCTTCATGACAACCTTGCAAAATTGTTGTGAAATACACAGCTGAAAACCAAAATTTTATTGCATAGTTATAAATATGAAGAAAACAAATTCTGCCATGTCTTACCATTTTAAAAGATTGCTTTAGAGTGAGTGGGTTTTTTCAGCTGTATTAGTGAGGAAAATGCTGCCGAGTAAGTTGTATAAATGTGCTTGCAGGTTTGACAGAAATCAGGCAAGAAATAACAGCCTGTCTTCCAAATCAATGTTCCTCTAATGCACTTTTTTTTTTTAATGTTATGCAGAGAAGACTGTTGTTTTTGTTTTGTCTTACTGAATATACCAGCTTTTTCATATGGATGACTTCCAAGGAATATAGGTGTATTTTTATTCAAAACAGCCAGTGAACACCAGTTTAAAAGCATCACTTTAGTTTCCTTTATTTCCTTATCGTAGGAAGTAGCTTTAGCAAGCAATTTTCTGCTGTATGGAAACCAGAAAGATTTTTTTTTTTTTTAATAGTTCTCAAGAAGGACCTAGTAGGTGATTACAAGTGTTGGAAGATATTGTGATAGAGTAACTATATGCATATCCTGAGTGTGTAAAAAAACTTCCTCGATGCTGGTACTTGTACCCTGAACCTGGTGTACTATTCACAGTCAGATTTATAATGCAAAAAGAACCCTGTAAATTACATCACTTCTGCTCACAGATCCAATATTTTAAAGCCTATCCAAAGCCTGTCTTGGCATAGATTAGGCAAGATAAGTAATATACCTGCAGTGTGTTAATATAGCTAGAATATATTAAAGTCAATGCCTGTCACGTTTGTGAGCATGTTACTATGGATGACAATTTTCAACATTCATTTATTACACCTTTTTTTCCTAATAAGTACTTTTCCATATTTTCCATGCTAGCTTCAAAAGAAATGGTCCAAAACATAACCTTTCATCAAAAATCTGAGTTGTTTGTAGAATGTAACCCATCAGTTCTTTGATTAATGAAAAAAATCCCAGTCTCTATCTTGATACATTTAGCATATAAATGTTTTTAAATTTGTGCATAATATACATCTAGCAGTTCAGAGGATTTGGTTTTTTGGTTTGTTTTGGTGGCTCTACAGAGCTATACCATTTGAACAGGGTGTCACATAGCTTGGTTGTCTGTAACCAGCTCTGTTCTTCTTGTCGTACTTGGTGGTAAAAGTACGTGAAAGACGTGTTTGCACCGACAGCAAGACAGAACTCTGGTTGCCACAATACTTGAGCACCTTTGTTGGTTGTTGTGGTGGTATTAGCATTTTTATGTTTTTGGAATATTACTGAATTATTGGAGCCTGTATAACTTATGCAAAAAAGATATGTTGCACATCAGCTTTCCTAACTGGATTCTTAAGTGTGCACACACTTGTTGATATGTAGATTTTAAAATATGAGAATATATATGTATTATGTATTTATTAAACCCACTCTTCACTTTTTGCATTTAAAATACTAGATGTGTATCATTGTGCTAGGTGGCATTGCAGACACCTGACTTTTACAAGATAGCTACTTTTTTTCCCTGAATTTACAAGCTGAGGAAACAGGCAATTTCATAACTGGAGACAGTGCATCTGCGCTGGTGCCCATAGGACTAAATATTTTGCCAGTTGTGATAGATGTTTTGTTTAAGCATAAGGAAGTTCAGAGCAAAAGGGAAAATATTCTCTGCAGGAAAATATATAGAGAGCATAATAAAGGACTGCTAAACCTAGCTTTGCTTATAAGCACCCTAATCTTTTTCTCAAGTACTTTACTACGACTGGATTCTTTCTGCCAGAGTGTAGTACAGGTTGCATACATTGGTTCAGCAGGCTCTGTCAATGTTTTTTGGTGTCGTCTTGTGTTGTGTTAAAGTCATAAGGCAAGTGACCAATGATTCTTTCAAACAAAGTGCTATCCATACTCGTACACATGCATATATCTTTATATACATATCTATTTATTTGTATATATCTGTACATACGTGCACGTCAACTTCTCCTCTGTATGTCTCTCTCATACCATGATGACCATTCCTGTGTCCTTTTTGCTTGGGTAAAACAAAAAGGGATTTTTGTGGGCAATGTTTCAAACAGAGGAACTGACTTCTCTGTATATTTCTTGGTCATTACTTGATACTAGTCATTATTAAAAATAGAAGACTGTTCAAATCTGTGTTATGTTGTTTGGAATATGATCTGTACTAAAGTTAAAAAAGCGTAATTTGGGCAGTCTCTCCATCTGCTTACTAATTTATGCATCTATGGTCTTGTAGGGCATTAAATCTGTGGGTTAATAGAGTGTGGTGTTGGCTTTCTGAAGTTTGGGAAATTGTACTGATTTCTGTAGCTGAGTTACCAGGCTGTGCTGAAGTTCCAGGGTATAATGGTGGGAGCCTATGTCTGTAAAAATTATCATGATTTGAACTGGGCTTTTTTCTTCTTACCTTGCTCCTTTTTTAACCAACATGGCTGCCTGTCTGCTGATCCATAGGAAGATGTGGATAACAAAGCACTAGGCTTCCTATGGAGAGTTGTCTTGCATTTGCTATTTGTGTGATTCCACTCTCACCTGATGTTGGTAGCCAAAACATCCATGTCTAATTATAAGTTATGTGTCTGAGCCTCCTCTTAAGTCATGTGTGTTGCAGTAAGGACTATCCCGCTAGCCTTTCAACAGGAAGACTTGTCCTTTTGGCTATGCTTCTCCTTCTTCAGACTAAAGACCTCTGGGGTCAGCTAAGATGGAAAGCTGAGCTGTTACAAGCCAGCTCAGGCCAGCCCTGCTGACCTTAACTTGTCATGTAGCAAAGGCCCAGATGCAGCTATGTCAGCTGGCTGGATTTCTTGCCTCAGATGCAAACCAACTGAACCTGTGATTGTGAATTAAACCTTCATGATACTCTTGCTAAACCAGAGGGAGGAATCAGCTAGCTTTTTGCTGCCTTTCTTCCTAGTACCTTATGCCAATACAGCAGGAGAAATTTCTGCTACCAGGTGCTTCAAGGACATAGAAGTGTCAGTAATTCTTTCAAAGTTGTAGTTTCTTAACTTTTTGCTACTTCTTTTGCAGTTGTATTACATTTTTGCCAGCTTTACCAGCTGGTGTCAGACCTAAGCTAGAAGCTTCTGCTTTGGGATATTTGGGTTGTTGTACATTTCATCAGTTCCCCTTAGATGCTTTGATCTATTGTTTTGGAGCAGATAGCAAGACCAGGGTCTAAGGGGAGAAGTCTGAAAAGGAAAAATGTTCTCAAGTGATCCTGCCTCTCATGTAGTATGTGAATAGCTTTTGTTAGTATCAGACACTTCTTCAGAGGATACTATGTGTCTCTGTCTTTGTGGTGTTAGACAAAAACCAGCAAAGAATGAATGATTAGGTGTCATGATATTTCCCGACTTCCATGTTTCTTGTAGCTGGTGCTGTCTGTCTCAGCTGCAACCGAAGTGGTGACTATCCATTATTTTTATTTTGCTACCTCCTCCTACAATTAATTATTGACTCTGCTTTGCTATAAGCCAGTTTATAATGAGTGGTAGGATTTTATGAAATTAATTTAGGCTCTGAAAAAGGAAACAGCTAATTAAAATTACTAAACGGTGTTAAATTTCTGAAGATGTTATGTACTGGTGCTGAAATCTCCTACGAATGCAAGCTTTCAGCCTAGGAAATCAGTAGTAGTCAAAGTAGTCACAAATTGTCTCTACAATACTAACTAAAACCTGAATCTACATATAGAGACCCCACTCATGAAAACACCACCCCCAAAATGAAAATGCTGTATGTTGTTTAATCTCATTCAATACATAAGACTTCTTTGAGCCAAGAAATGCTAAGTGGTATCCTTTTGAAAACTTTCAGTAATATGTGGCTGAGTGATTACATCTCGAAGATAGAAAAAAAAAGATAAAAATTATGGCTTTAGAGGCAGACTAAAGACTGTGTNCTGAGTGATTACATCTCGAAGACAGAAAAAAAAAGTAGCTAAAAATTATGGCTTTAAAGGCAGACTAAAGACTGTGTAGGAAAAATATTGGTGTCTGAAGAAGAGGTTTAAAATTGTATTTTGGAAGGTGCAGGTTGGAGATGTTTTTCTGATTGTGTGGTAAGCAATTCTTACAATATAGTTATTTATCCTTATAAATAAAACATGCAAATTGGGGAGATCAATGTTAAAATCTGAAGTTGTCTTAATGTGGTTGTCATCCCTATGTCATTCATGGTACTGTAAAAAGAAGTTAGGGAAGTACTTGACAGACTTCTAAGCAGGAAAAACAAAAAATGTTAGCATAGTTTGTCATCAAGTGGAGAATATTCCATGTGTCATTAGTTTTTTCTATTATTTCGAAGATTTATATTTCCTTTTCCTTTGTCTGTATTTCAGTATTGCCTTTGAATTATTTTTTTCAAATTAAAAATTATGCTAACTGGATTTATTTTTAAATGATTTGTGCACTGCTTTTAGTGACTGCATCTTGAAATTGTTTTCTACTAGTAGATCTGTTCACTCTGTAAGAAGTTACAGTTTAAAAAAGAGAATGGGAAACTTCAAAACAAACTTTGTGTAATGAACCAGTGCTTCTATATTTTTGGTACACATTTAAATATGCTGATGTAGCTATTCTGAAGATGTATTATCAGCCAAGGAAATGACCTATAATTCTGTTGTGTTCGAATGCAAGGAAACAGCAGCTGGAATGCAGTACATGGACTAAAGCAGTATAAAAACAATTAATATCTTTTTTGTGGTTGCCTGGCCAAACCCTGAAGCCAGATTAGGACCATTATTTCTGACACCACTAACTTTGTTAAACTAGTTTTAAGAAACTTCAGGAGACACTCTTGCTGTTGGGAGAAAAAACATTCAAGGCAGATTCATCTGAAGTGTTACCTGCCTGGTACCTGTTAATTCCCTGAGTCATTCTCTGACTTTAATGATAGCTTTATAACCCTGGAATTAATTTAGTAATTGATTCACATATCCTTAATTACAGTGTGAAGTAATGGAACTCTGATTGTACGTGAGCCAGACTATAATCAGTGATGCATGCACTCTGGAAGGAAAATCCTGTCAGAAGTGAATGATCTTTATGGGCAGTGGAAATTTAAAAGTACAAAATGACAAAAAAGAAATCAAAATAAACAATCAGTATCTACATTTCTTTAACTAATGGAAATCCATTTTAAGATAATTCTGTTGTGTGTGTATGTATATCAGGAGATTCAGCATAATTTTAATGATTTACTGGCTTTCTAATAGAGTCCCAGTGTCTGTGTGTTATCTGTGATAGCTTTTTAATCTATTGGCCAGTTCATCTTATATTTGTCAGGCAGTGGAAGCCTGCAGGCAGTGAAGGAGTTCTGGTGAGTCCTGTGAAATTCTGAGAGGTAGGAGAGGAGTCTATGCCTCTGTCTATGCTGAGGGAAGGCTGGCAGAGTGCAGCACTGGAGGAAGAGCAGCCAGGTGGCCTTGGCCCCTGGGGGTGTGCCAAGGCACACACATGGTACCTGCTGCAGCTTTGACATGGATACGACTTCTGTTTTAGCTGCCTAGCCAAAAATGGAAGCAAGGAGTGGGAGGAAGGAAAATGAAAGGTTTTAGATGGCATGGAAGAAAAGGAGGAAAATAATAAGAACGCCGTGGGAAGGAGGATGAGGGGAAGTGAGGCTCATGCTTGTAGTAAAAGACATTTTCAGCTATTCATTTGAATATCCTAAAGGGTAAAAAAAAGTATCTGTCTCTGTCTGTCCTTTCAACAAACCTAAAAAGTATTTGTGAAATGTGAAAAGGTGCTGGAGGCAGTCTCAAAAAGTGTCCATATATATCTTAAAGCACTTGGAATACTTGGGAGAATGAAAAGCAGTATAACAATATATTAATCAGAATCCCTCTAAAATCTGTATTAATAAATGCTGCTTAATAGAAGTCCTTAAAGACTTTTTTGAACCTGTTTGCTCCCAATAAAATTACGGTCCAGAGAAAAATAATTGCAAAGAAAAGTAGATGTGTTTGCAGAAAAGTTGTTTTCTCTTGCCTGATTGCATAGTACATAGGAAATCTGAATATTACTTATATATTCAATTACTTATACATTAGATACTGTATTTTGAAAGACTGGCAGCAGTCACCTTGACAGAAAAGGTTACAGTGACAGTGCTGCTTTGCTGCCAGCAGCAACATCTGCATTAAATGTGCTTTAATTAAGTTTGAGTTTTGAAGTTTATTGCTGTCACAGTACTTGGTGACATTTTGTGAAAACGAGGTGGGAATATTAACACAGCTCATGAGCTCTGCCTGTTGCCCTCTTTACCAACTTGGCTGTCCATGTCTGCTGTCATCAGGAGAAAGGAGACATCCTGTTGGAAGACGTCTACTGGGGAGGGGTAGAAAATTCTGGGATCAGTTAATGGTGCATTCAGACACATAAGTCAGGTTCACTCAAATACCTTCATGAATTAAGTCTAGTGTGTAACTCACAAACTTCTTTGAGGATAGAAACCAGTGAATTCCTATGGCTTCATCTGTTCCTACAACATGTACAAAATACAGTGCTTAAATTGTCCTCTTACTACAGTTTAACCTGGCTCACTCTTTGAGACTGTCCTAATTACTAGAAGCTCAAGCGGAAAAAGTAACAAGGGTTTACAAAACCTATCAGGCAGAGGTTCCATTTTACCTGAAATCCACACTTGACTTCTGAAAGACAGACAAAACAGTTCATTACTGCTAAGCATAAGACTTTTATGGTTAGGTATATTGGGTTTGTGTGGCCAGGTTTTGGTAGCTGGAGGGAAGGGAGGGAGGCACATGGCTTGTGTGAGGAGCTGCTAGAAGCTTCCCCCATGTCCAGTGGAGCCAATGTCTTCTGGCTCCAAGATGGATGTGCCACTGACCAAGGCTGGGCCAGTCAGAGCAGGTAGTAGCTCCTCCATGTTAACGTATTCAAGTTAAA
>VXBB01004917.1:64729-97295 GCA_013399915.1 Illadopsis cleaveri | reverse complement strand
GAATATGTGGAAGGAACAACTCTGCAGACACCAAGCTCAGTGCAGAAGGAGGGGAGGAGATGCTCCCGATGCTGGACCTGAGCTTCTCCTGCAGCCACGGTGATGTCCATGGTGAGGCAGCTGTGTCCCTGCAGCTCACAGAGATCCATGGCGATGCAAAGATCCACCTGCAGCCCACAGAGGAGTCCCACACTGGAGCAGGTGAATGCTGTGAACATGTGGGAGGCCTGTGCTGGAACAGCATCCTGTCAGGACCCGCAGACCTGTAGCGAGAGGAGTCCATGCTGGAACGGTTTTCCTGGTAGGGCTTATGACCCTTTGTGGGGACCCACACTGGAGCAGGGTGTGCCTGAAGGACTGCACCCTGTGGTGAGAGACCCACACTGTAATATTTTGTGGAGAACTGTTGCCTGGGGAAGGACTCCTGCTGGAGGAGTTCATGCAGGAATGTCTCCCATGGGGGGCAACCCATGTTGAAGCAGGGGAAGGACTCCTCTCCCTGTGCAGTGGCAGAAAATCCTGTGATGAGCTGATCATATCTCCCACCCCCTATCTCCTTCCACCACTGGGACAAAAAAGGTAGAGCCCCTGAAGGAAGGAGGAGTGGGATGAAGGTGGTTTTGATATTCATTTTAATACTCATTATTCTGCTCTGATTTTGATTAATTCAATTAATATCCTCAAATCAAATCTACTTTGCCTGTGACAGTAAACGATGAGTGATCTCTCCCTGTCCCCATTCGTCTTTCATTGTAATTGTTTTCCTCTATCCAGTTGCAGAGGTGAGTAATAGAGGCCTTTTAGTGGCTGAGCATCCAGGCAGGATCAAACAGCACACTTAGGCTATTTTATGATGTCCTGTTTCTGGGAAAAAGAAGCATGTTGGTAAACTGAAGCTGCAGCGCTCTGGTTTTTTGGTGGTGCTGGGTTCTTTTTCTTGCTGTTGTGTTGGAATTTTTTGTTTTACTCTTTTAGTGGGAGGTTTGTGAGTGTTAATTTTTCAGCTTTCATCAGTTTAGTATACAAGTGTCAGCAGTGCTGAGAATGTATGTACTTTAATGAAATACAAGATTGAAACGTTGAACTCTTATAGTTCCATTATTTGGACTGGATGTATATGTAAAAGTTGTAATACCTGTGCATTTGATTTTCATTTTATATACTGGCTTATTTGGGGGTTTAGGTGTATGAGATGAGTAAGATTAATAGGGTTCATTCATGTAAAACTGCAAAAATAATAGTAAAAAATAGTGGAAATTTTAAGTAGAAATTGGAGAAATACTCTTAATTATACTATGTAAAGATCTTTCAATTTGCTACTTAATCTGTGTAATAGAGTAACCTGTCACATTTTTCTATGTAGTATAGTGCCTTTTCCTAAAAAAGAAGGGGAAGGTTGAGGTTACAGAACAGAACAGAAATAATTGTTATTATTTATGTGGTTGTTGGTAGTGAGACTTGTAGTATAAGGATGAGGTTGATTCAAATCACAGATGTGTCTGTGGTTTTGTTTGTTTTTTTCTGATACAAGTTGGGTGAATATGGATATGTGAGATGAAGCAAATTGATGAATAATGCTGTAAATTTATATGCTTTGCAAATTTTGAAAAATATTAGATATCTGTTTGCTAATTCTTCTGTTCTTTTACCACAGATCTTTTCATTTACAACTTATGTTCAGTGAGGCAGACCTAAATCTGTTTTTTGTTCACCCAAAATATAACCAGTAAATTTCCTATGCCCCCACTACAAAACCTGCACAGACAGAAATTGTTCACATATCAATATTGTTCAATAATGCAATTCGTTATTGCCTATTGCCATTATTCTCTGATAAATGCCTTTTCTGCACTTGAAATGCAGGACCAGTTTTAGTTGTTGTTATTGGTTCAATGTAAAAATAGCAGTTGTTAAAAAGCAGTCCAAATTTTAAATTAAAAATTGCATGTTGAATCTTTTTAATTTCTCAATGGAGGGGGAAGAACTTAATTTCCCTATTGATGTTTTTGATGCCATATTACTTAAGAAAATGAGCAGGAATATAAAAGTCTGTGTATAGATTTTGAAGGCGTAATTGTGATGATCAAAAACCTTATGGGAAAACAATTCTAAATGAACTTGAAATTTAGTTTCTCAGAAAACAAAAGAGCTCTGAAAGCTCAATGTCACTCTGAATAAGGCAGTTCATTACCAGACTGTTGAAACATCAGCTTTATTCTAATAGAAATCATGGGCAAAGCTCACAATCAGGAAGTGCTATTTGAAATAAATAGATCCTTTTTTGTTTTAAAGCTGCCAAAATTACAGTAAATTCTAGTGTGAGTCATTAGTTTAATGGCTGAAATGTCTGCATCAAGCCCATGTGAGTTCCCTTTGCCATGTGTATCAACAATTAGAGCCATGTCAGGATAAAGCTCACTTCTTGCAGGTACCAAGCTGGAGATCTTGAAAAGGTGTTCCCAGGACTGTTGGTGTTGGCCAGATCAGTAACTCGGTATTTCAATTTACCACATTTCTGAGCAGGTGAAAAGCATTCACAAGGCTCCCTGCACCTATTTCTTTACCTGCAGGCCACAGGTGGCAGGCTTTTGCACAAAGTGTGCCTTATCAGCAGTTGTGTTACTGTGATATATGATAATGGGTTATCAATGAAATGGAAGTAAACCAGGTCAATAATCTATAAAAGGCAAACTTATTGCAATCACTGAAACTGGATAAATCACTTGAAAGAAAAAAAAAAAAAACAAAACCTCAGGTACTTGCTTTATGAAGAGCCTCAATAACTGCTCTCTGTGGAATTCTTATTGTCTGACAAATAATAAATATTGAACTGACCAAGTTATGCATCTATAAAACACCTACATGCAAAAACTATTTAAGTGAAGCTAAACAGATTGCAAGATGAATACAAATTGGAAGGAAAGGATAAATACCACATACAGTTCAGAATTGTGTTTCACTCTTTATGCAGGTTAAGAGAAGACCAACGGACTTTGCAATTGATGGCAGCTCTCAAAACCAGAAAGGAGGGCTAAATGCCAGGTTGCCACTTTTTGTCTTCCTGTTATCCCTAATACACCAGTGTCCATACCCCCCTCACACACACACTGTGAACACAGCTGGCTGTAAGAACATCCCCTTGTTGTTCAGGTGCCCCAGACCCACAAACACCCCTCACATAAGCCAGAATTTGTACATGTGTCAATCTTGTTCTTACCCACTGGCTAAACATGTTCAAACTTGCACACAGAATTCCCTCTGGTAGCTCCCCCCGACCTACATTCACACTCATATCCAGTTGCAGATTTACAGCCTCTTCTGTCTTTATTTCCTTGCTGCCTAGTTAAGTTTGAAATTTCCAACATCTTGATAGTTGGAATACACATGAAATAGACCACACGCTCCTGAAGGAAGTAAGTTTGAAGTAGAGTTTAAAAAGAAGATAGGAGGGACTGCCATGTTCAGGTGTCCTGCCTGCATTCAACCATCTGCTTTCATTCCTGCTTCTTTCCTCCTTGCTGTGCATGCTACTTCTGAATCACCTTAATCCCTCTGTTTTCCATCCTGCCTCCTCACAGATAAACAACCTGCCCCAATTTACTTTTAACCTTTAGGGGCCACAGTTACTACAGACATTCTCAACTTTGGTATTTCTGGTGTTACCAAAGCTAATCTCAAACTCATTGTAGCCTTAAGATGTTTGCCAGAGTTCTGTTGGTTTTACAAGACTCCCAAAAATGTTTCAGTGCTCTCCATTCAGTCATTCATGCAATGTATCTGTTTCTCCCACACCTACCTCCTTGAACCATTCAATGAAACCCAGCCCTTCCTCACAGCACGAGGTGTAATTCTTATAAATTTCTTCCCAAAGCCTGTGCTGTGTCCAGCAGATTCTCACACAATCTTCAGGAGTTTCTCTCACCCTCCTCAGTAAGCTTAACCTAACTTCAGGGCTCTGTTACCTCCAGGCATGCTACAATATTGCATTTGTTCTTTTTTGTTCCTGAACCTGAATTTAGTTTCTTTTTCAGTTCAGCTTGCTGGAGTAGCTTGTGCTCAGACTGAGACATTCAGCCTAACACTGAAAGAGGCAATTTTTTTTTTTTTTTAACTATTTTTTTTTCATACTGAGTGATTGTAATATTAAGCATCTTTGTATCAAAACAATATCTCACCCTTCTGCTTAACTTCTGCATATGAATACCTGTGAACGGGAAGTCTGATTTCCTGCAAGGTGGGGTAGAAGATCCACTTTTTAGAAATAAGGAATCAGGAAAACATCTGATTGGCAGTTTTTCAGAATGTCTAAGTGTAAGAAGCTGATCCCTTCTCTTGTTTGCAAGCAGGCATGAATTTGAATGTCCTCTGCAGGTCATCATCCTTGTTGTCAACACTCATGAATTTCTCAGAAATAACTGAAAATTAAGTAATGTTAGAGGTGAGCAGCAATGCTGAGAAATGTTCCAGATATTTCTGCAATTTTACCTTTGCATGGGAAAAAGAAAAAAAATAAATCTGACTTCACATGCCTACTTGATTTTAATAAATTCAAATTAAGTTATTATAAAATAGGTTAGGCCTTCAGGCAGCTTATAGTACATTTTCAGTAAACAGAGGAAAAATCATTCCTACTCTTCCTTTATTCAACATCAGATGGAATTGAGAATTTCTGAAGAAATACAAGAGTGGCCTCTACAGATTTCACATCCATCAGTAATTGGCAGACAATGTAATACTATTAAGAAAGAGTCGAGTTTCTTAAATTTGTCACACAATAATGCCACCCAATGTAATCCAAGCATAACAGCTCTTTATATGCCATAACCCAGGCCATTCTTTGCCTGTACCTTGCCTTTCTGGAATATGATGATTAGCACTGTCATATAGGTAGAAAACATTGAAAAATTAGATAAGAGTATCTCATTCTTTCACATAACCTACAGCTAATCCTTTCAAGTAATGATTGTCTCCTGCCACTCGTGTAAGCCCCATATGATTTGATGTTTTTATAGTAAATATGATCTTTCCCCAGTGTTTCTGGTACTGTTTTATGGTTTACTGTTTTTTCTTGTTTTTTATATTTTAATCAATCTTTACCACTTTTAATCAATCTTTACCACTAAATGAAAAGGAATTATGTTGTAGTTGAGGAATATGAATGGCAGAACCATATACTACTAATTTACTACCATGTTTACCATACTGTAGCTGGTAGAAAATCAATAAGTTACTGAGTTCACAAGGCAACCAGTAAACCGTGATGTGTGACTCCTTGCCCAGTGTGAGATTGTTCAGGCAGAGGCTTCTCCTTTAACAATGCAAAGCTTATTATAAAGTTAAATATTGGAGCTATGAACCCAGAAATATTAATGCAGCATTTAACAGTGGGATTCTCATTAGACCTGAAGATAATAATTTCTCTAGCTCAATATTAGCTGTCCTCAGCAATGATAGACTACCCAGGATCCTCTCTAAGAGGAAAGACAATTTCAGTCTTCCACATTCATGACATTTGTCACTTAAAAAGGAAGCAAGAAAAAAAAAAAAAGGATATTGTAGTGATATTGATAATCCACAATAGTGAAAAGGAATATCAAATGATAAATTCTGCCAGTGTGAAGATTATTCTTATTTATTAATTCTCAGTGCCTGATTTTAAGAGCTATGGATTATACTAGCAAAACTTGAAAAAAGCTGGTTATTAAAGGCCTGAGTGGGTACAAGTGCAAAAAGAGTAAGTATCAAAATCTGAGAGCTGAAAGATCCTTTCACAATTCTTCTGTTTTGATCCTTGAAAGTGTAATAGTGGAATTGATGTTTAAGTGCTCACAGCCCTTTCCCTTTTGTACAGAACAGTGAAAGTGTTGTGTGGGTGCCTCACTCTTGCATTCAAAATACTATGTTATAAAGAGAATGTGACACAGATCTGTACTGGCTTCATTGCAGACAAAATAAAATCTAAATATGAAACCCAGTTATAATTAGTCTACTTGCAATGATAATAATTGTAGTCCAAAATGATGCAAGGCAGCCTTATTAATACTGCCTTATAAAATGATTACACAGGAAATTGCTAGCACTTACTACTGTTTGCCAATGTTATGTCCAGTGTTTCCATGTCTCTTTGGGCTTCCTGTAGCAAAACGGTGCTGAGGTGCTGCAGGACATTGTCAGCAGCTGGAAAATGTTTGATGCTGGGGGTGACAGCCATATGTTCCTTAGTTTGAGGGTACGTGTGGGGTTATTTTATAATAGAGGGATCATAGTTGAATCTCCTGAAAGGTTTCTGAATGATCCTTTTCAAAAACTTCTGTGTCTAAGCATCCATAAGAATGGAGGAGAATTGGAAAAGAAGTTTGGAGGTACTGTGAGATGATAATGCCTGTGGCACTCACAAATTGTGTGTATATTTCTCAGTCTTAAAATCTCATGCTTTTATTAAACATTTGTTTCTGTCCTACTTGCTGGCAGAGAGTATGTTGTTTGAAGTTGATTATTTGGAGTTGGCCTTACAAAACCAAGCTTTCTTATTTAGAGTAAAGGTTAGTTCTAATTTATGACTGACTAACTTCATATATTTTACTAGAAGAGTGAAGGAAATTCTTAAATCATTGCATAGCATCTTAATTAGGAGTTGGAAGAGAGCTTTTGCAATTACGGAATTTCTATTATGGACCTTTCCCTTGAACCAGCTCTTTCTGAGTCTCTTGTGCAGTTTTAGTGACACTACACACTGGAGTTATAAAAAATTTGAAAAGGAGATTCAGAGAAAGAGACAGCTTTCTCTGCATCCCCTTCCCACAGCCACCCCCTGCCCATTGTTTATTGTTCAGAGTGAAATTCTTCTCTTTAGACCTATGGGAGGTAGTCTTCTAAAGATTGAAAAGTAGGACATGAAGAGCTGTTTTACACTTTTGTTCTTAAAAGAAGCTTCTTTGGGTCATGGGTAGTGCAAAGGTCATCACACCTGATGATTTTAATTGTAAGGTTTGCTGTAGTTGTAGCTGTTTTTCTAAAACTCAGGCTTCTGATATAAAGGAACAAATGAATCTTGGTTTTCCTTAAAAAAAGAGCATTCTTCTGATGTCTGTAGTTGGGGAGAAAAGTTTGAAAATATGTTCTGTGTTGCAGAATTATGAAGACAATCTAAGAAAGTCTTTTTTTCTTCTCCTTTCTTGAAAACATGGTATCTTAGTAATGAGGCTGTATTGCATTCCTAGTTTGGAATTTCCTTATTGTGGTAACTCTGGAAACTTAAACTACTGCTGTCCTTTTAATAGAATTAGTGGGTGAAACAGGTTCATACCTGGAAATTATTAACTTTCTTCATTATATATTGGGGATTTTTTTTTTTTTTTTAATTTTAGGACTGCAACTATATTAAAATATTGGAAACAAACATGCCTTTTAAAATATCCTGAGTATTTTCTTTTATTTGGCATTGACTTCTACTGTTGCATATGATTATTTTTATAAGTAATTCTGCATAAACTTTAAATAGCTGTTCTCATACTGAGGAAGATCAGGTGAATTTACCTTGCAATTTCTGCATTGTATCATTATCCATGGTGTTGGATTGGGCCATGGAGTTGTAGGATACAATTCAAAGTTCACATTTCATGTGGGCATGACTTTTATCAAATGTTAATTGCTGTTCTACATACTTTGACAAGGTCTGAATCTGAGAGAATCTTTAAATTTATCTGCTGGCACCTTTTTAAAAAAATAAATGCACTGAAAATACTGAAAATCTTCCAGCTCAGGTTTCATGAAGCATCAACCAAAACAAGGTGTACTATTTTGGAAAGAGATTAAAATTCAGCTTTTAAAATCTGGAAATGACACCAACTGGAATCAGTGTCTCCCTGCTTATTCTGTTCTTCTAGGGCAGTTTGGGGTTTTTTGGGTTTTTTTTTGGTGGTTTTTTTTCCATGGCTTTACTCTCCAAGTGATTTCCAGTTCTTCACACATACACCTCTAGATCCAAAGTTGTTCTAACTTTGTCTGCCTCCTCTGAAAACTTGGCAGTACATATGCTGCCTATATCTCCTCAGGAGTTTCTCAGCATGCACCCTGTCTGCAAGTTCCTTCTGTGCTCTGTTGCTGTTTCTGCCCATCATATCTGGCACTCAGGAAGCTTTCTACAATTGAGCACCCTCATTTGCTCTCAGGAAGCTTTCTACAACTGAGCACCCTCATTTGCTCTCAAGACCATCTCTCCACCCATCCAGCATGTCCTCTTAACATAGCACATGGGCACAGCAATTCTTGTGCTCATGAATCCTTCAAAAAAAATTGAGTGCATTAGAAGATGAAAAGGAAAAAAAAAAACAAACATCATTCAGAACGTGTAAAATGGACAAATGAATAATAAAGTCCAAAGACTTGTTTATCATCACTCCCAGAAGTTAAAGGTAACATTATTAAGCTGTAATGTGATTTGGCATGGCTTTCCCGCTCTAGCTAATCTGTGTAGGAAGTGTATGGAGTTATATGACAGGCTCATATCCTTTTGGATGAGATGAAAAACAAATCAGACAATACTGTTACAAGAAAAATTGTTCAGGTTAAAATTTTTATAATTTTTTTTAGGGCATACCACCTCTGATTTTGTTGTTTTTTTCTTCTGAAATGAAGATGGCAAATGTTTTGGCTTCATAGGGCACTGTACATACCTTGTTCAGCAAAACTAGCTTTACCAATGTAAGTACATCCTCCATTTATATATAAGCATGTTAAGAGAACTTGGAAACAGGTTTTGCCTGCTGGCAGGCGTTGGCAAGTGTCTGACAGTTGTCTGAAAATACATGTACAAACTTGTGATGTTTTATGGCCTGTCATTATCTTCTCACTGCAGAATATCTGTGTCATAACTCACTAAAATCATGCTACATGGAACACAAATACTCAAGGAAGAGCAATATGATCTTTTAACAGTATTTTCATTTTAAAAACTGGTATGTCCTATGAAAATAACGTTATGATTGAGCCATGATGAGACTTCAGTCCTTTCCTTCAGAAGAGAATATGGTAACTGGAAAGATTTTCTAGTCTTTCTGCATTGAAGCTTCTTCTTTGTTTATGATTTTCCATATATTTCACCTGCCTGTTGAAAAGGGGAAAGCATATTTACCAGTTGTTAGGATCTCAGCCTGAGATGCATGCAGATAATGTGGATATATCTGACCACAAACACATGTGGTCCACAAAACAACTCCTGCTGTTCCATTTGTTAATTAGCTTGGGTGGGAGGCAGTGTTGGAAAGGCAGTGAGCATAGAGTTGTGCAAGGCATCTCCAGCTGCCCTAGTGCTTTCTTTGCCAGTTGCAACACTGTTATTGAGCATCAGTATGGCTGGGCCATATGGGATCAACCTCCTTGTTGTCTAGGGGCACTGCTCTAAGCAAAGCTCACTAGTGTGATGGTTGAGGAGATGCAGATTGAGCTCTGGGTGGGAGCCTGAGACAAGATGCTGTGGAGTGGTTAACAAAGGGCATGTAGACCTCCAGCCAGGGGAGCGGACACTTGGAGACACAAGAGAAGCTGAGAACTCATCTGAAAGACCCCAGACTATGGCACACGGACTGTGAGGGTATTAAAGCCCAGGGGTTCCTTTGTCAGAGGTGCCTCCTTAGAGGCACCAGCTGGGGCTGTTTCTGGTGTTACTGCACCATAAATAAGTGGCTCTATGGAAAGATATAGCTCAGATTCTGCTAAGGGAAACCTAAGGTCAAACCATCAGGAAATCTGGCCTGACTGTGTGAGAATGGGGTGTGTAGGGAGGCGAATGGGCACCCATAGCTCACTGGACCCACCAGCTGTGAAGGGCTTTGGCCCCAGCAGTGAAAGTCTCTGATGGTGTCTATGTGACTGCCAGAGTGCTTTCTGAATGGTCACAGTGAGAACCTTCCTTACCAGTGGTCGTGTACCATAAACACTACTATCCACATGGGCACCCTGCCTTTGCAATACAAGCGAAGCAAAAATGAGATGTCAAAACAGACTGACCCAGACATCTTTGACAAAGACGCAGAATACAACTCTCAAAGTGGTGATTAGCTCTGAAGCCAAGCTTTCTTGCTAACATCCATGCTTCACATCTGAAGCACTTCTTAAAATTAACATCTTGTAAGGTCAGACATACATGATAGGAATAGGTTTTTAGATGTTAATATAAGTTACCACAAGAAACAAAGTGAGCTTTTGAACTGAGATGCAATTAGTTTTCATTGATATGGATGGGTTTTTTGGTTTGTTTTAAATTCGTGAGAGACTAAATACAGAAACCTTAAGTTTCTTTATGCTTACCTCAAATGCAATCCTGAAGACTCACCAAAAACTCCTGCGAAATGTGATTGTGTTAAATAAGCTTTAAAGTTCTACTGCTGCATATAGTTTGTAAGGTGTAGAGGTATTTGCAAAAATGCATGCAGAGGAGATAAGAACTTGGAAATCCATTCAGGCATATGATTGCATGAGAAAAAATGAGAGTGTAATTGAAGATTTTTTGTGCCAAATTTTATTGAGCATTATTTTTTTGTGTTTCTGCTTTCTGGATGGATAGCTGACTAATAAATTGAGTACATAGGTGCACACACACCTAAGGGTGCGCACATCTGAATGTTATGCTATATAGAGCTGATTAAGACCTTAGATCATGTCAGAATGTGGATTTTCCTAAGTTTCAAAGACTTGAAACTATATTCCCTCCCTAGATAAAGTACTTATCTAGCAAGTAATTATTTTTTATCCATGCACGTGTGAACAGTAACTGGAAAATTAACTACCATGGTCTTACTACCATGAAAATTCCACCCTACAGGATGATCCTAATCAAGTTACATAAAGAATTACTCATAAATATTATCAGGAGGAGAACTGCAGCAGCATAGTAATATGGCTCTAAAGATTTTCAGCAATTGGATTCATGTCAGCTTTGTTACATTGTGAACAGCAAGATGTTGCAGAACAGAAAATTAAAACCTTTGTGTTCCTAAATTCTGAGATGAGTTAATGTCTTCTACTCTGTCAAATTTTTCAATCTCTATTTACAATGTAAAATCCACATCAGGGAAGTAGAGATATTTCAAGACTTCTAAACCCTAATATTTTACACTGCTCTAACAGGAAAGTGTGCAGAAGCATGAAATACAAGTCACACTCTGTGATCCTCTGACTGTTGGCATGCTGTATATACATATTACAGCTGTCCACACTTCTGGAATTCCAGCCAGCATTCATTGATAGAAAGTTAGTAATTTTTAAATTTTAAACAATTCAGTCTTTATCATTACAGTTTTTAATTTACTCCATATTAATAATGTAATATTTAGCTTAGATGAATGCTAAAATATTGTAGGATCATGACTTTACTTAACCACTTTGCAGCTAGTATATAGCCCCATATTTTGGCAACAGACAAGTTTGCACGATGCGCTCCAGTTTTTAACAAGAAGTTAATTTTATAAAAATGTCACTTAAATGTGTAAAAAGACTCTCAAAAACACTTCATTTGTTTTCTGAAAGCTGTATAGTACCTTCCTGTTTTCAGGCTTTAAAAAAGTCTGAGAGTTTTCTTGTTGTTTTGGGTTTTTTTTGTGATGGTTTTCTTTGTTTTGTTTGTTCTTTTGGTTGGTTTTTGGTTTTTAAATTAGAGAGAGGAGTATGGATTCAATCTTATGGAGACAGCCTACTGTGGGTAAAGACATGGACAAAAGTTCCCAGAATGGTAGTATAAATTTATATTGATGTACTTAATTATAAAAATATTTCAGCTACTTCTATTTCTGTGACATTAGGAGAGAGCCTTAGGACTATGGCAGAAGAGCATAAAGATCTACATGTATATGCAGTATGACACTTCTGCTGATTGGTTTGATATGAAATTCAGTGTTTGGAAACAGAGAGGCAGAAATTTTGTTCAGAAAAACATGAAAATTTAAAAAAAAAAAAATCCCATGAAAGAATGCTGAGCATTCTATAATTATGTTGTGTGTAAAATAACATATCTCATTATTCCAAAGTAATTCCAGTCTTGCTTGACTGTGTTTTTAAGACATCAAGACAGGAGAAAGCAGATACTGTGTTGAGTTGTTGGGTACCAAAGATGACTCAGACTGGATCATAGCTGTGCGTGCCCAGTTTGTCCTGTGAAGCTCATCCTCCGTTGGCCCAGGTCATTCCTGCTGTAGTAGTTCCCCTGACATACAGCTCAAATCAAGGGTTATTTTCTGCTAAAATGAAATCTCTTTGAGATGCACACTGGATTTCCTTTTTTCTTTGTAAGCAGTTAGAAGTTCTTTAGTAGAAGTAGTTTTCAAGACTGAATGAAGTCAATGGAAACATGCACAGTCGTGATCCAAAGCATGTATGTTTTACTTTTTGATTACAGTCTTCTAAATCCCTCTGATAAGCTTCAATTTACCACATGTAAAACCAAACTTTAAAATATATGGGGTTTGTTTTCAAATTGAAGCTTTTGGCTCCTACCTTTTGAGTATGGTAAATATTCTGTAATAGTTCTGAGGAAACATGCAAGCATGCCTTTAACTAGAGTGCATTTCTCCAGAGAGGAAACTGAAAAATAAACTTCTGTTCATGTATTTTGTTCAGAAAAAGGAGACACTCAGCATCTTACATTTTAGCATGTGCTCTAAAGATATGGGAGATTCTTTGCATGCACCAAATACAAGTTGGATTCTTCAGTTTACTAATTTCAGCAAAAATCTTCAGAAGAATATAACCCAGGTGGAACAGAGAAGTTGTTCAAGGCAGCTTGATGTATTTTTTAAAAAATTCTTTGAAGTTTTGAAGCAGAAGAGAAGCAACACTTGTGAATGTAGAAATTTCTGAGAACTTGTACACTAAGTGTTTCATTAGGTGTCAGTTTAATTTATGGTGGAGTATGTAAAGACAGATTTCCCCTAGAATTCTGCCAGCAAAGTGAAAGTGCTATTGCTAATTTTTGTCGTCGTTCAACAATACCCAGTAGGTGGCACAAGTACACAAGGAATATGTGGAATTCTTTTCTTATCGGAGTTCTTTTATGTTTGATTGATTGATTTCAAGGATTCTAATTAAAATGCAATTATTTAGCTTTTCACTTTCTTTACAATGCTATGCAATGATGAAAAACACCTGCTTGGGTGTGAGGGTGCATTCCAACAATGCAACTTGTTACTACAATATTCAGGTAGCAATATGTATTTTGTACGATAGCAGCAAGTTATTCTTTTGGAATAAACAAACTGATGTCCTTAATCATAGAAAAAGCTCTAAAAGCTTCATCCATGAGTAAGTCACACGTGAAGCTGATTTGAGACTTGGGGAATGACGAAGAGGTTTTCACTTCCACTTTTGCTGTCATCTCATCTTTTGTAGCAAAATGTCTACATGTTGAGTAAATATTTTTTCTCGTCTTTCTTACCAGTTTCCCTGACAAAACTAATGTGGTTAGTTTTCTATGAAAACATACAAGGAAGTATATAAGAGGGAATTTGGATTATAATTTTATTTTCCAAGTTACTTCTCACAGCTGGAACACATTAATTATGAGGAACAGAGAAAAAGCTTTAGTGCCTTATTGTAAAAATATAGTCAAGACATATTGTCTCTCCACTGAGTTAATATTTATCAGTTATTTGTGTAATTATATTTTTTTCTCAGATTACCAAAATAAGAAAAAACTATGCAATTTATAAAGTGTTGTGAAGAACAGTGCACTTTTAGACCAGCATGTCTCTATGATGTAAGTGCACCATATTTATACTGCATTAATACTGTCCAGGTTTACTTACTTCAGGAGCTTCTTTGTCTCAGAATATATCATTAAATTCCATTCTTCGTGCACAGAGACATTTAGATATGGTAGCTGCATTTCCTCATTTTACATGAGCAAAAAGAGCCAAACTACCTCTAAGAAGCCCAGACATGATGTGAGAAAATAGATCTAAGATTGCTGAAGAACTATCCTTTAAATCCTTCTGTGAGAAGACTTTATCACATGGGTAAACTCCATGGACTCCTGCTGTAATTTGAAAACTTCAGAGACTAGGCTGTACATGGAGTTTGTGCTGCCCCCCTGAGCAGCAAAGACACAAGGACTACTCAGTTTACTCACAGCAGCAGGCTTGTAAAAATGTGTTGCTAAAACAGAACCCAATCTCAAGTATCATGTTGCTTGGCTTGTAAAAATGTGAAGACAGCTATCATATTGTTTTTAATTTACTCCCTTGGCCTGTAACTGTGATGGTTTGTGTAACATTGTGTCAGTAGTGCTTCCTTTCAGAATACCAATTCAAGATACCACTGTGGTGGTGGTTGCGACTGCTGCATTTTTCCTTTCTTTTTTTATTGACATCTGAATATCAAATGATGGGCTCCTTGGAGAGCATACCTGAAACCTTATGTGTATTTTAACTTATATTACTAGATGAGAGCTTCTCCTTTAATAGTTAGTGTCTAAATATGATAAGCTTTATAAATTATTACAATGGTGTATTTTTTGGCTTTGTTGTTTGGTTCTTCTTTTGAGGAGGAGAGGATTTGTTTGCTTTTGTAAGCAATATAGCTCTTGTAGTAAGAAGAAACTACCTCCAGGTGATCTAAGAATCCCATTAAAAGTTTCTAAACTTCAGCTTTGCTTCCTTTTTACTTTTGCTGTTAAATAAGAAAACAGTGACACATTTGACTACAATAGGTTTTCTACATAATTTGTATTTGCCTTAACCTCTTAAAGAATCTTCATTAAAATAAGAAAATACAGTCCTTGAATTAGCAGTTATAAACCTCAGCTTTACAGAAGTGAAACATATGATAACATCTAATAACTAATTTCTTCCATGGTGCCTGCTAGAATGATGAAATTAGTTCATAACTTGTCTACCGAAATAATGGCGAAAATAAAGTACCACTATATCCAGAAATGTATTGTGGGTAGGGTTTGTTTTTGTCTGGAGTTTGTTGTATTGTTGGTTTGAGATACTGTATATTTGAAATAGAAAAAAAAAAAAAAAAATCTGAGAAGTAAAGTAACATAAATCAATGGTTTGGTTTAATTCTAGGATACTAATTGAGTTATTTAATGTATCTTGTGTATGGAAAGACTTTTGAATATGGAAAGAATTCTTACTGGTATTAAGTATAATTGAAAAATATGCTTAAAATTATGAATTTTTAATTGAAGTGCTTTCTACATTCAAAGATTAAAACCCCAGCTAGAGAAAATTTGAGTAAACTAACCTTGTTAATTTGATAATTTTGTAAAAAATGTGTGTAAAATTGCTAGGATATTATTTAAATAATATTTCAAAGTCATTTTTCATGCATGTCTTGCAATGACTTCCGAAACTGCTTGGTGTTTGCCAAGAGAATATGAAGGAAAAATGTGATGTGAATTGTTGTCCATTCTGATGAGTCCTTCAGGAAATAGGTAGTTAGTTTCTTGGGTTTTTTTACGGGCTCTAGGAAATTTTTTTTACTAGTCATTAACAAATGTTTCAGATAAATCTTTTCCAGACATGGGGATTAATTACTGCTAAATTACATCTTATGAGAAAACAGTAGTATTAAGTATTAAATTGACTATTTTGCCATCATACAACATAATGTCCCACCTGGCACTGCAGCTGCACAAAGCTTTGGCAGTTTTCTAAAAAATCTTATTTGCAGTCCCAACCCTTTGCTTGTTTGTTTGTTTTATTTGTTTTGTATTTTGTTTTGTGGTGGGTTTTTTTGTTTTGTTTTGTTTTTAAATACTAGAATTAGAAATATTTCAGATTTTCATTTTCACCCCATCTGTTTGTATGTGTTTCTAGAACTCATTGCTTTCCTGGATAGTCACTATCAAAAAGAATGAATGCAGTCCTAGGGAACTGGGGACTTTTAGGGGGTCTTTTTCATATCATCTTACAGATAGGGGTCAAATACAATTTGGATAATACAATGTAAATATTAAGTATTGCCAACCAATTTTTACAGATAGTAAATGCTACAGATAGTGTCGTTTGATCTTAATCTACTGTGCACCTTAACTGTATGTTATACAGATTATATGTAAACAGATTTTTTGAAGTTGAAATATTTAGTACTCTGTAGGACAATCTGATTTACAGGCTCCATATGTATCTGAGGAAATGCTTATCAAATATAATATATATATTTTTAATAAGTAGTTTTGATTTTAAATTAATTTTCTCAACTAGCCTTCCAAAGAAATAATGAATAAAATGAGTGGGTTCTGCCAATGATTATTATGTCAGTATGCTGAATAGGGTGTCTTTGTCACTTTACAGGCAAACTAAGGTCAATATTACTCTGGAATTGCTGAATGCAGATCTTTGCCCTTTCCTTTTTCTGGTGACCAACATTAGGAATTTCCCCAGGAACTGTCTAATTACTGAGAACCCTCTTGTGGTGCCTGAATGCTCATGAGAGGAATATGTTGGAAGCATCATCCTCTTCCACCAGTCGTGACTCTCACTGACCACTCTGTTACATTGCTTTCATTCAACACCATGGCAAAAGCTTCAACCAGTGTCAGGTTTTCCCTAGTGTCCTCATTATAAACTAAAAATAGGAGAAGAAATTGATTAAAATAATCAGAGTTATATGGAATGGATTTATTGTGGCCAAATAAAACCTTTCCTAATGTGAAATAGATTTCACAGATGAAGCACTGGCTATCATTTTCTTATTGAATGTGATATTAGTAAATATGCCAAGAAAAGCTCATTGGATAGTCTGTCAATGCCACTTCTAAAAATTCTTTCAGTACAAAAGATTGAAAGGATTTTTTTTAATATATATATAAAATATTCCAGGAAACTTCTAGAGGTTTTGTGGGTTTTAGAGGAGGTTTTTGTTCCGTCAAGTGATGACAAAATAATGATAGGTTTGTTTGATCAAAGCTGATTTAATATGGCATGTATCATAGTGATACAGTGACTTTCCATCCCTTCCCATCACTCCTAACAGGAAATTAAGATATACTAATAATACACTGAGACAAAATGACCATGGTTAGGTTGAAATTCAGCCCGCTAATTTTGCTCTTTCTGACTGCTAAGTGGGTGATGTATTTAAATTTGGCTACTTGGGAACAAACCTTGGTCATTCTGGCAGATTAATAGACAGGATAGACCCTGAATCTTGAGAAGGTTTATAGTGAAATGCACATAAATAAAATGCACAAGTGTTGATTTTGCTAATAACAGGTGAAGGAGAAGGGAATGTGAGTGTATGTTCTGTAGTTAGATTACTACAAAGATTGCATAATCATACACACAAAACAAGATTAAAAGACTGGTAGCTTAACTGAAGAAAATAGAACTTGTGTTTGCCATGTTATAAAAGTTACTAGTGAAGAAGTCCAGGCTTTGAAATAACCTGAATACATGAGGAAGCACCTGGCAGGTCAAGTGCAGAAAGATTCTCAGCCACCAAGGATGGATCCCTATAGGTCATGTATTTTGTCCTGTCAGTTGTGTAGGGTTCACATGTGTTGAATTACACAACCCTTTGATGTGAAAATTAGAGTTACACCTATCTCCTAACTGGGAGTAAGAGTCAGAAATTTAATTGAGGTTCCCAGATAATCAGTAATTGTTTACTCACTGTTGGCCAAAGTGCATCCGTTCCTGGCTCACGTGTTCTTCATCATTTGTGAATTATGGAGTTGCCAGTCTCGGTGTCAAAGGTGCATTGCTTTTGCTTCCAATCTGTCTGAGAGGTTTGATTTGACAGAGCAGAGTATATCTTGGCACAAAGAGAAAGGAATAAAAAATAGGCTTATTGCCCAGTTCTTTGTCTTGTCTCAGATCCATACTCTTGAAGATAAAAACTTTAGAGGACTATCACACCCTCCCCCTATCATGGATGCTGTGAGCATTGCTAATGGGTGCATCACTCAGACCTGAGAAGAAACTTGGGTGAGAGCTGTATTTTAATAGAACTGCAAAGACATGCCTAGTGTTTCATTAAGCACTTCAGTTTGACTTCCTAGCCACAGACAATGCTATTACTGGCACTGATGTTTGCTCCAGTGAACTAAGGAGACAGAGAGAAGAGCGCAGTTTGTGTTGTTTGTTTGTTCTACTGTTCCAGCTGGATTAAGCTAAATTATTCTCATCTCAGTGACTTTCTCCAGACATAAAGAGTTGTGGTTCTTATTCTGTTGAGAAACAGGAACATTACCTATGCTCCAAAATCCCTTGTTTGTTTTTTGGGTTTTTTTCCCGTTGTTTTTTTTTTTTTCCTTACATACAATTTGTTCCTCCAATGTTTGGCAGTTAAGTGAATCATAAACTTTTCATGCTCTGCAGTGGGTACATTCATATGTAAAATTACTGCTATGCTTGTCATGAAATTGTAATAGGACATAGCACTTATCACAGCTGTGGACTTTTTCCCAACCATCTGAGTCTCCAGGTGTGCCCTTGAATTGACAATAACAAGGTGATATGCTACTATTATAACTTTACTGCATTTTATATTTTATAATGTCACTGTCTGGAAAAATAGTTTCATAAGAAAGTTAATATAGATTCCTGTTTCTAACTTTTTTGCAAGATTCACATTTTTTACATGTTAGGAATTTCATGTGAAAACATTTAAAACATAGGTGCAAAAATAGATATATAAAGTTTCAACCTTATGGACTAAAATGCTAAATTTCAATAAAGTAATAAGATATTTTGTAGTTCAAATTAATAAAAATATTCTATAAAATTAAAAGGAAAGATTTTATGTTGTTGAACGTAGTTTCTGGCTGCTTAATTATTTTTGTCAGTGTAAACCATAATAATCTGTAATTAGAACCCTTGAATTCCACTCTCTCTGCAATGAAGGAATGAATGACAAATATAACTTTTCTGCCTTATGGAAAATTAAAATTCATCTGGGAGTTTCTTAGTTTCACACCCTGACTGCCCCCTCCTCCTGGTCCCCCCAACTTGAAATTCCATTATCTTTGTTTAATATTCCTCAAAATAGTCAATAAGGGTGAAATTCTTCTCATACAGATCATCAGCAGAAAACCCCTTATTGCCAGTGCATTTTTCATGTAGTTGGAGAAGGAACATAGACAAAGGGAGTCTCGGGTTATGTTAGGACTACCTGTTCTCTCTCTGCTACATCTGTGTAGTTGTGGCTGTTGGCACCACAGTTAAATGGACTTCTGCTGCCACTTTTGCAGATCCTCCAGAGGACATTTGGGCTACTCAGTGACTTCCAAATGCCATTATGTTGCTGGAGTAATTTCACAGGGCTTTATATTCACAGGTGTTTTTCAGCAACATTATATTTTATAAACTCCAGAACAAAAGAAAATTATTTGAAAGAACTAAGGGGATTTTGAAGTGCTCTTTGTTAGCTGATTTCTATTAGACTGCTTAGGCATTGGATGACTTTTGGAGGGATTGTTAGGGTTTTTCTTTATACTGAGAACTAATATTTCAGGGGATGCAGTGAATCTGATATTAAACTATTCAAATTATGTGTTTATTGCCACCATTTCACATTTGTACAGTTCCTATAATTAAAAAAAAAAAAGGAAATTAATAATAAAATATCTTTTCATTTATAGTATAGACGTCTTGGTGACATACTCTTTCTAGTGATATAGTGTTTTGTGATGGGAGAAGGGATTAAGAATCTGTTTTCTGTATTTTTTTCTTAAAAGAGGACATATTTATCTGTAATCTGCAAGAATTAAGTATGGAAATGCTGTTTGTTGGTAAGCTATTGTCCTGCCTATAGTTGCTATTCCTGCCCTTGAGGTTAGGAGAGTTTGCATTTTTGAGACCAGATCTAGGTGTTGAGTCTGCAGAGTTTTGGTCCCTATTTTACTTATGGCCACCAGCTTTTGGATGACTCTAGGCTTAACCACAGCCTCTCCACAGATCTCCTCATACCTGCATGTGGTATTGTATGTAAAAAATGCACCTTGCATAGGTATCTTGGGCTTAGCATTTATCTGTACACAACAGCATTTCTTCTTTGCCTTAAGTTTCTACAATACTTACCTGTAAAGCAGCTAATGCCTAAATCATACAAAAGCTGAATCTCAGAATGCATTGTGAATCACTGATACTCAATGGAGTAGATTTTGCCTGGGAATGTGGGATTTTAAGCTATGATAGTTAGTGATGCATTTTTTCCTGTAAACAATGAAATTTCAAGACTATAGGGGAGCCAATTTAGTTGTCAAAATGTAAAATCTTTTGAGATTTTACCCTTTCTTTTATTTATAGTTTCCTACTTTTAGCAGAATATTTTGTCTTTAAAACTTGAAAATTACAATTGTTAGATATTTAGGTCTGCAACAGTTCACCCTTTTCTCTAAAAATAACTCCAGAAATAAATTTACCAAAATATTTTACTCTGTTTGAAATTCTACTTGCCAAAAGCAATCACATAAGTTGGAATGTCTATTGTGGAAAGCCTTATAAAAAAGAAATGAAGCCTAGAACCCCCCAGGAACAGTCATGACCAGTGAAGCTGTGCATGTAATGGGGGAATAAAACACTATTAACACTGTCATTATGTTTAATAGAAGTGCTTAGATCAGTTCTTACCACAGAGATAAAAGCCAAAGAAATAACTGATAACCAAATACTTTGAACAGTGATTTCATTTTTTTTTTTTTCAATTTTAAAATTGAAAAACATAATTGAAAAGTGTAATTCAAAGCTGTTGTGCAGATAACTTAATTTTCAGCACTGGAGTCTAACCCAAGACCTGAAAATGAACAGAGAACACACATTTTTGAACACTGAGAAAGGTTCAAGTGCACTGCTGGTGAAAATCCTGGGTTCTGATAATATCAAAGAAAGACAGCAGCTTCTGAGAAATAAAAATAAAAGGCAGCACACTGCAAAAAACTACTATGTTTGACAGTGGTTTTCAGAAGAAAGCAAGCAACTTTGGTTTCCTCAAGATATAAAGTGATAGTAAAAATGATCTCAAATCCTGAGACGTTTGCAAAACACAGGATAAAGTTGCCCTTGTACAGGTGGGCTTAACTTCTCTTCAGAGAGCTTGTTTCTGTACATGTGTAGACATTGCTCCAGATGCCTTGCTGAAGCTGAGGCAGACTTGTTCATTCAAACTCCTGCAGAATAGGTCTGAGAAGGGTACAAAATTGCATTGTCATCCCGCTTTCAAAATGGTATTTGCTACTGTTAATTTAAAAATAAATTTTGGGGTGGATAGTATTTAAATGTGCTAGATAATGGCCACCTTATGAATTTAACTTGGATCTGTTGTGTTAGACTATTAAGACTATAACAAGCATGGTAATGTCCCATATCAAATAAGAACATATGGCTTCAGTACATTACATTTCTTTTAACGTTATTCAATTTTTATTTTGCCCATGTGCTTAATGGAGAATAGAGAGATTAGATTAGTCAGATTGATAGTAGAGGCAATGTTCCTTTTTCCCTTAATTTAAACTTTTAATATTTTTATCAAATAAATCCATTAGAGTTACTGGAAAAAAGAAAAAAAATAATATTTAAAAACATGCTAAATTTAAAAGAAAACAAAATAAAAATCTGTTATGTAGCAGAAAGAAATTGTATTTGTGTCTTTATGAGTTTGTGTAAGTAGGTTCTTACAGAGAGAACGGAGAGAAACTAAGGGAATACCCATTTGTTTTTCCACTTAAACAAATTATCTTTCTACAGCCGTTAACCAAGTAGACATATGGTATGATTTCACAGAAAAAATTATGTATAACAAATTATTCATCAATTCCCCTGTTGTTTCTGAAACATGCATGCAGCACAAGTGTTGTGTGAACTATTCCAAAAGAAAAAGATGTAAAAGTATTTTGAAAGTGCAAGATGATTTATTCTAAGAAGTAAGCCGTATATTTAGAAGCAATCTTAAAATTCTTCTTTTTTTTTTTTTTTAGTAGAACTTTAAAAAGAACATCTCATTTCTCATGAGGCATGTGTATGATATAAAAGGACATGAGAAAGACCAAAAACTACCTAGGAAATCACTACACTTTTGATCTGGAGATAGCAATAAACTGACTAGTGTCACAAATAGTCGAGCATGATCTTAGATAATCCTGCCATGCTTATCCTTCTACTAAATTATATCTTTATAGGGGAAGGAGATTAGGGCAGATAGACTGGAGCCCAGAAGGTGGTTTTCAAAGGGTCAGGTATATATTCTTTCTATGTATTTCAAGAGTTCTGTGAAAATTTTGACTGCCTAATGATAAGACCAAATACTCTTAGATGCCATATTGAGCTCTTGGTATTTGAAACCACATTAATTCCTGTCCAAAAATTCAGACAAAATATAGATGTTTAAGAGACCATGAAATAAATTCAGTGTAGCGACACAATTCTTTGTCTTAATTCCTACATAAATCTTGAACAGTTAATATTTAACTTTTTGGTAATATTTATAGAAAGAATTTTATTATGGTTTTCTTGTCTCGTTTCTGTGAAGAAGGAGCTGTAGGATGGAAGTAAATGTCAGAGCCAAAGGCTTATTTGATTAAACTATGGCAACAGCATTAATCTTCAAAAGGAAATCAAGATAATAGAGGGGTCTGGATGGACCAGGAGATTGATAATTGGTTATAAAGCTTTTGACCCTTGAGCCAGTAGTTCAGACTCATGCTAAGCTAGTAGTGACTGAAAATCATTACTCTCTGATAGCAGTGCAATTGCTGTGTGAAGTGGGTGATTGGTTTCATTCCAGTTTCTAGCGAATAGGTACTCACATTGCAAAAATAGTACTCCTATTGTCAGGGGCTTGAGGAAGAAAAGGATGAGAAAATTCTTTACATGCTTATCTTAGGAGGTATATTGGACAGTGAGGGATAGGAGAAGCTGCAGTCCATTGGCACATTTGAAGCACCAACACCTACCATCAGACTCTTGTTAAAGGACTAAAGCCACCTGTTTTGTCCACATGACATTTCTTATTGACCACAATAAAGGGAAAATTTTGTGTATGATGCAACTCTGTACACCTTTATAAAGATATTTGTTATTCTCATGGATTGCTTTCACCATTTTTACTAGGAAAGAATGTATGTTTTGTTCTGTTTTGTTTTTGTCACTTGTAATTCAGAGAAAAAAATCTGTCATTCATGTAGTTTATATGAATCTGTTTGACCTTGGAGTTGTGATTGACCTGTTTAGAGTCAATGGATGACTCATATCTGAATTGAGTTGCTAAAGATTTGTAGCTGCTTGTCTGTGTTGGATTGTGTTCTTCCTCCTTAATTGAATGACCTGATGTTAATAATTAATGTCACCTGAAATCAGCATAATTTCATTCTGAAAGAAATCATATAGGTTGCTGGCAATCTCAAAAACCACAGAGTCATATTAAAATGTTGGAGCATTACAAACTTGGTAGTGCTGTGTTTATGGCTGGATTTGATGATCTCAAAGGTATTTTTTAACCTAAACGTTTGTATGACTTGTCCTCCTCTTACTCTTTTGAGTAAAAGTTATATTTATCATCTCCTTCATTATCCATTCTTTTCCATTCTTTTTAACTGTGGTGAATGTGGCAATATTGTGTCAAGTCAGGCACGCTTCTGACTTTCTTTTGGTTTGCCAGTTTCTTCAGTCTGTTTTCTGAATCCTCAACAAACCAGTTCTATTGCTTCACCATGCTTGTATTCCCATGTCTTTTATAGGATTTATGCTTAATTTAATTATGTGTCTATTCTTGCCTATATCTCTGTTGCCTTTTCTTTTTAATGCCTTTAAACTCATAGTTTGACTGTCTACTATGTATTGTCACTGTAAAGTATTAGCTTCCTTTTCTTCCAAATACAGCCACCCTGCCTCACCTGAAACTCCTCCCAAATCCCCAGAATGCAAAGTGTAATTAATCCCTGTCTCATTTTTCTGTAGCTAGTTCAACTAGTAGACTTGACTAGTAGAGATTTTTGTGTAGCATTTAGTTCCATGGTAAACAAACAAACAAACAAAACCATCAAAACCAAAACCACCACAACAAAAAATGACCAAAAAAAACCAACAAAAAAACCCACCGAAAAAAACACAGGAGACAATAAAAATAACATTGAACCTTTTGAAACTCAAGTAGCACTCATGTTGTTGCTGCAAAAATTACATTAAAAGATGCTGACCCAGAGGCTGCTACATCTTCTATCCATGGAGAGGAAGTTGGTTTAGAAACCCACTGGACTTGTGTAGGGTCTTTTGGAATCCTTACCGATATGTCTTTGTAAAATATCAAGTGTTAAAAGGGTGAAGAAAAATGATAGTTTTATAGCAAATGCTGTTTGTTGTTTTAGTGTAATGAGTGGGTCTCACTTAGACTGCCAGCAATGTCAGGAAACAACCTCTATCTAGTGCAGGCTGAACAAACAGGGTAAATGCAGGCATGGATGCAAAGACCCACCCTGAAATGCTGCAATTCATGAAGTTTTACTACTGAATTCTGTCACAGGAATAACAGAATTCAACAAAAGAGTTAATGCTGCTTGTTTTCATATTGACTTGTCAATAAGTAAACATGAAAGCATTATTAGCTATACATTGTTGCATAATTGTGTTGGAAGTGTATTTATCACATTAGCCCAGAAGGAAATGTGCTTTACAAAATTGACTATTATGGTTTTGAAGAGTGTGTTTGACTGCCAAATTTCTGTAAACACACCAGTGCAGTAAAATGAGAAACTAAAAATATTGAAAAGTACAGGGAGAAGTGAGGCCTTTCAGTCTATGATTAAGTTCTTTCTGAATGACCTTGTGTGTGGGGAGTTGTTTGCCCAAAGACATTTGCTTCTGGAGAATAAATGTTGATATAAACGGCATGTGAAAAGACCCCTAAAACATAGGCCCAGATACCAGCTTCATAAAGGATGAATCATCACTTTCATTAGCAGTTCTGATCCACCTCTCCCCAGCTGGGGGCAAGGGAGCATAGACAGAAAAGCACTATGAAATTCTGTCCACCTGCAAAATCAAAAGAGAGTAAGGAACCATAATTCCATGCAGCACAATTTAGGTGACTTCTGGTTAAATGTTATACTGTGAAAAATATCTATAAATGAAAGTGAATAGCATTTCACCAAATATGCACATTCTTTTTTCACTTGATACTTTATGCAGTTTCACGGATGATAACAATCCTGACAGCTTTGTTTTGTAAATGTGTTCAAAATGCTCCATGTGGATATATTCCAAAGTACTCAATGGCACTGTAGTTCCCAGTCAATCTCCTCAGGTTAGATGATTAACGCATACTGTATATTACAGTTTTCATGCTGTACTGTTCCTTCAGCTAAGTAAGCTGGATTATTTGCAGAAAAGATTTTTCAAATTTAATCAATGCAACTGAGAAAAAAATCAATAAGGTTTACAGAACCACTCCAGTCTTTATTTGCAGTAATAGTCATTGGGATCTCTTTTTCATTGCCAATGTTTTTGGTAAGAGGTGCCAAGCAATAAATAACTAGGGCTGTATGCTGCATTTTAAGAATGTTTTTAAGGAAACAGGAACTTGCAGTGCTAACACCAAAAAGCTAGATTTTTTTTTTTTTTCCCCTTAGCTTTTATGAGGTTTCTATTTATTTCTACAGCAGCAGACTCTAGAGCCCTGCAATGTGTGTAGTTCTGGATGCATGTTTCAGCTGCTCTTTTGAACTGATTTCAAGTATTATTGATCCATTAAGTTAATATTTTTGCTATCAAATCCAATAACATGAAGAACTAACACTGAGAAAGAGCAGCTGGCTTTGTTTACAACTCCTGTTTTCTGTTAGGGATTTCTGCAACAAAAGAAGCTTGTACAGTGTTGGGATTTTTCTCCTTTTGGACTGCTTCTTTTTGTTTGTAAGTTTGGTTTTTGGCAGGTATTTTTAGCATAAGGACCACAAATAAATTCTTCAGAAGAAAACGGAATGTGGTTGGTTTGGTAAGCTTGAAATAAATCATGTGATTCAATTCCTGCTTGCCTTAGCAAGAAACTCAAAAGGAATTCTCCTGTTAAGTGGGTAGGTTTGCTTCTGGTGCTGCCTTCCTCGCAAATATGGTGAATTTAAAGGGTGAAACAGATCACTACATCCATGTGGACTGAGTATTTGAATAGTACCAGCTATTGCATTGGAGTCAATCACTCCTACAGTAAATTCATTGTCAGTGAATAGAACGTCTTGGCCATAAAAAAATGTGCTTGAATGATACTAATAATTTCAAAATTTACTTCAACTAATTATTGAAAAAATACTACTTCCACTGAACTTAAAGAAAATTCTATGATTCCCTCCCCTTCCCTCCACACCCCCAAAAGGTATTAAAAGTTCTGAAAGTTCCAGAAGTGGTTCTGTATTAGTTCAGTGAAGGGGAGTGGAAGTACTGTAAACAAGTTATATATTTATAAATATGCAGTTTATGTTGTAGTGTGCTATTAGGTTTTCTTTCTTAGGCTTTCTTGAAGTATGGAGACTTGAGTTGTTAATGTCTCTTAAATGGCTGGTTCTCCTCTGCAGGGATAATTCACCTACAGCTCCCGAGTTTGTACATTTCTAAAAGCCTCAATTTAATATAATCTAATGGTTTGGCTCAGAGTGGGTTTTATGCCTCTCTTTAGTAGCCTCCTATCTTGGATAAGGACAGTGCCTGGGGTATGAAAGAAGACAATGAGAGAGTCACCAGCTCAGCTGTTTGTCTCTCCTTGAGTTTTGTCTTGTTTTATAGTTTTGTATCTGGATGCCATCTCTCTCTTAATAACCCTCCAGTCTTAGGTTTGGAATCCCATATGTTTTAATTTCTCTTTTTCTCTCCCCCCCATTAGTTTAGTTTTCTGTCCATCTACAATCAAATATTCCATTATGCAAACAACTAGACAATAAATGAAAGCAGCAAAGAATCCTCCAAGTTTTCATCCTATTGAAGTAATTGACAAGATATTCCAGTATTTTTGTTTGCTTATCCCCACCCCCATCATCTAAACATCAGATTGAGATTCAAATAACAGTGTGTCTCAGAGCTGTAATACAAACCAGATCAGGATGGGCTAGTTATAGAAGTTGCTTCTGTGAGTTACAGAATTGCATTTATAAGAAAAATTACAATCCTGTCATATATGATACTGATTTATACTATTATAGTAGTGACAAAATTGGCTGTAAAACCGTTGTGAAAAGAACAAATCATTATATGAGATGTCCCTAGCTTGTATTGTGGCTGCTCCTTCCTTTTCAAAAACTTCTTTCTATGTTTATTTTCATGCTGTGATGAATGATGGCTGACACAAAGGAAACTCAGCCAAGACAATGCATACCAATCAGAGCTGTAATATGAGATTCTGCAGTAGTGCCTACTGGCAGTAAAATCTCCCAAGTTTTAGAGAGCAATAAGGAATGTGACCAGTTTAATTCTGGATGTTTTCTCAGTGGGGACCATCAACCTCGTGGGGTGTCTGTGTCCTGTTCCTCACCTTGCTATATTCAGTCAAGAGACACAGAAAAAGTGCTGTATGGTGATCTGTTAATATTTTTTTTATGCTCGATTGATTTTCTAACAACACATCATTGTGCTTTGGCTGTTATTCTTCCCATTTTCACGAGAAACAATTGTTGACAATGACAATTTAATTTTTGTATGTTTGTTACAGACTATAGTGGCCCAATCAGCTGAGGATTGTGGTGAATAAGGGCAGCTAAGGGCTGAACTTCATTTGCATAAGGTCTTGGAAGATGTGGCATCATATTCACAGGTAGACTGTTAAAAAGATGTTTCTGTCATCTCAAAGAAACCTGTAATAATAGTCATGAACTTACTGTGCTAAACCTGGTGGATTCAGTTCTCACTTTTTAGTTGATGGAATTTTTTTTCTTATTTGTTTGTTTACTGTTATTTATATATTAAACAAAATTTAGTTTTAGGCCCACTTAACTGAGCTCAAGAAATTGAAGATTCTAATTATCCTTGCTGCATATCTCAACAAAATTACTTGATGTAATCTAGAGATATTTCACTGCTACAGACCAATTCAGTATTTACTGAGAGCTGTACTGTATGTTACATTCTTCAGACTATTTCAATTTAGATGTAGATTGGAGAAAATAAAAGTACCTTTACAGTCTATTCTGTACCTCTTAAAGGGCAGAAACTAATTTTCTCTCTGAATTTTATTTTTATGATGTTATTTTTGTCAAATGGTATTTTTCTGCTTCCAAAGGCATACCTTGCCAGAACCTCTTTCACGCAGGTAAAAACCAATGTCATAGGCTTCCTCATGTTTATTAATACACTATTGTTTGCTTCAGCTGTTGCATATGAAGTGTACTGTAAGCTGGTTTTACTATATTCTGGACAACACATTAATGCTGGGGATGATAAAAAAAAATCAATTAGATATGAAAGTATAAATTTTATAACTTAATTATAATGTATTTTGCGGTAAAAGCCTAAATGAGTTTAAAGCACAGTCTCCAAAAGATGGAAAAGGTCGGTGAATTTTTTGGGTTGTATTTTATTTTTAGTTATTTGGTCTATTTGGTCATGGTTAAAAGTGTCTGGATCCTAATTTTTTTTGCTCAAGTCTATCTTTGCTGTCTTTGGGACAAAGAGCAGAAGGCAATTTTCAGTTATTCATCTTCTCTTACAAAACTCTGGGCTTCTGACTAGTCAAAAGAAATTAGGAAATTGAGATTATATCTCAATGATTCTGACAAATAAATTAAAAGAATTTATCTGATGTCAATGTGATCAGCATTTGCTATCTTGACTAGGCTTGCTGGAATTTTGCCAGAAGAGCTTGGGATGTGACTATCATTTCTGCTTAGTAAAATGGTTTGGATGATGTATTTCCATGCACTTTGCCTTCAAAGTATTATTTTTGACACCTGGATTGTAATTTAAATTGCATTTTGTTTCAGGACACTCAGGTAGACAGTATGGGAAGGTAATGAGAAGGATAATAGAGAGCAAGCAATGTGGAATTATTTTCTTAAATTTTATTCGAAATTTAATGACATTAGCACTGAGTAGACTATCTTCTAAGAATGACTGTGTGTGAACAAAGATGAACTTTGGCATGCTCGGTATATGATTTGTTGTTGATAATGAATTTATATTCTCACCACATTTATTATGAAATAAAATTTTAAACTGCTTGATTATAAAATTAGGCACATAATTAAAATCTGACTCAGTTTTTCAAACTGCTTAGATAACCCTCTAAGTGTTTGATAAGTTTATATTGATATGTGCATATAAGTAGAGATGTGGAAATCAGCAAATTAATGAATATGTGATAGAGAGGTATTAGAATAACAAAAAGCTATGTGTTCACCTCATTCAGAATGATACTAAGATTTGAAAATGTTGGGTTTAGCTACATATACATATTTTCTGGAGGAGGAAAATAATCTCCAGATATGTGAATTGTGAACTTTGAAGAGCTTAATGGATAAAACAAACATTACATAGCTGTCTTCTGTGACCCTCATAGCTCATTCCCTCTTCTTCTTTTTACTGTGGGTTTGTACAGTGGAACGTGTTGGTTGAAAGTGAGCAGAGCAGGTAGTAATCAAGGTCATCATAGAATCACCTAGTCTGGCAAAACAAGAGTGATAAACAAGGAGAAAGAAAGCCTTTTGCTGTTATCAAAGAAATACTACAGGAGAGATCAGGAGGCAGCTTGGTTGCAGGACAACAATCCATAATTTACTTTGCAGATGTCTCTGTAATTTAAGCAGCAGGCAGAACAACCACACAGTTGTAGATGCTCTGGGGAAAGGATACCCAGAGCCTTGTAAATCATGGTGAGGATTAAAAGCTATGAACATTCATCTTCTTAACCTCATAAAGCGGTATTGCAAAGCCAAGGATTATAACTTACTGTGCATGTAATCTTTGTTCAGGGATAGAGGGTGTCAAAATTTTAAAATGCTTCTCTCAATTAACAGTAACACCTACCATTTGAAAAGGAAAAAAATGTTGTAAGACAGATCTTAAAAGAATTTCTGCTATTAAAGGAATACTTAACATTTCCCACAAAAGAAGGAAGAAAACACATTGACTCTTGCTGAGCCCATTGTTTCTAAGCCCTGATCTGTTTTTAAAAGTTAAAATTTATAAACATGTTTTAAAACCTCGCTTAATAGGCACAAGACAAAAAATAATACTTACCTTTCCCATTTTGAATTGATGAACTCCTGGACAACCCTTTGCCTTTGAACTGAATTGCCTCTTACCTTTGCTTGAATTCAGCTACTTCTTCAAGTATAAATACTCAACTCAAATACTCATGGTGACTGAAGAACAACTGAAATGAAAAAACATAGCATGTGTTCAGTCTGCTAAATAAGCACTGTAAAGCCTGAATTTATCTGTTTGGTTTGTAAATATTGCCACTATACCTGGAATTAAGTTTTATCCACCAATGTACTCAAAATATTTTACTTCCATACTCAGAATGCCAGTGTAGAGGAACTAAAACATTTGCAAGAGAAATGAGTGTATGTGATGTTGTAAGGAGCCCCTTTCATAGCCCTGCAAACCAAGAAAATCAAGGAAGCGGCTTTTTGGGTTTTGGTTAGTTTTTTATTTTTTTTTTTTTATTCTGATATGTGACTCAAAATTCTACATATTTCTGTCGGGGAAAGAAATACAGGAATATAATGTTCAGCAGAGTCCTGTACTGCATGAGTGACAATGGTGGTGATCAACTTTCAACATGTATTATGAAGAAAACAAAGTTTAAAATTTCTAAAGCTTTAATCCATTGCATAATTAGCACAATAAACTGAGAAACCAAGAAAGATGGTGAGAGATCTTTTACATGGATATGTTCTGACAGGACAAGGGGGAATGGCATCAGACTGAAAGAGGTTTGAATTAGATATTAGGAAAAAAAAATCTTTACTGTAAGGGTGATGAGGCACTGGAACAAGTTGCTGAGGGCTGTGGGTGCCTTAAACCATAGAAGTGTTAAAAGCAAGGTTGGATGGGGCCCTGAGCAACCTGGTCTAGTGAAAGGTATCCATACTCACAGCAGGGGGATTGGTTATTTGGTTATAGAGATGGTCTTTACAGTTCCTTCAAACCTAGGCCATTCTATGATTCTGTAACTTAAAGGTGAAAGATAGAGTTGGACCACAATCTTATTTCTTGAAAATTAAAAAAAAAGAGGAAGATACGTGTGTGCAGTTTGAGTCTTTTTGACAATTCAAACCTTTGGGTTGTCTAGAGACAGGCAAACATGTCATTAAGAAGTTTATATTCAGTCATTATGTAGAGAAAGTGTTTTCTAAAGAGCACTTCTTGAGTATTGTCAGAAGATCACAATCAGGAGAATATTGGTTTGTCAACAGCTTCAGGCCAGACCATTTGATAGCTGCTTAAACAATGCTGTAAAGTTTTACAGGCCCCCAGCAAGACCCTTTTCATCTCTTCAGGATAGCTGTTTCCTCTGATTAGCTCATAAAGGTTGTACTGGAAATGTCTTCCTGATTTTCTGTGGTGATTTTTCTTTGAATTCAACTATTTTCCTTTCTTTGTTTTTTTTCTACTTTGATGGTGTGAAAGTTCATATACTTTCTAGTATTCCACTGGGATGTTTGATTACTTTAGAAATCTAGCCAATAAAACAGATGATGCAGGAAGAGAGAGTTTGCTTATACATCTACCATGCTAGTCAGGAATGATGCTGTTGCTATGAAACTAAACACTGGCCTTGAATAATATTTGTAGATAGACTGTTTACTTTCTCTGATCTCATGTAAACTTGAAAATGAACTCTTTTTGATTAAAATTCTTTTTCAGTATGTAAATATGTGCTGCATGCACAGCTTCTTATCCTCATAAAACACATCATTCTGCATCCATGAATCCTGGAATGGATCACAGGTTAAGAGTCCATGGTTCATGAGAACCATTAAAGTAAAACCGTGAAGGAAACAGCTGGCTGTTTAGTGAACTGGCAGAAACTGCTCTCTGTTTAGGAAGTTTAATTTGGCCTAATGTAAATGTCTTTATATTCTCTTTAATAAAGCCTCCTATAATTTGTACTATGCATGACAGACATAGAACGTGCTGTTTTGAGAAAGCAGGACAATCAGGTTGCAAATGCATTGCTGAGACAAGTTTTTATAATCTTATGTTCAAACACGTGCACCTTTTAATACCAGTTATTAATTTGGAATTCTTTAGATTTTAGTGCCAACTTGAGATGGTTTTAAAAAACATTAATTTTCTGAGCATGCGTTAGAAACAGGCTGGTTGAAAACAGGTTTCAAAGAATATACCTGATGATGTTGTGAATTCAAAAAATGAAGTCTTAATCTAATCCAAGGTAATCAGGTTCTTTAGAAATTTATGAATTTGTTTGTCATCATTGAAAGGAAAGAGCTAAATTAAACTGGAAATGTGCAATATTGTTATTCACCAGAAACAAATAATTAAAAGTGGCAAGTTGTTGTTGCAATGCCATGGAAATAATTACTAAAGAAATTGCTTATAAATTTTTACAAGGAAAATGGAGTGTTTTGGGGATGAAAAGTTTCGTTAGGTATTAAAAAAAAAAAAAAAAAAAAAAAAACCACAAT
>VXBB01004917.1:20379-50201 GCA_013399915.1 Illadopsis cleaveri | reverse complement strand
CATAATATGGGATATATATTTTTCCCTGGCTGCTTTCACAGAGTGTAAATACAGGCCATAGTCATGGAAGAGATTAGGCTCTTTTCTTTATAGCAGGTAACAATCCAGATTTCCTTTACAGCATTGCTCTTGCCACAGCTTTCAATGCCATTTTTTACTTGAAGCTTAATTGAAGCAAAAATGAGACCAAAAGGTGTTTTCACTTCTAACATTCAGTGTGTAGGATTTAGAAAACTTCCAAGAGATATGAGAATCTAATGTAATCTTCAGCAAATTGTAAGCAAANGTAAAAATATGAAAATGTATCTGAACACAAATTCCATGGTTCTGTGAAAGCAGCCATACAGATCTAGGAAAGGAATAGAAAATACTTGCCATCAAGGTGCTTCATCATGCCATTATTGCTTTAATTTAATCCAAAACAGCAGCCTTCTATTCTCAGTGAATAAGAACTCACTGAGCTCTGATACAGTGTAAGACTAAAAGTCATTGACGTGAAGAAGAACCACAATCTATGTTTCATCATTTATTACTGTAATAAAAGGATGGTTTATGACAACAATAAAAGATGGAGCCATTGCTCCATCTACCCATAGACAAAAGAGNTGTAATCTTCAGCAAATTGTAAGCAAAGAATAAAAAAAATGAAAAAAAGAGAAGATGAGAGCTTGAGAATAAATCAGAAATAGTTACATGAACAACTGAATTAATCGACTAATTTTAAAGACACAATTATACGTCAAATTATGCTGAAAATTAAATTGCTTACTGAAATAGAAGCAGCTCCCTGGAGGCTGTGTGTGTTGTGCAATAGTATCCTGAAAAGCACCAATGTAAAATGACTTTGTCTTACTCAATAGATTTATGGAAATGGAGAACCAATTTGATTATTTTGTTGAGTGAATGTTCAGTAATTTTTGTGGCTTGTCTCTTATACTGAGCTGTCAACATACAACTTCAGGAAAGTAGGATGGATCATTAGCAGGATTCTTGACTAAATTCAGATTAATTTGGTGAAACTCACTGTTAAGGATCATCAGCATAAATGCCCAGGATGCCTTAACTTATGTTTTTCATGGCTCTGCTAAGCATGCATATTCCATATTGTGTAGTGCTTTTAAGAAATAAAAAAAATGCTAATGAAGCTGGTAAATATTCTGAAATATAAAATACTATTTTTCTACTGTGTTAGATTTCATTTTAAAAATTTTAAACACTTAAAACATGCTTACAGTTTAATTGAAAAAGTAGCTAAAGAACAAATGCATCTAAGTTGTGTCATGAAGTTGCCTGTTTCTTTCTATGGCTATATTTTTTTCTCTTTAATATATCTTATTATGCATAAATGTGTAGTATTTATTTATATGTGTATCTACATCTGTGTATCTTCATTGTATAAAAATAAAGAAGGCAGTATCTAAAGACCACAAGATAGTTTTGATCTGTAAGTATAACAAATAAATTGAAAACAAAACAAAGCAAAACGGAATCCTAATGATTTTGAAGTGGTAATAAGAATCTAAGTGAAGCAAAGTCTTCTGTTGATTGTCATTACAAGAAAAAAGAGAAGAAAAATCAATAATAAAGAATAATGTGTAGATAAAACCTCTCGGAAAGAAAATGTGGTTTTGAGCTTCTAAGAGAGTATACTGTAAATAGCTATGAACAACAAATTTTGCAATTTTTATGCAGTAGCCAAGTTTTCCACTAGCACTTAGTTTCCTGGGTATTTTTAGGTGTATTATATCTTATGAGAGCTGTGTCACAGAGACTGGGGAACAGCAGATTCAACGGAGAAGGATTCATGTTCTAAAAGACAGAGTTCAGGCTATTACAGAATAGGAGTCAACCTTTTAGCATGTTCTGAAATGTTTCCCTCTTCCAACATAACATTTCTTTTGCTCTGGATATCAGGTTCTAGCTGTTCTTTTAAATAAGGTAACAGAAAAGAAAGAAATAAAGCATGAGAGGGGCAGGCAGGAGGAAGACCTGCAGGAGGAAGGTATGCTGTTGTTGTAAGGACTGTCTGATACTATAATGAAGGATTGAAGGAGAGGGTGCCAAACTGTCTTTTGGTGTTTTCAGGAGATGAGGTTTGGCAGAGCAGACAAGATGATAGAACTCTTCCATCCCTATACAAAAGTTCTCTTTTTCTCATGTCAAGGCTCTAGAGGAAAGAAGTTCATGAGAGGTTAAATAAAAATGATCAAAAAAATAAAATAATTCAGAAATTTTAATATTGCAGTAAGCAAGGATTGTAGTGTTTTGGGAACCATAGTTTGGATTTTAATCAATAATGAATATGGGCACAGCTCAAATGTAGCTATATCACGTCTTGTGTTTGATGACTAATAGAATTACTTTTGTAAGAGGTAAAAGTTTTGTTCCAAGTCTTGTGTAATTGGCAAATGGAAGCTGCTGAAATCTGCAGTGCCCTTGAAAAAGTCCTGCTACCAAGCAACCTTTACTAGAGGCACTAAGGTAGGCATTATTAGTAAAAGTGGTGTGTAATCCTAGTGATTGAAGCATGATCCTTGACAGTTTTTCTGCTCCGGTCTCTGGCTCTTCTTATCTGACATGAGCAAGCTGAGCTAGGCTGTGAGTCACTTTGAGGAATGATTCAGAATTCAGATTCAAAATACAGGGGCTCTGTTGCAGGGGTGAGTGAGAGATCTATATCTGAAAATTCTCAATAAGGACTTTATGATATATAGGTAGGACAATTTGTTGACCTTGCTCAGAAGTTGAAGTTTGGATGTGTCTGATTATACTGGAGGAGGAATAAATTGACATAAGAATGGTGAGGAAGAAAAGCAGAGTCCCAATTAAAATAGTTCATTTTTTTGTAACTCAATAGTAACTCTTAATAGTAATTTTAACTCAATTGTAACTTGAAATATCTAAGATTTGCAGGTTTCATTTCACTGACATTTGTTATTCTTGGCTAATAAGATCTTTAACCTTGCTAACTGTTCCTGTGTCTTTCAGTTGAAATCAACACAGATTTGTGGTTGAGCCAGAAGAAAATTAATTAAATTCTGTGAAAAAACTTTTTCTAACTTTGTTGTTTGTGGAGTTGCAGATGGCACTGGAAATAAGGGTTTTTTCTGTTATAGGAAATAATTTGGTCTTTCAATCATTAGTATGATCTATATGAAATAAAACGCTGTGTAATTGTATAACTATATGTAGTGACAGCAGCCATGGGTTTGCAATGCGTCAGCCATTTTGTAATGGTTCTTCTATGTAGATTATGTGCTTTGCAATTCTGAAAAATTTATGCTAATGCAAGCAAACACATCAGTTTCTTTCCTGGGTCATAATCAAAGGAATCATAAATAAGAGGAATGCATAATGCAACTTAGAGCTGAGCAAGGCGTTGCTCTCTAAGTTCCTTCCTATTTATATTCAACCTGCATAAAGCGGGTTATTGTAAAGATTATGGTCTTGCTCAGTTTTCTTTTTGATCAATATATAGCTGGTGAGTTGTAGTTTTGAAAGCAATCCTTGCCACTTAAAATTATATTGTAGTCAACACAGGATGTTACCTTTGCATGAAATACCACGTGAGATAAGATTCTGTTGCTTGGCACTTAATTCTATTTCAGACTTCTCCCTAGAATGTTGTAGAGTATTTTAATGTCACAGTTTGGGCTTAAATTCAAAAATACTTACCTTTAAGTTTGTGGTGTGGTTGTTTCAATACATTAATATTTCCTTGAATACTCACTTGGATATTTTGAATGTTAGAGAGAAGGCTAAATGATATGTTCTAAATGGTATCAAAAATTTTTCTGAAACTGAAAATGAAGACATGTAATGGCAACAAAGTTGCACGCATTCAAGGTTATTGTTTTCTTTATTGTGGGTTTTGGTGCTTTTCTTTGGGTTTTTTGGGGGGGGAGGTTGGAGGTTGTAACTGGATGAATACAATTGGGCACAACTTCTCTGATGCTGAGTTGTGTAGAATTGCAGGTCAAGTACCAAAAAACTCGTTAAATTATTCTTGTTTTCCTGAAGCAGATTGAATTGAGGTCACATATAACGAAAGAAGCTTGGGTTTCTGGTTTTAATTTTGGATCATTTAACCCATGTAAATATTTATCAGGAAGAATAGTGTCCAGGATGCCCATGTCATGTTTGTCTCAGAAGTCATCTAAAAAAGTCTCTCCTACTGCAATTAACTTACTATCTTTGTATACAATTCATCAAGAAAGTCAAAGATTATTTAGGAAATAAAAAGAAATTATGTAATATTTTTACAATACATCAAAAGACACAAGGTAGGTGGCTTAAAAAAACAGCGATACAAATTATTTTGGGGAGGAAAATAACTATGTCTTTAAAATATCCTGTTAAGAGTGTAGACTTTTGTAAGACTGAAACATTCTGGAATCTTCCATACCTCATATCAAAATAATATAAAAACACTGATTAGATAAGTTTTTTATTTTGTCATGGATAACTTCAGAAAATGAAATAACTTGTTTGTTTGCAGGAACTATTGGATTGCACTTTTAAGTTAATGGTTGGGACAGTAAAAATGAACCTATCATCTTATTACTGAAAAAGATCAAATCAGGTTATGAAAACTGGGTTTCCCTGCAAACCATCTTGGAACTGCAATGCACCTTCTTGTGCCAGCCAAAGTGGTGCATGCATATGTGGTGGTTAAAAAAATACCATTAATCATGACTATTATACTTTATAATTTTCCCTGTGCTTAGTAAACAGAAGCTAAAGGCACAGAAATAAATCTCTCTGGTGTGCATTTATTTCTGGGGCAGAGCCCACAGTGATCTACAGTATGTCCTACATATCTGTATTATCTCTATCTGTATCTCTATATCTATAGATATATCTGATATCTATATCTGTATATCTCCACCCTTGCTAGCTTTTTTACTGATTTGTCTACATAATTTTTGCACCTCATTTTTATTTATATAGGTTCACCTATTCAAGCATATATATAATCATTATCTTCATGCTTTCTAAAAATTGGAAATGGCAAGTAGAGATGTTTTTGGAACAGTGGTCCATTAGCCATTGTTAACTAAGATATCTTTACAGATTTCACTCATATTTTGTCTGTGGAATACATAGTATTTCTTGAAAAAAATGAAGAGGTGCAGATTATGCTGAAGTTATTTGAGAATGACAGGTGTGACCAGCATACCTCTGAGCACAGGCTCGGGTTTCCTCTTTTTAAAAAATACCCAATTGTATGAAAATCATTAGAAATGTGAAGGGGGTTTGAAAAAAAAAAAAGTCTATTCTGTTCTGGTAATTATATGGACAACAAGTAATGAGCAACCCTAATGTAAAGCAAATCCTGAAGTAAATCTCCATACAGCAAGGACAAATACACCAAAGGCACCGTGATGTTTATCGTTTCAGGCTCTCATCTCAAATTTCACTAAATCACTTGGGCCCTTTGAGTGGCATTTTCCTGGAGTTACCTGGTAAAAGCCTACCTGGTATAGACTGGGAAAGATAACCTGTACAGATTTTCTCAGTGCCTTTTCTAAGTGGTATAGCCTCGTTGCTAAAAGTGATTTTACACGGTTGAGAAAAGTCAGCAAAAGAAACTAAATTACAGGGAACATTTCAGCCTTTAGTGACAGAACTGTTTTCCATTGGGGACCTTCCACTTTCTCAGAGTTAGTGCCTGGAACAGGTAAGTATTTAATTCTACTGCTAAGGTTGCAGTTAATAATACAGGTAATAATTACAGCAGTGAAGGTAATGATCTCATTTTGTGCAGTCCTAGATACTGTAAAATGCTGCTATAACCTGGATACATCAGATACTTGGTAATAGAATCTCCTTAAGCTTGTCTTGGGTAGGCAGAAAGAGAAACACTGAATATGAACTTAGAATTTTAATTTCAGGCTAAGTATCTTCACAAATACCTGTATCAATCCTTCTTTAGAAAAAAAAAAATAGAATTGAGATGAGTTATGCCGGTTTTTCAAAAATAGTGTCTTTATTTGGTTTCCTTTTTAGAGCAGGCTATCTCTTAAAAAACTATGTTTTGTCCAGAAGGGTAATTTTGGCGTTATTCATGCCTCTCTTTTTGGTTTGGTTTGGGTTTCTGTTTGTTTATTTGCTTGTTTGCTTGGGGTTTTTTGTTTGTTTTTATTGTTTTATCTGATTCCTGTCACCAGGAACTCCCAGAGGTTCCCAAGCAATGTTCAAGGATCAATGCTGCTATAGATAAGTGTATATAATACTACATTATTTAGTTGTTTTTAATATTAAAAAAAAGATATTGAAAGGCCTGTCCTGACATGCATCAAAACTTTTGGATATAATTCTTTGAGGGAAAAAAAGATAATCTGGAATACTGTAATTTCCATATGGATAGACAACACCAGAATCTTACCTATCTCAATATGTTACTAGCAAAATCAGGCTTTCAGAACAGTGAATCTGTCTCAGAAAAGCATGAGATTAAATTAAAATGTGTGTGTGCATATGGTATTCATGATATATGTAATTATGCACATACACATACTTCATATGATGTATATAATATATAACATATATATTTTGTATGTATAGGTATACATTATGAAATGTTACATATTCTCTAAAATGCATTTTTGAGTTTGCTGCAGTTTTGGGAAGGAAATTTAAACTTCTAATTTTTTTTTCCCAATTGATTCTTCAGAAACACTTAAAAAAAAAAGTAGCAAAATTTTGTTGATAAAAGTAATCAGGTGCCTTAATAAGGATTTTCCAGCTTATACTTATGCATTGTAGTAAGTAGGAAAATATATTCTGCATTTTATGACAGAGAAAATAAAAATAAAATTTTGTAATTTTTTATCTACACGTTTATCTTATGTATGGTACAAAACAGCCTGTCCAAATGAGTATATACTAATATGCTATAGTTCAGTAAAGCAACTTTGTACAGGTTTAAATCCTACTAAAATAAATATACATTCTGTCTGTTAAACTGCTCCTTCTGGTGCCTGAGCAGAGGCACCAGGCATGAGGAGAAGCAGCAGAAAGTTGAAGTGAACTGGTCAAGGGTAAACAGGCAGGCGGAAGTGGAACAAAATCCCCTATAATCTTAAAATTTTATTCTGTATTGTCGTTTGAACCATGTACCTACTCCCTCCAAAGTGAAAGGTCAAGTGCCTTCACCTGAAAATAACAGAATAATAAAAAGAAAAAAGGCAGAAAGGAAGGCATTCAGTCTCAAGAATTGAAGAAAAATGGTATTTCTAGCAGAGCTAGGACTGGATTTCTATCAAAAGATTATACTTTGTCTTTTCCTAAAGAATTTTTAAATTACGTTCTCCATTGTAGTAAGACAAGAATTTAGACAATAACCGGAAGTTCCAGATACATGACAAACATTCTATGTGATGTCAGTCCATATATTAAAGTCTAATGCTTTTGTTCCTAATGATGGTTGTCTGAGACAACTGAGGCAGTATTCATTAACCGGAGATGCTGTTGGGTGTGTGAGGTTCCAGGGAATTTGTCACTTTTTGTACAAAATCCTAAAGATGAGATTTTTTGGAGTTAGATTTTTTAAATTTTAATTTTCTGAAGGTTTATTATGGCATAGGCATATTAATTTCAGGAGATGTGCTTATTGGAAATATCTTTCTGACATAGGTGAGAAAGCGTTCAACAGGGGTTTTGACAAAGATTTATTAAACCATGTTATTTACTTGTATGTATTTTCATGTGTGTGTTCGTATAATTGTGCATGTAGGATAGACACAGGTTATGTATGTATATATAGGATGCAATATTCCTGTCGTGCCAGGTGTGGGTCCCAGGTGCTGGCAGGAGCAGTGAGAGGCTGTGGGGCTGTGAGGAGGAACTGGTGCTCCCCCTTGCTGTACACAACCAGATCCAAGACTAGGCCCAGGCAGCAGCAAAGAGCATGAGGAGAAGGGAGCAACAGAGAGAAGCTCTTACAACTGACTGCAGCCCCTAATTCTTCATCCCTCTAAGCTGCTCAGGGAGAAGGAGGTAGAGGAATTGGAAGTGAAGTGAAGCTGGAGAAGAGGAAGCTGGGGAGAAGCTGGAGGAGAGGAGGATATTTTTGATTTTGCTTTTGTTCCTCACCATCAAATTGTGTAATATGGACAATGCATTAAATTCATTTTCCCCAAATCAGGGTGGTTCTGCATATGGTGGCAATTGACCAGCAATCTCCCTGTCTTTATCTCAGCCTGTGAGTTCTGTCTTATTTTCCCCCACTGTCCTGTTGAAGGGCGTGAAAGATTGGCTGGATGGGTGTATGGTAGCTTGCCAAAGCCAACCCATCACATCTTTGCAGTGAAAACTAGAAATGGGAATAAAGTGTCAACCTGACAAATGTTTTAAAGGCTTGTTTTAGAAGGCTAATTTCAACAGCACATTGGAGATACATGCTTTAGGTGAAGATCCTAGGTAATCTATTTACTGACTAGTACCTTCCAGTCTTCTTGTTGTCTCTGTGTACAAGGAGCTACAACAGAACTTGTCATTTTGTGGAAAGCTAGAGGTTTCACAGCAGAATGAGGACTCACCTGATATGATTGTGTCAGAACGACTCATGTCTTTGGATAGTACTTTTCCAGTGATACTGAAGGCAGTTTGTTCAGAAAAGCTGTGGTGGTGGTGGTGTTGAGGCACCTTCAAATTAAATACTCGTGTTGTCTTCTATCAGCTCTGCTGCTGAATACATTGAGGAATAAGCACCAAGTTTTATATACAGTACCAGCAAGGCTGTAGGTGGTGGGGGAGTAGAAACCACAAAATTATGGAAAGAACAGGGAAACGATAAAAGCACTTGTTCATACTGGGTAATTTATACATTTATGTTTTTTCTTAAAGTATATAATTAAACCTCTGCAAACAGTCTTCCACATTGTTACTGATGAGCTCTTAAATATTTAAAAATTGTAGATCTATTACAGTCTGTAACTATTTGGGAAGAAATAAACCTTCCCAAATACTTGAGGGATAACCAGTTAAGTGATTTAATAAAACATTCTGTGTTTTCTTAAATTATTAAAAACATAATACATTCATTAATTATATGACATTTTAATCAAAAGTTGTGCTGCACAGTGTGACAGCTCAGTATACATAAATTTTAACAAAAAAAAGTCCCTGGCAGTAAAATCAGAGCTACGTTAAGAAATTGTTTTCCTTTGTACAATTCAAGGGACTAATCCATAAACCTGCACATTACAAATAAGGCAAATGTTTCCCTTTTTTTTCTTTTAATTTGTGAGTAGACTTGGTGGTAGATATCCAAAGCCCAGTCCTGTCCACTCTTGTTATTGGATAAAATCTTACAGCTAGAAATAGAATAGAAAAAGGGAAATATCACCCCCATTTTTAAAAAGGGGAGAAAGGAAGATCCAAGGAACTATAGATTGGTGAGCCTCGCCTCTCTGTCTGGGAAGATCATGGGGCAGATCCACCTAGAAGATGTGGTAAAGCACAAAAAGGACAAGGAGATTATCTGAGACAGCAAGTACAGCTGTTGGAGTGATAGAAATATTTGACAAGGAAAGATTGACCAAAGTCATCTATTTAGATTCTGTAGGGCCTTTGATATGGTCCCACATGACATCATTATCTCCAAATGGGAGAGATCCAGATTTGAGCAGTGGTCTTTTTGGTGCATAAGGAATTGGCTGGATGGATGCAGCCAGAGTTGTGGTCAATGGCTCTGTGTCCAGGTGGAGGCCACTGACAAGCGTGTGCTTCAGGGCACCTGCCTTGAGTCTGCTGTTCTTTCATACTTTTATCAATTATAGAGATTGTGAGATCAATTGCACCCTTAGCAGGCTTGCAGATTGACACCAAGCTGAGTGGTGCAGTTGACACACCTGACAGATGGGATGCCATCTCTCTACCATGCAGAGAGACCTGGACAGACTTGAGAAGTGGGCCCATGAGAACCTCATGAGGTTCAACAAGGCCAAGTGCAAGATGCTGCTCTTGATTTGGGGCAATCCCAGACATGAGTGCAGACTGGGAGAGGAAGTCATTGAGAGCAGCCCTGTGAAAAAGGACTTAAGGTTGCTGCTGGATGAGAGGATGGACACGACCTAGCCGTGTTCACTCGCAGCTCAGAAGGCCAGACGTGTCCTGGGCTGCATCCAAAGCAGCATGGGCAGAAGGGCCAGGGAGGGGATTCTGCCCCTCTACTCAGCACTTATGAGACCCCACTTGCAGTGCTGCATCCGGATCTGGGGTCCCCAGCACAGGAAGTACATGGACCTACTGGAGCATGTTCAGAGGAGGGCTAGGAAGATGAAGGATTGAAGCACCCCTTCTATGAGGACAGGCTGAGGCAGTTGTAGTTGTTCAGCATGCAGAGGAGATAGCTTTTTTGGAAGAGCTTATATCAATTTTTCAGGACTTTAAGGGGGCTTTATAAAAAGGAGGGAGAACAACTTTTTATATGGGCAGATAGTGACGGAACAAAGGGCAATGGTTTCAAACTGAGAGAGGAAGAAATTCTTAACTCTCCTTTAGGAAAAAGGTGGTGAAGCACTGGAACAGGTGGCTGACCCACCCATGGAAATGTTCAAGGCCAGGTTGGACGGGGCCCTGAGCAGCCTGAATGTAGTAAATGACATCCCTACCCACGTTAAGGTGTGGATTTGGGTGATCTTTACAGTCCCTTGCAACCCAAACCATTCCATGGTTCTATAAGTAACACATTGGTGCAGATCCTAACCTATAGGACACTTAAGAAGTACAGTAATAGTGATGATAATGGCTGGCATAAAAAATGCAGGAACCTCAGAAACAGTAATTTGAGTGCAAAACTTACCAGAAAATTTGTCTGAAGGGAAGATAAATTTGACATTTTCATTAAAAAACCTATGAATCTTTGTAGACATCATACATTTTTCACTTGCAGGCTCTAGCACAGTATGTGTACTTCATATATATATATATATATATAAAAATCATTCCAGTAAGCCTATAGGTTCATTGGGTTGAATTATTTACATTTTAGCTCATAAGGTACTGTTTAATTAACCTGTTGACTCTCTGAAAATTATTGGGGTTTGTAGAAGTATGTCAGAGAATGTTTTGTTTTCACAGAAAAAACATTTTGAAAACAAAATATTTTATTTTAATGGAAAACAAGTAATTCTTCAGAAATACTAATATTCAAAGACCTTTGGGGACAAAAATATCTAGCAATCATTTAGCAGAAACCTCATCACATTGTTAGATGTAAGCTAGGTGGTTATTTTTCAAGATTGCTAAATCACATTCTTCAAAGAAATTTAACAGCTTATAAATATGTAGTTAAGTTTAACATTCATGATTAAACAATATTTTAAAGTAAAAAGATTGTTCTTTTTTTCATAGAACTGCCATAATTCTTGTAGGAATTTTGCCAGTTTAATTTTATAGCAAGTGATACTGTTACAGGGTTTGTAATATAGTGATGCAAAGACATTCATGCTTTGAAATATATTTTGAAGCCAAGGTTTAAAATATAATCAATTGGAAGAACAAGAAGTAAAGGGGATTTTTTTTTTTTTAATCATATTAATACTACAAATACGCTAAGTGTTGGGTAGGTTTTCTTTTCTTCCCATTGTCAAAAATCCCTAGAACTAATTAATCCTGTTTCAATGAATATCAAATGTATGCTTTCTTGGGTTTGAGGAGCCCTGACATTACAATAAGGACCCCGGACAGGAGAAATTATTGTCTCTGCATTGTGTTAAAGTTTATGCACCACCTGGTGGTTTTGAGAGGTGGTTCTGTGCCACGCGAGTTGCATCTGAACAGCTGGTTTCCCAGGTCAGAGACAGTCCAGCTCTAAACAGCCACAATAGCTGTGTGGAATGTGTCTGTGTGTCTGGCATTGCTTGATAGAGATGAAAGACGAGTTCTGAATGCACACAGGAGTCTAAAATCTAGTGCGTTCACAAATATTTTCTTTTTTCTGGAGTTTGTGTTATTTACAGGGGACATAATCATTCACTGACCTTTCCTCCTTCTCCTCAATCTTCTTTCCACAATTGTGCATGCCCATGATTGATTATGTTAATAATCTCAACCAGACTTATTCCACTAGTTTCTTATCTGTGAACCATTGAGTGGAATTGTGGGTTTTTTCACCCAAAGGCTGTTATTCTCACTCATTCTTCTCTCTGCTTTTCGGTTCAATATCTGGTTATATATATTTCTAGATATGCCCTATTTCCTTTCTTAATTATCTGGTAAGCAAGTAAGGGGACATGGATAACAGTCTTACCATGCAACAAGATCACCCAGAGCCATCACCTTACTTTTATACGTGCTAAGTAATCAACAAGAGGCAATGTACAATACTGTCCTCAGTCAAATACGCAGTCAGAGAGCTGTTGTTTTCCTTTCTCTAAGACTATATTGGAAATGTCTTTTTGTGCTGGCAACATCATGCTGTTTATTCCTTGCAGAAAATCTCATTTTTTCCCTGTTTTTGTCCTCCAGCCCCACTTTTAGTATTCCACCTTAGAGTATTTTTACCCAGTTTTCCTTCCACAACTCCAGATAAAGAGTGGTCTGGGTTTTCAGTTTGGTTTGGTTTTTGGAACTGAAGCAAAGAATTTTTAAAATCATTCCACAAAAACAAATACTTCTTCTACCCTAAGCACATAAAAATTCTTAATTAAAATCGGAAAAACATTAAGATGAAATCTTCAAAAAAATTTCTCCATCTTAGTCTGCATGAAGATGCCGAACTAGTAGGGCAAAGGTAAAGAGAGATATAATGTTTGAAATTAACCTGTACATAAATCAGAAGTTACCAGAATATATTTGCAGGCCAGCTATGTAGCAGATGATAAAGCAAGAAACAAATCAAATTATCCTGCGCATACTCTTCAGGGAAATCCATTGAAAATTAATTCAGTGAAGTGCAGAACCCAATCAGTAATGACTCAATAATTTCAAAGCCTTGATTTTTTTTTTAATTCTCTCGTTCTGGATTCTAATGTTTTTTAAGTGTTCTTCACCCAGAGAGTTGTATTTTAGCTTACTTGTGCTACGCATTCAGAATCTAAACAGTATTTCTTTTACTTTAGGTGCATTCTTTTGTCTGGAATGAAGAAAGTGAACTCAAAACTAGTTTCACTGCAAGGCATTCATAGTTATTGCCTTCATATGTTTTATGCAGAGTTTGCTGACTGTTAAAATCTCAGGAAATATAGAAATGTATGAAAGATACTCTTCTAAGACAAATCATAAGGCCATATATTATTCTAACAGTTTCTTTTTGGAGCCACAAACCATTTCAAAATAAGGCTATTAAATTGTTTTATAACTTCCTTGCAATTTATTTCAAGATTGAAAGAAGATATATGATAAATTATGTGTCATGCTGGTTTTGTATACACCATACTTTAGTAAAATAAATAAATAACAAACTGGGCTTGTGTACAACAAATCTTTTGTGGTTCAGGATTTTTTGATTGTTGGTTTGGACTTTTTTTTAAATTACAAATCAAATATATCCTGTGGCAAACAACTTTGTCTGAACATTTGCAAGGTTAGTGTGAGTTTTGCTCTCCTGTATGGTGTCCCAGATACCACAGGTCCCAACACATGGGAGAAATGCAGAGGGTAAATACTAAGGCAATGCTCAGATGATGCCATTTACATGAGCTGCAGTGCCTCAGTTAAGGATCTAACAATACTATGACATTCAGAGAAGAAGAAAAGGGGATTCTTTTCCATTTTCTGAATTTTTTGAATACCAGGAGACATTGTAGAGTGATTGGCCTGCCTAGTAACCTTTGAATATATATAATATACCATTTTCTAGTCGCAGCTGTCTTTAGCAGGAAATGCTATAGAACAATGACTTATTTACTTCGAGTCTGGCTGCTACTACCTTTACTGGAGGTAAACAATAGTCTTGGTTTTTGTGGTGTGTTTGGTTTGGTTTGTTTGTTTGTTTTGGGTTTGTTTGTTTGGATTTTGATTTGGGTTTTTGTATAGGATATGGGAGAAGATTTGGTATTTGTACCATGGCAGAATGATCTCCTAAATTTTTCCTCTGTTCTTTTGCTCCCCATTCATATCAGTAATTTGCTTTTTTTGTACATCTTCTGATGAAACTCTCCAAACACCAACCTGATCCTCCTTACATTAAACTAGAGTTCATTGTTTTATTTGTGGAAGTAGATTTACTTTTTGTCATGTGCACCTTTATTATTTTATAACACTTTTTATTTTGTCATTCTGTTGTTTGGGCCTCTAAGAGCCTTCAACAATTCTTTGCAATTTTCCTTGTTCTCTTAAGTATCTTCATCAGCAAACCAGCTCACCTTGCTTCTTGCCTCTTACTCAGGCTATTGATGAGGATATCAGACAACATAGGGGCCAGAGCTAGTTCGAGCAGAGGCTCTGGAGGGATTCCATTGATGACAACCCCTACCACCTCCCCTCCATTATGGGAAATAGCTCTTTACACCTACAGTCTGAATTCATATCTTCAGATGCAGTGGCTGCTTATTTTTCTTAAAAGCCTGAGGTATGGAAATTTGTATGGAAATTTATATGAAAATCTTTTGGAAATCTAAGGAAGACACAAGACCTTGGTCACTCTCATCTAAATGTGCTGAAAATTCAGGTGACTACAAATTTTGCAATATCAGCTTCTGTAAAAGAGAGGACTGTTGGCCCAGATATTCACAATTTTTTTTTCCCATTCTTTTTCCTTTATCTTTTTAAATATTTATTAATAATTCTGAAGTTCTTTAAACCCTTTTGATACTTACGTAAAAACTAACATTCACATTTGCCTCCCTGCAGTCCCGATCTATCAACTAATTTTCACTGAGAGGTTATACATCATCTTTGGTATTCGCTTTTTTTTTCTTTCTTTCTTTCCTTGGGTTCTTGTTAAGCTCATAAGTGAGTATCATCTGATTCCAGTCATGGTTGTTGTGTGACTAGTATGTGTAATTAAATAATAGTATTACATTCCCTCAAAAGGCCAACATATATACTTTCCATTCACTTACCTAAGGGGCAAGGACAGAGATCCTTTCTAGCATATACAGTCTTTTATAGGATTTCAGGGCTTAGTTATACCCAGTCATGGAAGTAGAGAATGATATTGGGATAAAGTGTCCTCTCCCCATACACAGACAGACACCCAAACCCTGAGAGGGAAAAAAAAATGCAACACTCTGCTTACTCATGTTCTTATTGCAGCTCTCTAATATATGTACTAGATACTGTCAGTTATTTTTAATTAAATAAAAATTGACAAAATAGAAAACCAGTCTGAGAGTCTAGCTATAGCTAAGAGAGCTCATGTTGATGTGTGGAATAAGTTCGCATTCTATGCACTGCACCTTTTTCCAATGGAATCATTTATTGTATTCTGGTGTAATTTTCTGCCTTCAGGTGTAATTTAAGCAGTGAACATGTTTCTATGTACACACACCCACACTATATAGATTTTTTTGTAGTTAAAGAGATGAGAAGCAGAGAATTAAGTGGAATGGTAGTATTGGATCCAACCCATTCTGCATTTAAATGTAAAAGAGAAATGAAATTGCTCTATCTATTGTAAGTGGATTGTCTTCACAGTCTCATAAAAATGAGTTCACTATTTTATTTGTACTTTGTGCAAAAAAGCATGAAAAATCACTTCAAGTGATTTCTGAGTCACAATAACAGAAAAGGAGAAAAAATCTAGTATTCGCTTTTTTTTACTAAAGCTTTAATTTTCAAAATACAAGAATACAAAATCTATTGGGTTTATTAATTGAAATCATTGTGGGGATGGGGAGGAAAAATGAAGTTTACAAAACTGACTAGACAATAATAAACTTCTGACTTTGTGTCACTAGTGAGTTTTCTCACATGAAAAAATGTCTTGATCTTCTGAAGATGCCCCATCTAGACATAACAAAATTTTATAGGGTGCTGGATGATTTCTAATCATATATAGTTGTTCTGAATTACCTTTTTTTTAATTTCATTTATTCCATGACTTTAGGAATCAGTTTGATAGGATTCACTTCATAGGTAGCTTTTCACTCATTAAGCACAGAATATTTAAATATGGTAGTTAATTTCAGGTGCAAAGTACTCCATTTTGCAAAGCAAGTAGAGAGCGAATAGGTAAATCTCTCAGTAATCCTGACGGCCAGGTTTGACACATTAATTATATAACAATTGATATGAAACTGCTGCGGGTGGCAGCTCTGAAAGGAACAGCATAATGGGTGTAACTAATATAAAGAAAAAATTGGAGCTGTAAAAATCTTGAAGGAATACTTACTTTTTTTCATGTGAAACCTTTTTTCAACCTGAAACACTGCGACATTTACCCTACATATCAATATGCATATATGTGCATGCATATGTATACATGCATATATATTATACATATATATATATATTTAAAATTGAATACTTGTAATAATCCCAAAATGAAGGAATAAGATTGGAAGGTGCAAAAGAATAGTTTGACAGTATGGAATTGGTTTCATACTGTATTAACTACATATATGTTTTGGAAGTTATACTCAGTATCATATCCAAAGAAAGATGCTGCAGAGTGAGTTTACTAACCTGTATTGCATGAACATATGATTGCTTACCAGACTAACTAATGGTTCTAGTAAGAAAATAAGTAAAATTAAAAATTAGTTTCCATGGCAAATCTGAAATTTGATGACATCTTTTAAAATTTTATTGAACAGTTTATAAAACTTATCCTATAATACTGAATTTCTAACTATTGAAGTTTTGTGTTGGGATCTGTCCTTTTTTCCAGATTTGTACAGTGCCAAGAAAAATGAATTGTGACTGGAATATCATTATTAAGAATTAACATTAGTGCCATAGCTATCCTTCTTGATCAACTGAGAAACGTATGAATGTGCTTCTTGTGCGCGTGTAATTGTTTGTAAACTATACTTAAAATATACTTGTTCATCCTGTTTGAAAGATTTACACAATAAAATGACTTCTATCTCAAGACCATTTGTTAGCATTAAAAGGACATTTCTACCATAATAGTTAATCCTTTTCTGTTTGTTTATGTTCAGTGACAGAAAAACAGAATTTTACTTACCATTTTATCAAATTCTTAAATATTAATTAGTATGTTTGAAAGAAATAGAATAAATAATCAAAACTCAATATTGTGCTTCTGACTTTCCAAAATCCCATGAAAAATTAATTTTTTTTGAAAAAATTCATGGGGGGACTAACACAAAAAATACTGGTTCAGATTCAGAAATGCTGTGCTCTACATCAAAATTTAGGGCATTTGCGCCTATCTGTATCTACTAAAAATCTAGCCTAGAGTATATACGTAGAGAAATATGAGGGAGAAAAATTGTCTTCCACTTTGCAGCTTCTAAAAAGAGACAAAAGTTGCTGACCACTCATACTTTGATCTGAAACATCCTCTCGTATGAAAATAAGCTCAAAGATCAATGCAAAGTATGTTAAACAGCTGATTAATTGTCTCTCTCTTTGTCATCTCTCTCTTCTGAAACAGATTTTATGTCCCTAAATACTAGATTGTCTTTAAAGCTATGGGTTTTTTGCGCACGTGAGAGGACAGAAAATGTCTTTTTAAATTGTCCAGGTACTTTTTTTTTTTTCATTTTGAAATGTGTTCTTTTCTCCTCCACTCTCTACCAGGACACTCTAAAGACAAATTGGATTTTAGGATTAAAGGGAAATGAAGGGTCAGAAATAATGTTGTGTGCATAATCTAACTACTTATGTAGCCCAAGCTGTGTAAACAAATCAGCAAATTTGAAGTCTTTGAAGAAAAGAACACAACAAACACTGCCTGAGTATATAGTGTACCTAGCTGGCCAGCTCAATTCTAAAGAACTATTGTATGCCCAACAAACACATAAGAACAAAAATGCAAATGCAGTTTAGTGTTTTCTGGGTAGGTTGGTTTGTTTACAAACAGGACAGGCAGCGCACGGTGAGACTGTTGGTTCGGGCAGACCGCTGGTTTGGGGGTCCAGCTGGGTGGTTCTTTCCATCCAGACACCCCAAATCTAATGATACATTGCATATAAAACAGTGAATTAACAGCAAGCACCATTCTCAAACCACCAGGAAAAGGCAGTTTCACTCCTCAAACCCAGGGGGCAAGAGGAGAGACAGCGTGCAGGGGCAAACCTGGCAGGGGTGCAGGGAGGAGATGGAGGTGGCAACAGTGAGTTAATTAAAGGACAACCTTGAGAAAACAGTGATCAAAGCAACACTTCATCTCACATCAAGAGATTTAGCTCCAAAAGCATACTACAGCACAGAAATTAAACCCTTTGACTGGAGAGTTATTTTGCAGAGCTATTTATTAGCTACTGTTTAGATTTAGTGCTTTCACAATGCAATTACTGATAAACTAGAGGCTCTGCCAAATCAGTCTGTAGCAAATATGTCATTAGGACTTTCAAACAACCCAATCACTTTGTTCCTAGAAAAAGATGATTCATCTTCAAATGGATGACAGTCTTGTTTAGCTGTTATAAGAGTGGCAAAAACTGACATGTTACAGCCATTTAAATGCTGAAGACAAATTAATGTTTGTTTCTTTATAAAAAAATAAATGTGATTGAACTTTTTGTTGTTGTTACCAATGTATCACATCTGTTTCCTTTATCTATTTTATTAATTCCTGCTATCAATGTTTTTTTTCCTTTTGTTTTCACAAAATATAGCAAGTGGTTATTTTTTTGTGATTTTTTTGTGATCACCCATAATTCATTTCTAGTGGTGTTCTCAGTTAGTGAGTTGTTGGTTTATTTTCTGTTTAAAATTCAGGCAAGACTGGGGCCTAACGGAAATTTTGGTACTCAATCACAGGTTTATGTATTCAGGCTGTCTTCTTTTAAAGATAAATTCCTCAGACACCCTATTCTGTATAACTCATCTACCAGGTTTTCAGCTATTCTGCATGCTGTATAGCATGAGTTCTTAACCACAGGACAAACAGGTTTTTCCCTTAGTAGTTCCGTAGTGATTCTGTTGCAGCTTATACAGTTTCTGTCATGGAAAAAGAGTATGTACCTACATATATGTAGCAGGTTGATTTGGGGTTTGTTTGTTTGTTTGTGGTCATTTGGGGTTTTGTTTGTGGGGTTTTTTTTGGTGAGATATGGCTGAAATTAGGAAATTCTTAATCCTTTTAATTATATGCCACGGTAAATCGCAGTCTGAGACCCTGTCTAATTCATCCCTTTAAAGGTGCTCACCTTCATCAGAATGTCAGAGTTCACACTGATATTTTTGTACCATATCTGTTTTATTTTCAGGTTACTTAAATGTAAACTTATCTCAATTCCAGTTGTGCCTCCAACTGTACTGGTTTCTTCACACATCTCTACCTGTTTTCATGTCTCCCCAGAAATCTGAACAGTAGGCACCCTGACATGTAATGAATTAAGAACTTAGCATAAAAAAATAAATTCTTTATCAGCAATTTTTTTCATAGATGTTACCAGTTACTAACTAAAATTAAATCCAAAATCGACAAACTTAATGTACCAGTATAATTTCACATGCAAACAAGCCTTTAAATAACTCCTTAAAAATATATGTACTAGTAAATGAATGACAGCTAAGTTGTCCTGTAGGTAGGATCTAAGTTCTATTATGTCATAAATTTGGCCTGTTCACCACGAGAAGAAACACTTTCGCAATTTGACTTGATCAGGAAAGCTGTTGTGAGCTGTGCATTGACATCATGCATGGTAAAATGGGAAGAAGTTACAGTGACACAAAAAATAAATAATACTAATGGAAACAGATAATTAATGTGAAATATCTAGTTAGGGTACACTTCTGCATGATTTTCAAGCTTTAAAATGTGCTAGATTAATAAACCTGATACAGTTTTTAAGAAAGGATTTACCCAATTTTTTTTCTGACTAGCACAAAAGATGGAGATTTCAAGTAAAGCTTAAATAACAAATAAAATAACATCAGCAAAATTATTTAGAAGAATCATTTTTGGGGGTTTTTTTGACACGTGAACAAAAGAACACAAAAAAACCCCTCACAAGTGCATAATCTTTTATTCGATCAATTAGGAACTAACAATGATTCAGTCACACCCATTACTCTTTAGCATTGTCTTTGGGGAAAAACAAAAGGAACAAAGAAAAAAGATATTACCATCATGATTTAAAGGCACAGCTCATCATCTGTAAAATTTTTATTCCTGAGTTCTAGAAGTGTGCAGATGACAATACTTACCCTGCAAATGGCCTGAGAAATAGATCCAGGCTACACCATAAGGCAAACCAAAAGGGGTTATTCTGTTTTTCCTAGAGGCAACAGCAAGAAGAGTGTTAAAGTAAACCCAGCATTGTTCTCCCATTTTTCTTTCCCTTCAAGCACTATACCCGTTTCTGTAATTTACTGTCAGTTCTGAAGACAGATAATGGTGGAGTAGCATAGGTAAATATCACAGTGATACAGGTGGAGATAGGCCAAAGATTTTTTGCCCAACATTATTCCATTATTTTTACATCCCAATCTTTGAAATAGTTATATTGAGTTGATAGTTAATCTTATTCAAAGATAATAGGAAGAAAATTGTTATTAATGCAACTGAGCTACAATGCAACACTACATGTCCTACGTCCTGTACACAACTGTTCTCCTTTTCAAATGAAGGACTCGATTACTTTTTCCATTTCCCCAGAAAGCTGTGGTTTTTTGTTGTTTTGTCATTGTTGTTGCTTTTGTTTTTTATTTGCATGGGGTTTGGTTGTTTTTTTTATATCTCAGGGGAAATTACTTTGGAGGGCATATCAATACAGACTATTTATTGTTAACTTAAAACATTATATTCTTTTTTCATGATTTATATTAGAAAGAGTCATTCAAGGCCTTTAGAAATCTTTCTAGGAAAATGAGTGATCTTTCAAAATTTACTGTTGAACTAGTGAACCACAAACTGGTGTTCATATTAGTGTTGTTCATACTATGAACCTAATAGTAAAGCCCATTATACTGCGTGGCAAGATACCAGCTCACTCAAGACTGAATCAGGATCCAACCCTGATCATGAGAGAAGTCAAACATGTCCATAACTTTTTTTAACAAATAGTAGTTACATTTAAAGATGCTGTATCATGTTCTTTACAGCTATGTGTTTTGATGGGAGCAACTTTATACTTGTGATTTTTGCCGGCATGAGGAATGTCACAAAATGATAAGATTTAAAATTTAAAATCCTTCTGATTAGAAATCAGTATTTGGTTTAGGCATATGTTACGTGTTCCACAGACACCACTGGAGAGTATTTAATATAAACCATCTCATAAATGATCCAATAGGGTCAGACTTCATGATGACTCCTGGGAGAAGTATGTGTTTGTATCTTTGCCATTTACTCATTCAGCTTTCTATCCTGTTGGGAATTAAGAGCTGTAAATTCTCCAGATAGCTGTTTGTGGTCAATGAGGACCTGGGATGACTCTAATAGGATGTTGGCTGCTGCAATTTCCAACTTGTCTGCTGTAGGAAGACCCCACTGTCTCCTTCAGAATCTCTCAGCTTTGATTGTGGACAGAGTGTTTGGGAGGAAAAAAAGGGAGAATTGTACTAAACCATGTTTACAATTGTTTTGGCATCAGACTCTTTCTAAAATTCATATTTTTTGTACGTAAATACCATTTTATCTCTTCCAGAGTACCTTATGTCCCACACCAGAGCCATCTTCTGTTATCTTTACTGATAATTTGCTAGCTTCAGAGTGATATTTTTGCTAATGATGAATTAAACCACATCATCTTCCAAACAATTCTGAGCTGTAGAAAAGTTCATACTGAGAGCCAAATTCGAAGTGTGACATTTGTGGCTATTTCCTGAAAGGCCTGACATTTCCTGTAGGACAAGCTGCTCTTTAGAGCCTAGCTGATAGTTGTGACATCAGTCAATTAAAGAAAAAATATCAGAGATGTGTAATCACAGAAATTACAATGTAATCATGCCACCCAAAGGGTTCTAGATGAGAAAAATACTATTAAAATCAAAATTACATTCTGTGGCAGAAACAATCTAGTATAGTATTGGATCTATAACGATGTAAGTAAACATAATTTTTGCAACTAACAAACTAACCATGTATTTAAAAGGAAAGAAACAAGGATGAAACTGTTAATACTTTTCAAAAGTTTTGGAAGAAATCAATCAAACAGAGATCAAAATCCACTGATGCTGATGTCAAAACAGGATGAAATTTTCCATGTCAGAATAAGGATGACATAATTTTTAGCTAGTTTTCCCATTTTAAGCTTGTACTTATTTGTCCTTATGATTTTATCATCTTGTTTGAAGGAGCTTATTTTTTTCTTAGTAATATATGTGCCAAACCAAGTACCTGTACATCAAAATCTCTCTGATCTTCTCATGAGAGGAATTAGGATTTTTCTTAGTATTTCACTATGTAGCAAGTTTCCTGTACCTTGGATCATCCCCATGGGCAGGTGAAGCTGCAGAACTTACCAAACTGTTGTATAAATTATCTTGCAAATGTCTTTATACAGGCCATATTTCATCTGGAATTTTAGCAGATCTTCCCTTTACTCAGGTACATCTGAGACAAGTTGGTTTTTTAATTATTTCATTATACCATATGCAAGAATCATCTGGTTATCCTCTCTTAAATCCTTCCCATGCAGTTTAGAGCACTCATTCTTTTTCTTCAATAGTTTTACATGTGTTCCTTATTTATACAGTTAGGATATAGCAAATTATATAAGCATATATATGTATCTCAAGTGTACCTAGTTTACCTAAGAATCTTAATTTCTTTGTAAAATGGCCTCCCCTTATGATTAATCTCCATGACTTTGTGTCATCTGAAATTGTAAAAAAAATTTTTTTTTTCCAGATAGCTCATGTAAATATGCATAAATATGTGCAGAATATTGATTTTAATTTCCCCTGAAGAACCATATTAAAATATTTCAAAGGAATTATTCTTCCTTTGGAAATACGTTTTGAGGTCTATCAATGAGAACATATCAGTCTTGTCATAGGCTGCAACAGAGACAGTAAGCACTGCCAGTGATAATATTTTTATTTTGGCATTTAACCCAAATGCCTCTAGATACTTCAGGGAAGCTAAAAAGAGGAAAAATTGGTTTGCATTTTCCTGTCCGTTAAAGAATGAAGACATCAGCAATCTACATTTCCTCCAAGCAGGAAATCTAAGAGACAAAGATGTCATATACAGGGTACTGTTACTTTTATCAGAATTGCACTATTCTTCTTATGAATTATTCCTTGATAATTAAAATGAATCAAGTACTCCTGCCTCTTTCTGTAGGGAATAGGGAAGAGCCATCAGATTTCTTTACTTTTAAGATAAAATAATTGTTGATGAACATCAGCACAGATACTTGGATAGATTATTATTGATCCAGACTGTAGGTCAGCTGATGTGGATGTTATTTTCAGACTAGAGCTATGACAATGTCTCTGGTTTAAAGATCTTATAGACTGCATTAGAATGCAGGCTTCCAGCCTGGCATGGGCTCAGCCTCAGCAATTTCATTGATTGTTTCTGGTCATTTAAAATGCAGTTCTAAGATAAAAAAGTAATGATTTCTTTTGTCCTTACAAAGACTTATAAAGCCAGAAAAAAGTAATCTCTAATCAGTTTATGTCATTTTTAGATGTATGCATTTTTGCTGCTTCCTCTCCAAAACCAAAACTGTAAGATTGCTTTGCTTTGCTATACCTTTATCAATTGGTAAGCACACATCAAACATAAACATGTTAATTATTGAGCTCTATGACAATATTACATTACCTATCTAAGCCTAAAATAGAGCATCAAATTGAGTAATCTCAGTAGGGTTTTCTGATTACATGATCCAATAACTGGGCTACATAGTGAGAAACAATACAGCAATTCTCTTAGTAACTTATGAAGAGGCAAACAAGTGTGAAACTGAATGCATTTGCAGCAGATCAGAAAACTGTATTATTTACCAGTGTGTCTAATCAACCACAGTTGATAACATAAAGCAAGAACTCTGAATTCTAAAGAAAGATAAATTAAGTAGAAAGTCTTTATGTAGATCTCTTACAATAACGCCAGTTGATTGTAGTCAACTGCGTAGATGGTGCAACAATTGAAATGTTTGTCAAGTGCATCTCACTCTCAGCAAGATGTTCTTTCAGTGGACATAGAGGATGATTTCCCTAAGTAAGAAAATTTTCATTTTAAATGTACTTTTTTCTATATTTCAGTGAATATAAAATTTAAATTACATTCTGCTTTACGGTAAACAGTTGACTTCATAAAAAATAGGATGTGTCCCCCTAGGATCACCAGAATGATATTGTTTTCCTGAATTGTTTTGACTTTACTAAAACTACTGATGTACTCAAAATATAATAAGCTGATATTTGATAAAAAAGGAGCTGTACTAAAAGAATGATGCTGAAAAGATGCATTCTCTAGGGATGTTAGCCAAATAGGTTACAGTTTGCATTTTGCAATGTGACATTGCATGACAGTTTATGTTAGTTAGATGCTGATATAATTTGTTCAGTTTTCAAAGCTACAGTTTGATCCAGTGANTATTCTTTCCCTGAAGCATACAGGAAATTCCATTATCTTTTTCACTTTACTAATAGCCTTTAGTGAACTGGACTAGCTAATGTTTGTTGCAAATGAGAACACCTTAAATGTCTTGCATTACCATTAAACTTACAGAGCATGAACAAAAGGTGCACTAGGGTGGCAGTGACAGTTTGTTCCAAAAATGAATGCAGTAGAAATTGTTCGCTGTCACTAGTCTGAAACATTTTTATTTGCAAAAAAATAGTAAGAAGAAAAAAAAAAGGTAGAGTCACACAGACTTGTACATAATGGAATGAGCAAGCCTAGGAGGTGTTATTGATCATAATACTGCTTGCATCAAATTGTTTTGGCTCAGCCTGCTTCTAAAAGCAGTTGTCACATTGAGTTCTCATCTGTCTCTGTCACTTTTCTTCATTTCGTTAAGGAATTGCCTGGAAGCTAAGGACAGGGTAAGAACACTGCACTGCAGTGTCATTCCTTAATTCCTTTACAACCTGCATCACTAGCTCTTGGGTAGTGAGCTCCCACTGGACTGTCATGCCCTGATGTTAGCAGTGAACCTTCCATCTTGGAAGTATGGATCACAGAAAGGATGAAAATGCACTGTATTACAAGTTCCAGTGATGAATGCAAGTGAAGGAAGAAATTGCAATTTGCCATCCTCTATTTGTGACAGCTATTGCTTGAAAGTATGTGTAAACTGGGCCAAAGATAAGGAAGAAATAGGAAGGCTTGGTGGGGAAAGTTTTGGGTAGGAAAGTATAATATTTTATCACTAAACTTGAGCCAGATCAGTTATTTTTCAGTAACGTTCATATCTCCTTTCATGTGAGAGTAACAACATTTTGATCTGTTTTCTTTGTGTGACATCCGTTTAAAAATCAGACAGACCTAGAATAAAGTCCATTTTCTTTGTCAAAAAAAGCCATTTTAAAAGCCATGGATAAATGCTGTTTTCTGATCCTAAATAAGCCACAATTAGAAGAGAACCCTTATTCCTTGAACTTCTAAGTATGATCTTGTCATTGTCTGCAATTTTCTGCCCACGTCAGCCTATTTCCTGACTTTCCTTACAAAATAATGATGACCATGATTTTCTGCAGTTGTCCAACAGCGTTTGAAATTAGAGAGAGATAATTCTTTATTTTCTCCACCTCCATTTTCCCCTTGTATTTTTTTTAATTCAAAGCCCATATGAAAAGGTTCATGATAAGAAAATTAATCCAAGATCATAATTTGGTGGTGTGTATTTGATGTCCAGCTAGTGGAAAAGTTAGTTTTCATTTTAGTTTGTATTAAGGTTTTAGAGTAGGAGAAAGAAACAATTTATTTTACAGTGGACTTCAAAAGGCTGTGGAATATGTAAATTGTTCAAGGACAAATCTTGTCACCAATGATGTCAAGAGCCAATTAGTCTTAATTTCTGCAATGATGAACAGCTTTCAAACAGTAATATTTATGGCATGCTTTGTAAAACTTTGCTGAAGCTGAATATGTGGATCCTGAGTTTTGGGAGGTGGTACTGCTGGCAATATTATCCATCTCCTGGAAACTTTGTATCATGAGTGAAATTCCTAGTGGCTCAGAAAAGCACTGCCATAAACACGGTGTGACAGCATCAAACTTGGTTTCTAGCTAAACACTTAGTGTAAGTCAGTCAAAATAGGCATCAAAGAGTTTTAATGATTTGTTGCCACAGTTGCATTCTTCCTCTCTCATTAGAAAAAGAGATTACTGCCTGCTTGTATCAGAGAGTCCTGTCCCTGGAATGGCCCTGACTATGTCACATATATCTAAAGACACCCTGTCTGGGTGACCTCAAGCACTGAGTAGAAATTATCTATGTATGGCCTGCAAATATGGCCTTGCATGCTCTGCATGCACTCAGTGTAGGCATATTCCCATATTCCCTACATGCAGCTGGCCTCTCCATTCTGTCTCGATGAGTGGAGAACCTGAATCGAGATGCTCTCACACGAGTTGTAACTCTGGCTTTAGTGAGGGAGAAAAGCAGGACTCTTTGAAGGGGGTGGTTCTTGGCTGTGGAACTTATTTATTTTTTACTTTTCTTCTTCAGCTCAAAGTCATGTCATTGTGTTGCTTTTCAAAACCAAACCATTTCTTTTCATCTGTGAGACACAGCTGTGCTTGAAGGAGTAAGGTCACTCAAAGACTCAGCATTCCATTGGCTCAATTTGGCAGTTAAAAATACAGTCATTGATGCCTTAGTCAGACAGACAATTAGTACATGAGCCTAAAAAATATCTGAGATACATGTTATATCAAGGATTTTCTTTAAAAGAAAAAAAATGAAGTGATTTTCAAATCAGTTTAGAAGATTTTTCATATGTTGACCTATAAAAAGAGTTTTTCCAATGTTGATGCAGAGATGAAAAAATGTTAAGGTCTTCTAACTATCTTAGAAACATTTTAGTTAAACATAAAATCTGTTTCTAACACTGGTATGGTTTTGTTTGTTTTTTTGCCCTAATGATTTAAGTGAATGAGGTTTTAGAGAGAATGTCAAGGATATCATAACCCTACAAAGTCTTAGTGGGAAAAAGTTCCACTTGTCCCAGTGAAATCTAAAATTTGGTAACATACCCTGGTCCTACATTATTTATATTATAATTCCACTCAGATGTGCATGTCGCTTAATGATTTTTTCCAAATCCTGGTGTATTTCTAGGAACTGGATATCTATTTAGTATCTGACTACGTGTGTCTACTTTATTTCAATAAAGATGAGCTAAGAACAAAGTTCTTTTTCTACCCAAGCCATAGCCTTTTATAAATTCCCTTCATAATCTTGCTTCATTAGAAGCAGAAGAAAAAAAACATATGGGGGAAAAGGCTTAACATCTGCATTTCTTTTATTCGTGTGCCCGTCCCCTAATGTTGTTTCCGTGAACTCAGAAAATAAGTAGATTCCTTCAAATTACAGCATTACAATCATTTTCTCCCTTACTGATTACCACAAGTATATAATCTCTGTTTATCATGTAGACTATTCTGAAAGCAATCAAAACCCTGTCATTGTCAAGGTCCATGACTACAGGACAGAGACTGTGGTATGGAAATATGTAATGCTGCATCTCCCAGTGTAAACAGGAATTAATCTTTGATGTATTGAGCATATTAATCATTATCCAAATAGCAATTCCACAGTAATGCAACTGGAAGAGGCCTAAAGAAAGGAGTCTATCTACCATTAAAGTGGTTATTGATTGAAGGTTAATGTTGTGTGTCTGGGAGATCACTCTGCATCCTTCTTTTAATCAAATAAGTGCAGAACTCAATGACTGACTAAACTGCTTGGCTAGCTGTTTATCTTATTCAATATGGGACATCAACATTGATTGTTTAAAGTAATCCAGTGACTAAAAATCTACAACTCTGTGCCAACTGGAAATAGTCATGTATTCACACATACCTACCAGAAAAAACTTGATAGTTTTTTGGGTTTTTTTTTTACTTTGTTCACATTCAAGCTGTGAATGTCTACTGCTTATTTCACTCTAAAAAAGGTTTCACCTTTTTTTCTCCCCTGTGAACAGAATAATTTATATTCTATTGTATGATATTGTGCATTTCTGTATGGTATTCTTATGAAAGAGAATGATAAGGTTGGATAAATGCTCCTGAGGGATGGAGAGATTGGAGGTAGCCTGGGGAGCATGCTCAGAGATAGGAAGGTTCAAGTCATGTTGGGCTGCAGGCAGCAGCTATGCAGAGCCTTCAGGTAAATGCCAAGGCAAGCAGTGAGCACACAGCACAAGAGGGACAGGAGGTCTGCTTAAAACAGGCAGTGGAAATAGATTTAGTTTCCAAGAGTGACAAAGTCAAGACATTTTCTTGGGAACACAGACTGTGCACAGATAGCTGCCCCAGTCAGGAAAATGATTGAGTTGCTGAAGTTACACTGGGGGTGAGGCTGGGGCAGAACTTCCACTGCTATAGTAGAGTGGGAAAGATTTCCCTTTTATTTCTCTTCTGCTTTACTAGTCAGTCAGAGTTTTCTATACTTTCAAAATAGAAAGGGATGATGAAGAGCTAAAATCTAAGCACGTAAATTAAATGGTTCAGTCCCTAAATGCTGAAGGATTACACAGGAGTTAACACGGCATTTCAGAGCACATAAATGAAAAGGGCAATTAAAGTCTGCATAAAGTAGATTGTGTAAATATCATACCAGTCTAGGACTTGACAGTGTCAACTTGTCAGCTGATATTTCCTCTGCTCTGGTATATTCTCAGTGGATTGACAATTCATTTCTCTGTTTTTCTATCTTAGGCCTGACCTTTATTCTTCAAGGGCCAAAATTAATCTTCTAGAAACATCAGTAGTGAATGTCTTGTGTGTTACTGTTAACACATAAAGAAACCCATGCAAAGAAGTGATTCTAAATGTTGTTTTGTTACCATCTTTTTGTTATGTAGGCTGTATTTGAGCTTTTAAGCTGTATTATAGTAAAGTCAGTGACAGTTTAAAAATTGCAACAAAAAATTTTATCCTATCCTTTGTGGCAATAATAACTAGTCTGTTGCATGACAATTCACAGAACACTAAACATTACTCTGTCTGAGTAACGAACCTATTTCTATTTACATGGTAATGAAACTTTCTCTCAAATAATAAACAAGCTAATGAGACTTTCTGAATGACCCTGGACTATACGTTGGTTATTCTTGTAATTTAGATCAAGCACTGCTGATAAATAAAGCAGAAACATCCTTAATTGAATGTAAACATTCAAACAAGAAAAGAGAGAAGAAATTAGTCAAAGCCAGAAATTAAAGGAAAAGGACAAAGGAGTTCTGAATGGGAGTTACTCCTGCCAAGATGATTGTGTGGGAGGCAGAAATGCACTGCATTAATGTCTATTGATTCAAGCACAATGAAGTTTCTCCAGGCACAATGAAGTTTCTCCCTCATTGCTTACTGAGCTATACAAAGGCTTTCCAATGGACAATGTACTAAGATTTTTCCCTAAAAGTGTCTGTATTCAACATCATCTCTCCTTTTCTGTACTTGCTTGCTCAAATATCTGGTGTCAGATACGAATTTATACAAACAGTCTCAGAGGTTCCTTTGCTTTCACATCTCCTGTAAAACAAGCTTTTCAATGTTCTTCATGAGGGAGCAGCATTACAAGGACCAACAAAGGCTCCAAGGAAGGTGTATGATATGAGTACATTTTCTAAGATACATGCAAAGTTCTATGCTTATAGAA
>VXBB01004917.1:0-11137 GCA_013399915.1 Illadopsis cleaveri | reverse complement strand
TCTTTTTTTTTTTTTTTTGCTCTCGACAGCACCAGAGTGCTGTGTGTGCTGATTTAAACACTGTGTACTAAAATTCACACAGGACTGGAGTAGTTAAATAGTGGACTTCATGATACAATAATTCATAATTAAAATCTATTTGATATTTACCCACCACTGCAGAAGGGTCCAAGGCAGGCAGTTTCAGCATTTATTGTCATTCAGCAAGGGGCTCAGGAATAAGTTGAATCTCTATAATGTGGAGCTGGCTCACAACTGGAAGGTAAATAGTAGAATTATTAATATAGTGTTCATTCTTATTAAAGTACTGTACATTGTGGTTTTCACATTTTTATCCACAAAATATACCAAAGAGAAGAAGAAATAGGTGATGAAAAAAATCCATATTTTATTACAGCTAAAGGATTTTTTTGGTTTTCCAAACTGTTAATATTCTGGATAAATAAAGTGAAAAAGTCTGAGTGTATAAGTAAATACATGTTTAAAACCTGTTTCGAATTCTCTCTTTTAAAGCTACCTGATCTGGCGCAATCCTAAAAACCATCCATTTTATCTAGGTAAATAAAATGTATTCAAAAATAGAGTAAGATCCTGGAATGTAAACAAGAATACAAGAATGTTTTATAATTACTCTTTTTTTTTTTTTTTTACGTTCTAGTAATTAATATCATCTCTATATACCATATGGAATCTAAACTCCAATGGCGAAAAAAAAAAAATTCNNNNATCTAAACTCCAATGGGGAAAAAAAAAATTCTGATAAATTCTTCTTTACCTTGTTCTGGACTGTAAAACAGTATGCAGGCTAGCTTTTCTACAAAATAGTAACTTTGCTGTAATTTTATATTGCATATTTTGGTAATATCTTAACCTGTAGGTATTCTATTCTGCTTTAAACTTATATATATATGTATGTGTGTATATATATGCACTATATATGTGAACATGTGCTTGTAATATACTGGTAGTACTGTTCATAATTTTCATATATACACTTATATACTCTTGTGGATATAAAACAATTTCCATTATTAGCATGGAGATGTACTGTTATTCATACTGGGACAAATCATTAGTTACTTATTAAGGAAAATGTTGACAGTGAAGTCTGACTTACTGAGACTTTACTCTGAAGTAAATTCAGAATTCCCTATGTATTTAGACAAGTATTGTTGTACTTTTTAAGACTCTTGTAAAGGTGTAGAAGTCACTGACCAAATGGTAGAATGGACAAAAAGTTAATGTTGCTGTCTTAGCTTTATTCTTTTTAATATATATGAAATAATTTTTTTCTGTTCTTGAGAAAACAGATTGTTTAAATTTGTTTCATATGCTAGAAGTTCATAAGAGGAATCATTAACACTTTATTTTGAGAAATATGATAACACCAAATTCAACTTTTCCAAAAGGGATGCTATCCTGCTATATTTTTTGAACTGATTTAATGAGCTCCAGCACTATTTTTCATGCCAAATTCAGATTCTATTTCATCTATGAAAGCTGATAATATATGGTAATGTAACGAATAAAGTTGTAAATAAATTTCATACCCCAGGTTTTCTTTTTGGTCATAACAAAATCAAATGCTGCAGTAAAATGAATGTCCAGTCAAATCTTAGCAATCTGGATGAAAACTTCCCAACAAGCTCCTTTCTGTCTGACCTTTCAGAAGCTGGTAGGTTTCCTATATCTTTTTATATACCTATATTCTACAAGTCAAACTCTAAATAAGTACAGAAAAAAAAAAAACAAGGGAAAGATTAGTCTGCTCTCTGAAAATGAGGTTGGAAGGCTGTGATTTCTTTTTTTCCAAACTATAACCAGTCCAAAAATATTTTTTCCTTACTCTTAAGGAATAAAGGAAAAAAAAGAAAATAAAAATCACTAAAATTGAAAGTGAGCACACTTTCATGCAAATAACATTTTCTGAAGTTTTATGTGTGATAACTCTTCCTCCATAACTAAATCTCACTCCCTTGGTGAATCGTGCCTCATACGGGATTGAAAAAGAAGGGCAATGAGGTCTCTTCTCCCACTGGACTGTGACAGTGCCTCAGGAAGTTGATCCACGTTCTTACATGCACTTCTTGCTCTTGCCCTGACAAGCCTTCACACTAGAATGAGGGGACTTACTGCACAGTGTTTTGATTAACCACTTAATTCTGAACCCCTCCTCAGTATGCCTTTATTCATTTGCAATCTAGTATGCACAGCCTGAATCCTTTTTCTGTTCTATTCCTCCCTCAGAGTATCTTCTAGGGGTCAGGCTGTTCCTTTCCCTAACACTGCTGGAAGATTTTTCATAAAAAAACTGGCTGTGTTAGCTCTGCAGTGTTGTGAAAGATTAGGACATTGTGAAAAAAAAGGGCGTGATTTGAGATCTGACTGAATTGTTTAGGTGTTATTCAGCTTGCTGGGATACTCTTTTTTAGCTCCTTTTTGGAGAGTAGATCATTCTACAGACCCATGCATGATCTGGTAACAGTTATGCTGTTTGTAAGCCTCAGCTGTTTGATAATATAGGAACAAAACTCTCTGTTAAGAAAATAACAGATAGCTAACTCCACTCAAGTGGGTTTCTTTGTCCTTCTCCATTTTTAAGTGGAATGACCAGGTAATCTAAACCTCTGACAGACCTCTTCCTAGTCCTCGGTTTTATAAATAATACTTATAGTGTTAGAATTTTACATCCTACATACACTAAGAGAGATTTGCTTAGGCAATAGTCTGGAAAGAGTCAAAATTTTATGTATTTTAGCATAAGAATAGAACTAGTCTCTAGGTTCAGGATGAAACAGTTGCACTGATGGCAGTCCTATTAGGCAGCAGTCTCTCTCATTCTGTCTTCATCTGAATGTAACCCTCATTGACAGCATCCTCAGCTGAGCCAACAGTTTGACTTTGGGTGGGAAGACAATGTATTTTTCTGTTAGAATTTTTTTTCTTGATGTTTAACTACACCCCGAGAGAGAAATTTTTGCAAAGCAAAGAGCAAAACATAAGGATTCTTGGCTGTAGAGGTTAGGTTTGTTTTTATACTCTCAAGATGCTGGGAAAATGCATATGTTTTTAAAAATCGTTACTGCTCAGAAGAAAAAATACTCTTTTCATCTCTTTGTGTGAGCTACCATTTTTGTTTTGAGGTATCAAATTATGAGACTAATAGAGAGCAGGGCAAGGTCTGGCATGGGTACTAAAGTCCATTATTGTCACAGGTTAGCAGATCATATGAGCTAAAGTTATGACTACACAGGAATAATTGTAAAAACTTGGTTGCCTTCTTTCCCCTTTTCCCAAACTAATTGCAGAATCTGTCTTCCTTCTTGTAATCTGCTTATAAGAAACAGTGCAAAAGCTGATGTTTTTTTTCCTGTAAAACAGGAAGCCTTAGTTTATCAATTTGACTAATATCAGCTGTAGATGTACCTGAAAATTTGAACTATAGCTACCATGAAATATCTGTAATAATTGATAGTAGTTTCAAGAGACTATATACAAGTTTGATTCTTTGGTGAGTACCAGATATGTAAATTGTTTAATTGTGGGTGTTTGTTGGCTTGGTTTTTTGACTTAATGTATTTGCATTATTATTTGTATTTGTATAACTTTTTATTTTTTTTTTTACTATTTTCTTTGTCACATCCTCCTTGTTTCCATAGGAGAAGACCTGACAGCATTTTAAAAGTGTGCCAAAGGAACCAATAACAAGAAACGCAATTTCTTGTAGATAATTTCTTTTTTGTTGTTTTGTCATTGTTTATCTAAAGATACTAGAAGAAATAAAATTATTCTGCCTAAATATAATGGAGCTGATAAGTATGTAGCATTTAATACAGCAGTTGGGGGTTCGGGACAAGCACTTCGAAAGGAGGCTTGTCTAATGCAGCATCATTTCAGAATTAGATCAGGAAATTGGATGTCAGAGTTTCTACACTTGTCTTTCTCGAAGATATTGGATAAACTGCTTAAACTTGCTTAATTCTGTAAGTTAACAAACTGTTAATACATATCAAAATGATACTTTGCTACTTTGCTGACTATTGAGAAATCTATGTAAATCATTTGAGATCTTATGATGGAAGTCTTCCCTCCTCTCTCTACCCTTGCCTCCCCACAAGTTTAGGAAGAGAAGCATTCTCTCTCTCTCAAACTGTTAGTAATTATTCTTGGGGTTTTTTTACATGCCTTAAAAGAAGTCTGATTTCCATGAAAACTTTCTCCTTTTCTTAATTTGTATAACTTTAGCCCATGTTCCAACAAAAGTGCCTTGGCTCTAAAGGCTGGTTATGGAAACAGTGGTATTCATCCCATACGTTTCTGCCTTTCACACACTAAATGACTAAGGTTGTGCTGGCTGCACTTTCAGATGCTGATGGAAGGCTGAACTGACTGGGTGTGGATTAGACATAGTTATGGGGGCTGAATAAGTTAACAAACAGCTTCCAGTTAACAAATAAGCAATTAAAAACATGATACCTGGCCAGAAAGCAGATGTTGCTGTTGGAAGGCAGAGGGGGAAACCCAAGTGTGTTTCAGTGTGGTTCTTCTGCCTAAATTAAAGTGCCTGTTGTGCTCTTTGATCTCTTCTGTTAGTTCACTTGCGTATAATGGCCTTCTCTTTATTACATTCAACAACATGGTAATCTACCAAAGGCAGCAAGATGAATATTAAATATTCCATTCCTAGCACTGGATTTGGATGAATGAAAATGGATACAGACTTTACAGCTTCTGAGAAGGAAATCAATGTTGTCTTTTCCAGAATCCAGACCAAAGGCTAATCTTAATTCGACTGTCTTTTTTTGCTTTGTGATAACTGGTTAAAAAGAATGAAAATATTTTGTAGTGACAGCTTACATTTTTACTACTTTTTTTTTACAATTGGGAATTGTTGTAGCTCTTGTATAAATAAGTGTAACTTGAGAAATGAGAGCAGCTCTGAAAAAGTCTATCTGCAAGATTTGGCCTATTAAAGGTCACAATAGTCATGCTCTTGATGGATGTATTCAAAACAGTAAAAGAAACTTCTGTATCTGGGACATTGGAGAGGGAAAAAATTTTAAACATCTTAAAATTTGCTATTAGATAAAATCTAGCATTCTTTATTTAGTGGTTTGGAATTTACTTGAAATCCACCTGGAATTTTTCACAAATGAAAACAAGAAGAAAGAACCTCACCTGATATAAACTGGCATGGCTCCACTTAAGCCAAACAACACAGTGTTTGAAGCAGCTGAGGAACTGACTGCTGCTTTCAGAATGGAGGTTGGTCTTTATTCTGCCACTTTATTTATTTATTTCTTTATTTATTTATTTATTTATTTATTTACTTTAATCTATGCAGATCTATTACCCTCTTTATTGGAACTAGAATGCCTAACTCATTTCTTACCTGAGGTATTTTTTGGTCAAATGGGGGAGAGGTCTGTAATTTTCTGTGCAGACGGCAGAAGTACTGTACAGTGGAGTGTATCTATTAATCTCATCTAACGAAGCAGACAGTGAAGAGGTTCAGTACTGTGGCAGCCTAACCATTAACAGCATCCCAAACTTGACTTTATTTCTTTACTTTTTTGGACTGAAAACACTGGGGCTAAGATTTATTATGTCATTGTCGGCTCTGCCTTTCCTCTGTCTCATCTGTATTCTTTACAGAGTCTATAAACATGGGCTGTCAGCAAGCTAAACCTGTCAGATTTCCACTTCCCCCCTCCTCCGTCTGCTACTACGCTGCCCGAGAAGCAGCCCCGCATACTGCACCCTCACTGTGATTCTCATGATCACATCTCATTCATCACCGTGACTCCAAACTCAGCTCAGCACATTAGGAAAAAAAGGTCAGGGATATGAAAGGAAAAGAGAAATAAACAAGTACCCAGCGGAAGTGGTTGAGCTACAGGAGACGTGGGAGGTAAGATCGGAGCCAATTTCTCTGCCAGCAGCTGTACTGGGCATAAAGTACTTGCTATACAAGTTCTAAGTGTTTTAAACCGGAGGGTTGTGTAGGGATTTTCTGCAGCTCTTGGTTTATTCCCCAGCACAGAAGCATAGTGAAAGGATAGAAGACCTTAGTTAAAGGTGGGAAGGTGATAAAACTTTTTATAACTGGAGTAAAGATGACAGATTGGTTGCTGAGTGACTAGAAACCTGATAGCATGCAAGATTTGGGCTCGAGAGTTCAATAAACAGTGATGAAAGGACAACTTCTATGTTGACTTTCTGAGCCAGACTTTAAGATGCTTTTGTTTTGGGATTGTGAGAATTTTGTATGGATGAAACATAAATTATTTTGTATGAAGCAGTAAAATTCTTTCAAATGGGGTCTCTTTCCTCCCTTGCGCTATGCTGTCAATCCAGTTTGGTAGAATTTATTTTAAAATTATTCTGGCTTAGTGATATCCCTTCTCCATTCTCCTCACTACTGCTTTGGTTGTTAATACTGAGCAAGTTTGTTTTCTTGATCAGGGTTGGGTTGTTTTGGTTTTTTTTGCCTTTATGCAGTTAACTTTTTTCCAGTTTCTTGATACTTCTCATCATAAACAGAAATAGCCGTTAATTCTTTCCTTTTTTTCATTTTGCAAATCTGTATTTAAAATATCGATGTGATATCATGCCAGTATTTTTTTTTTTCTCTCAAGTAAATAAGGGGGAAAAAAAAGAGAAACTGCAGTACCTAACATAAATAACTTGTAAAACTCTGGAAGAGATTTTTCTCAGAGATAGTATCAGGATTTTAGTTTACTTTTTTATTTATGTATGCAATAATTGGTAAAGAATTTTATATGGCCCTGATAATAACATGTTGCACAGCAAGTGTGATGATGTTGGTCAAATAGTCAAGAATATAAATATCTATACTGAGCAATAATGTGACTATGCTTTATGTGAGCACAGATTGTTTGTCTCCTAACCCTTTTTGACAAGTTTCTGTCTGGCTCAAGTTACAAGCTTGTTTTTGTGCCTTATGTGTTATTTAAGCTAAAAAAATAAAGTATATTGGTTATTGATAATTCCCTTTGAACAAAGGAAAAAAAGAAGGCAGAAGGCTCCTAGTGAAATTATCAGGCAAATGATAAAACCAAAAGCATTCAATGATTAAGCAGGGAAAAGGAAATTTTATAGAAAATGGTTCCCATGATGTCCATTAAATGCAATGCTTTGGGTGCAACCTTCAAATCTTTTACCCATGTGCTTTTGGCTCTTGTAAGGTGAGAAGGAATACCACCCTCTATGTTTTTTCTATTTCTCATTATTTTTGAAACATTTGCTATCATGCCAAAGCTGAAGACAAAATTCTGGAGTTTGTGGCTCAAAACACAACAGCACATCTCACAGAGTCACTCAATGCAAGAATCTAGCAGCATTTGGGGAGAAACCTCTTATATTTCAGAAAAGGAACTTTCACATTAAAAATAGTATAGAGGACTGTAATATCCCTTACTTCTGTGCCAGAATTTGTTTTCTTCAGTAACTGCTCTCAGTGTCCTTTAGGAGGCTCTTTTATCTATGTTTATCATTCTCCATGGAATGACAGTACGAAAATTCAACAGTTTTGAACATACTGAACATCCTAGCTTTAGTGGGTAGGGGAAGTTAAGATCCCCAAATCAGGTAACTGCATTAACACACTGTATGCATAATAAAGTAGCAAGCGAAAAAGACAAAAAACTGAGCACATGGGGTTTGGATATGCAGAAAAATGTTAAAAGTTCAGCTGAGAATGGATAAATTCCAGATGAATGTGAACTGTGAGGACTAAAATAAATTGTGGAGAATAAGAACCAGGGATGAAAATATATTAGAAAAGAGAAGTAAATTTGAATTCCAACAATTTACTGTGTAGAAATGCAGCATTGTGATACAGCAGAGTTCTGTACTGACATGATTCGTACTCCAAAACAAGGAAAAAAAAAACCTGCTAGAAATTTCAAACTTGTGAAAAAAGAGGTGTTTTTCAACACCTAACAGTGCACCTAGAAAAGAGACTATAACTGCAGAACAATTAAGAAATAAATGTGAGTGGCTCTTCATGAACTACATTGAACTGCAATAATAACAGTGCTGGCAGTATGAAAATGATGATCCTACTAAAGGGAAACAAAATAGAGGATAAGATCAAAATAATAAAGTAAATTGTGGTAAGAAAATAGGAGTACTTTAGAAAATAAAGGTATGAGAAATAGAGATCTTTTCTTAGAGTGTAACTTGTAAAAAAATTATAAAGAGTGTTTTTTATCTACCACATCACTGCAAATAAAATATAGATTGAGTGGAGGATGAAAGGAGGATGAAAGGAGGATGAAAGGAGAAAAGTCCAGAATTCAGTTCTTCCCTCTTTACTGTTATACTAGGAAGAAGCCAACTCCTAGCCAGTTTATCTTCTGGCATGAAATGAGATTGCTTCAGTTATCTTGATCAATACCAGATGAAAATGAGGTGTAAACCAAAGATTACTTTGCGCTGAGATATCAAATATTCATTTATGTTTCTCTGCTAAAGTAAACTGGTAAATATTGAACTTGGCCGACTGAATCTGACAAGTACTTAAAATTTGAAGTAATGTCTTAGAAAAATAAATGGGGTTCTCCTTTTTCATTTTTGAATATAAAGTTTGCATTTGATAATGCACTGCTGTCCAGATAGATGCTGAAGGGCTACATTAAGCTATGAAAAATTTTCTTTAACTGGTATATCAAAAACAGCCATTTAAAAATAATAAGAATGAGGACAGAAAGGCAATTTGGAAAGTCAGTACTTTCAAATGACGAATTCATCTCACCAAGCAAAAATTTGTGTTAGCATTCACCATCTAGTAAATACCATGAATGTTATATGACAGAACTTGCCTACTCTTAGTTGCTTACAGTCACCAAAACTAGACTTGATTTGCCAGGTTGTAAATCAGATTCCTGTAATGCAGATATGTAGGAGCTGGGTTTTCTACTCTTCTATTTCTTAAACAGGATTGGTTTAGTTGCACAGACTTCATTATCCAATCTTTGCAGCTCAGCTGGCTGCCATCAATAATGTGCAGTCCAAGATAGATTCACAAAATAAACAAAATTATACCTTCATTAATGACTTCATTGTGACTGATAGAGTTCAGGTCTGTGTATGGGGTATGACAGCTATAATGCTTTCAGTGCACTCAAGCCAATGTTTGCAACATAAAAAGGATGTGCCACTCTAAGGATTGACATGACCATTGACCCCTTTTTATTTTCTGGCAATGTTTACTTCCCATTTAACAAGGTCTTAAAAAACATTACTTACTATATGGAATTAGGACAAATATTGAAACACATTCAGATTTCTCTTCAGAAAGTAGCTCTCTGATTTCTCAGACAGGAGCCTCTTTCTCACAGTTCTAACTACTCTGTTCTATTCAGATCTTCATTGGTTTTATTAAGACTTCTTGAAAATCTGTAGAGGAAACAGTGTATTTGCATGCTTAAGAAGTGCTTAGTCTTGATTAGTGGTGCGTAGGAAATCAAGAAGGATCTTATTTTTGCCAAAATTTATTCATTTGATGCTATCTATAATGCTATTTTATTTAATAGGAATAGTCAAGTCACTGAGTACATTTGAACATTGAATATTATTTTTGCTTCCATTTTCCCCTACAAAATTTTCACGATTCAAAAAGACTTCTCAGTTCTCTTGCATATCTCTGTAATGAAAATCACTGTCCAATATCATCAGGGAATGCATCCTCTGACTGTGCTGCTTCACTTCTTTTCTTTGCCCCCTCCAGTGAAGGCAAACCAAATGTTTAAATGTGATTAGCCCATTTCAAATGTCTTGCATGAATATGAACCAAGTTATAGTTTAGGAAAGAATGTGTTCTTTTTTGTAGTTTTCTTTTTTTTAATGTCAATGTTTGGAGTGATTTAAAGTCATTCAAGAACGACCAGGATACAGTATTGAATGCAGTTTGTAACTACATAACAGTGCTAGGCATTTTATTTTCTTCTGGATGTAGCCTGTAATATTTTTTTCACTCAAGTACTATATTAAAATTAAAAAAAAGGAGGAGGGGGGATAATTTTCTAAATAACTCAGGAAACAATTAGATTTGAAGAAGAAGAAAGAAGAAGTAAAGCAATTTTTAAAAGTAGTCAGATAATTTTATGGTTAGTCTTACAAGAATTATGCAAAACAGTTGGAATTCAGACTACTCTCTACATTGTGTCATATTCATTACTAGTACTGTATTTAGTATGTTCTTGATGTTCTGTTGCCCATTACAATAATGGGATATAATGAGATCTCTTTTTTAGTGCCCCAGGTGTAAAAAATGTATTATTCAGAGTTTCTCAGGCAACAACTGGGATCTAGTCAGTGCTGAGATGTGCTTGCTGGTAACCAGAGACAACCTGCACCCTCGTGTGTAAGGGTTGCGGTATGAGCCCAGCTGGCAGCCGCTCGTTCACTCTCCTCAGTCAGTCTGGAGAGGAGAATGGAAGAAGGAAGAAGACTCTTGGATTGGGGTAAGGACAGTTTAACAGGGAAAGAAAAAGTTGTGCATGCAAGCATACCAAAACAAGGAACTCATTTACACAATTCATTCACCACTTCCCATGTGCAGGCAGGTGCTCATCCATCTCCAGGAGAGCAGGGTTCTGTCACATGTAACAGCGACTTGGGAAGACAAGCACCATCACTCTGATAATTCTCTGCTTCCTTCTTCTTCCCCAAGCACGAAATCCGGAGCATGATGCCACGTGGTGTGGAATGTCCCTTTGGTCAGCTGGGGTCAGCCGTCCTGACTCTGTCCCCTGCCAATCTCTTGTTCATCCCCAGCCTCCTTGCTGTTGGAGCAGAGTCTGAAGGAGAAAAGACCTTGATGCTGTGCAAGCACAGCTCAGCAAGAAATAAACATCCCCATGTTATCAGTGCTGTTCCCAGCACAAATCTGAGACATAGTGCTGATGCTTTGAGAAGGCTGACCTGAAACAGAGACTGGACNTTGAGAAGGCTGACCTGAAACAGAGACTGGACAGAGCCAGAGAATAAAGTAGATATTTATTAAAAGACCATTAAGTCCTTGGGCAGCACAAGAGCCTGACCAGGGCTACACCCAAGGTGGACTTAGAATGGTCACAAAATAGGTGACTGGTCAAGAGGTCTTACACTT
>VXBB01004914.1:77242-113322 GCA_013399915.1 Illadopsis cleaveri | reverse complement strand
AAGGGGAAAAAAAGTAAAGTAACCTTCTGTCTAATTAAGGACATATTTTGTGGCCCAAATGGAAGCCTGCTTACAACTTCTACATAAATGCAAAATGTGAACAATTTCTCTCTTCATTTGCAATTTGTACAGAACAAGCTCACTGCAGGGTAGGGTTCTTAAGGGCGCTTGAAGTGAGACAGAGCTGCCTGACTCCAGAACTGAGATGCCAAAACCCTTACTTAAACTGTGGGGTTAAAATGCTAGAGACAGTTTGCACATGGACCTTCAGGTTCCAGGGACTTGGCACTCTGTGTGACCCAGAACAGACCCAGACAGCACCAAATCTTTTAACACCCTGTTTGTGCCCAAGCCTAATAACAGCCCATTGCAGTGTCCAGGCCCTGCTGGCAGCAGTGCCCTGTGGGGACACTTGTCCTTATCAGACTTCCTACAAAGCCTGAGCAATCTGCTCTAGTGCAAGTTGTCCCTGCCCATGGCAGGGGATTGGAACAAGATGATTTTTAAGGTCGTTTCCAACTCAACCCTTTCCATGATTCTTTAAAAAGATGGCCACTATGGCTGCTTCTTTTCAAAATGGAGAGTGGGAAAAGTGCTGTCACTTCCCAACGTTTGTTGTATGCAATATTTTACAGGTGTGACTGATCAATACAGGAAATGGAAGCATGTGTTTCAGGTCCTCCTTGCACATTAGGTATCCCTAGACCGATGCTGCACATCTCTCAGGTGTGGAGTAAACTGAGATGTTTATTCTCCCTTCCTGAGTTCCTGACAGACCCCTGAGGATGCAGGAGATGAAATGCCATTCAGGAGTCTGGATCTATACCATGACTTGGGCATGTACCTGTAAAGGAGAAAGCTTTATCTCTGCTCCCAAGACCACATCAAATTACTTAAATTACAGTTCTTTGGGTTCTCATTCTGGGGGCACATTTGAAATGCAGCAGCCTGTCACTAGATGGACATGAAAAGAAGGACACTCACACAGTCAGTGTCAGGGCAAAAAAGGACATTTATTTTTTCTTTGGGTTTACATAGTTTTTGGAGTTTGACCAGCAATTGGGCAATGAGGTTAACACCTCTCTGATCCCACTGGTCAAACTAGAAGTCCATCACAGAGAAGAATGTGAAAACAACTACTCTGTTTATGTTACAATCTGTGAGAAAACTCCAGTACAAAAATGTAAACATTAGAAGGCTGAAAATATCAGGGCAACAGTAACCTGTGCATGCAACCTCTGCTGACTGAGCTGAGTGTGTGAAGATGTCACTTGGACAGGCTGACATGCAGCTGTGCTGGAGCCATCACGACCTGCCTTGTAAGTCACTCTGACTCCCCATGCAGGTCCTGAGATCCTTCCCTCAGGTGGCTGGAACAACACACCAGCAGTGCTAAGGCTGTGGGTTTGGAGTTGCTGAAGAATGGATATTTCTCTGTTTTCATGCTGGAGACTGCCAGGGCAAAGGACTCTATGTGCCTGGCCTGCGCTTTTCCTTAGCCAGCCTTTTCCAGCCTCTGCTGGAAACAGAACAATGAGCTCCACAAAGCTTTGTAACCCCATGAAATGTCATTCTTGTGTGACTCTCCCCATGAGCTGCAAGGAGCACACCTACCATGGCCCTGGCTCTCAAGCAGTGAAACGCCACACTTTGCAGCAGATAACTTTTAATCATTTATTTGACTTGATCTTTATTCAGTCATGTCTGTAGGGAGAAGCAGACGAAATAACCTGTAATACACTAGAGAGAGTTGCCAGTCAGTTCCCATTTAAAAAAAAAAAAGGATTTATGATCTCTTGCTGCTATCAGCTCCATCACCTTGCCCACTGTCCTATTGTGCAGTTTATACTGCTCTGCTCGAAGTTCTCCACTGCAGTTATAATCACTCACACTTGGATCAGGATGTATCTAGCTGCAATGTGTGCCATTATGCTGCAGTATCCAGATTCTGTTTGGGTTTTCTTCTTCTTCTTCTTTCCATTTTTTTTTTTCCTTTTCCATCTTCTCACCAGAGCTATTAAAATATGAATTTAACAGAAAATTGCTCAAAAAGTTGTACTGAACCTGAACCAAACACGAGTCTGAAATTCTTCCTCTCTGATTCATTCCTCCACCAACTGAACTGAACTGAACTGAACTGAACTTGAACTGTGGGGTTTTGAGGTCTTCATTGATCCTGAGCCAGACCTGAACAAAGGAAAGAATGAATTTGTGGTTTCTGGCTCAGCAGGACGGACTGGTTAAAAACTAGCATTTCTAGCAGGGTCTCCTTTGCTTGGAGGCTTTAGGTGCTGGGATCTGCAGGGCAGTCCAGCACCTCAGCTGGCCCATTCCCTCACTCCAGCATTTGACACAAACCTGTTCCTCTGCCCAGGATCACCCTGCACTGCCCCACAGGTGCTAGGAGGGGATCTGTTCTGCATGAGGGCTCCAAAAGCCTTCATGAATAAATCTCTGAGGCAGAGCTGGGTCTGCCTCTATTTCCTGGTGCCCTGTTCTTCCTATTCCCTTCTCTAAGCAGAGGTGCCCCTGCTGGAGCACTGCATGGCTCAGTGTTTAAACCTGAATGTCCCTGATGAGTGTGTGTGTGCAAAACTGGACTCCCAGGCTTGTTTCTACCACACATTTTGGTTTTTTACCTGAGCCCTGGCAATTCTTGCATGCCTTCTATGCTCTGACATCTTCCTTCAACATGCCAGATTTAGAGTGATGAAGGAGTGGGGATGTGCTGGGAATGTGAGGCAGGAACAGAGGTTAAACTTGACTTTCTCTACCGGTTTACTTCATCATATGATCCCATCCATTTGTAAATGTTGTTTTTCACAGTTTTGACTGGTTTGTAAACCCTGTTAGCTCTCAAGCAGCTTTAGTTTTATCTCAGCCCATTGTGGCAGGGAGCAGGAAAATGTGGTGGTTTGTTTCCCTGGAAATGCTCTTTTGCTGTTCTCTTCAGGCATTAATATTATGTGTTACAGCTGTTTAAAAATTCAGTGGTAATTATGCACACCAGCAGAGATGACTTCATCAGGATGAGGGTAGAATGCTCCTTTTTTAGTTCATGTCAGGGCAGGGAGATCTCTCCCACATCACATTTATTCTGGGAATACAGCTGCAGCCAGGCCAGGGCTGCACCTACTCCTGGCCCTGACTCAAGACAGCACTGGCCCCTCATCAGAAGGGATGAACTGCAGTTCCTTCACAAACCCAACTGGACTTTTGAATTTAAACATTTTCAGCTATAAATTCAGCAAGAGGATTACTAAATGGCTGTAGCAGTCTTTTCTACCATAATTTCTTCAAAAATCCACTCATATAAGCCCAGAATTGATGACATTGCAGTATAGATCCACTAATTCATTACTCTATTATTAACTCCGAACTGCTCTCAGAGAGAGTGGTCCCACTTATTAAGAGAAAAAAAAGTTTTTTAGTGCTTTTATCACAAGCACAAAACCATTAAACATCATAACAGAAAGGCAGTCTTTCCCCTGTAGACAAACTGATGTGGTACAGACAAAATGTAATGCCTGTGAAGGAAGCCAGTTCACCACCTAATCCTGGGCTTCAGGCAGCTTGCTGTGATTCATGAATTCACTCTTGCCTTCCAAACTCCATTTGTTCCTTTAATTTTCAAAAGTTTTGAAGAGCCTTTTCCTACACCAACTAACTAAGATTGCAGGGAGGCATTGATTTCTTCCTGCTCCCATTGGTAAGAAATGTTGATTTAGTGCATGCTCAAGCATCGTGCTGATGAGGCAGACTATCAGGTTTAGAGCTCTAGAGAAATCCAGGTCTTTAGCACAAAGAGCCTCCTGATGACTATAAAATCATATTTTGGATAACAAAACCCTTCCTAGCAAAGCAGCACAGCCAGTGCTCCTGCCAGTCAGGGTACGTGCCCCATCTGTGCAAGCTCTGCTCAATTTGAAGCACTCAAGAAGAACAAGTTCACTGGCTGTCACATTTTCAACATGTTTTCTCAGTTATTCCATCAAACCTCAGCCAGTGGTGGCGGATATTGGCAGACACCAATCAATTCCTGAATAATACCAGCCTTTCCCCCTCACTTTCTGAACTTCATCACCCAGCTTCAGGGTGTCTGTTACGCTGCAGCTCTCATCAGTGGAGTGAGAAAAATATCTACATGCAGCTGCTGAAAATCTGATTTATACTGGCACCTCAGTGAACTTGTCGAGCCTTTGCACCATCACAGGGGCACAGACACAGTGCCCATTTTGAGGTCACCATTCAGTGGTGACAAGCTCTTCTTCAGGACCCCAAAATGCATCTGTTGCCTCCAGGCTTTTCAGTGTCTAGCTGCAGCATCCCCAGGCAGAGAGAGTGTGGCAATAGAGGCAGGAAACAACAGGGTCAGGGAGTGACCAGACAGGGTCAGCTTGTGCCTTAAAATTTCTATTTTACTAAGTTAATTTTCTATCTAACTGTTCTGCAGGAGGGCCATTATCAAATCAGCTATTTCTTGGAGACAGTCACAACAGTTACTATAACTTTCACATTATTTGGGATACCTCACTGTGCCTGAAAGTTCCCCAGGGAAGCAGGCACTCCAATACAAGAGCTGCAGAAGGCTTGGACAAAAAGATATTCCTGACTGTTTAGACATTTTCTGGATGGGAACAGCAGCCTGTCTGCCCTGTTTGCTATAATAATTATTGCTCATATTTTAAATCAATAGATCAGATTTAGGCTGCAGAGAGGTAAAACCAGGCTTCTAGCCCAGCAGCCTGACATGGGGCAAGGGATGGATCTTTCAAGCTCTGCAGTAACAGGAAAGTGGCAGCAGCCCACTCCTGAACATCCCTGCACACAACAGAGTAGGGAGACCCCTCTAGAAAGGAGTGACCCCTTCTCATTTGGCCACCCTGGTCTGTCTGAAGTGCCAGTGAAGGTGTGTGGAGGTTGGACTTGTCTGTTTGTGCAGGCAGCTGAAGGCAATTGAGGCTTTGGCAGAAGCTCTGTGGTGGTTCAGCCCTTCCTCCCCTTGTGCTCCCACTGTCACTGTCCTTTTTCCCCACTCCATGTGCTGGGCTTATGAATATAATTTTGATGATGAAAATAATTAGGTAGCTAGATAAAAAAGTATGCAAATCTGACATGAGCAGTGGGGCACTGGGAAAATTGAAGCAGGATGAAGGGCAGGCGAGACCCTGCTGGGTCCCTCATCCCTCCTTGTCTTTGCTTTGGTGTGGCAGAGCTGCCAGCTGGGACTCAGCCTGGATCTGTTCCTCCAGACCTCCTGGCTGCCTGCAGAGTGCTGCAGAGCCATGGCTAGCTGTGATTACAGCACCTCCTTTCAACAGCAGGTTTCTTTATCAGCTGAAGGTTATTAATCCCAGTGGTTTGTTATGCTGGGCTTCACTGGCATATTAAATACAACACATGCTATGGACAGGAATGTGGGGGTTTTTTTAATGGAAAGTAAAAGTAGTTTGACTACATTTTTTGGAAGAAAACAGCTAATTTTCCTCGCTTGTGTCATGGGTTTTTAATAAATTTATTACTGTGTTCAAAAGAAAGAAGCCCTTAATTGGTGCATTGGTGTATAGCTCCAATAAGAACAATGTACTGCTAATGACCCCAACCCTTCTGCCTGGGGTTAATTTCAAGCCTGCAGGTGGATCCCTCAACGTCCACAAAGTCCTGAAAATCAACAGTTCAGCCAGCTTTAAAATGCAGAGGCTGTTAATAGTGTTGTGAGGAAAAAGAAGGAGCTGGAAGTTGATGAAGCCTGTCTTGTTGAGCCTGGTTGATGTGTGTGCTCTGCTCTAATAGCGAAACAAAGCAGAGGAAATGTCAGGCCTGCAGAAGTCATTCTGACAAAGAGTCAGCTCACTTAAAATACAGAATAAAATCCTGAAGCTCTTAAAAATCACCATGGCTGGCCCTTACTTTGGGATGCTGTGTATAAACCTCTTATCTCTGCCTGCAGCTTCAACGAGATGTTATTCATAATGACCTCTGAGAACACAGACGTAATACAAGTCGTGAGACTCTCACTGAAGACAAAGAACAAAATGCACCTATTTATGGAAGGAAAACTTTCATAAGCATGGATGGGAACACTGTGAGCACCATAAATGTTCAGACTAAATTGTACTAAAACAAATCTTCATCTTGTAAGTGACATTTTAAGCATACTTATCCTGAAAAATTTCAAGCAATGAATAATGGAGCTGAATCAGATGGAGTACAAGGCATCTTGTAGCCAGTGAGTGGTCGAATTTACTGTCTCGCTCCTGATCTTTATTTTTTTGTTTATTGAAAGCTTCACCTGCAATGAATGTGACCTCATGCATTGAAGAAACCAAAAGGGAGAAAAAGGCAGCAAATAGCTTATGAGCCATCCAGGGAAAAAAAAGATTTGTTAACATAAAACTTTCATTAAACAACAATGAATAATGAATTTACTGGTGTTTACACTGAACAATTTCTTAGATGCTGTTTTCCTGTTCCCTGCTGGGGAAAATCAACTTCCATTTTTACAAGAAATAAAGAGTACCAGTCCAGAGGGAGATCCTGACACATGCTCCCTCTCCCCTGTGCAGACTGATTTGAGCCCTGCTTAGTGAAGAGAATATGGCCATGAGCTGGTTTCTGGTCCCATTACTATGATCAAACCTAGAAAATATCCTAAAATAGGACCCCAAGGCCCACATGCCTGGCCTCATGGTCTTATACTGAGGCCACAGCCTTAGAGCTTTGGTTCCTTGCTTGCTTTCTGGTCCCTAATGTACTTTCTTTCTTATCATGCCATGCCATAACTTCAACAGGAAGGGTTGGTTAAGTTTTGGTGGCTGTGAGGGGGCAGGAATCGTGGGCACAACCACAACCTGTTACTGCTGATGGTTCCCTCTCTTTTGAGGCCTCAGATGAGAGAGCCTGGTTTGAGGGAAGGGAGGTGCATCCCTAAGACATAGAACCTCTTGAGGAAAATGTGGAATTAAAGTTGCTATGGCTGAAGAGAAAATGGAGATTTGCCTCTTTCTCCAGTGATCAGATTCACTGATGAAAGAGGAAAACAACTTGCTCAACAAATGCTAAAAATATGCTAAAGAAAAGGCCTGCTCCCCATTTACCCAGGAACCCAGTGATTGAAAAGGACTTGCCAAAATATTCAGTCTCCAATGTGGAGTCCATCCAGGAAGGCTGAGCCCCTGGAAAAAAGGCAGGAGTGAGGGAGAGATCCCTGTAGGTGCTGCTTCTTTTTGCTTTGGTCCAAGAAACTCCTTATTCTGAGGAGAAGATCCAAATGGAGCAGGTCTGGACTCTGCTTTGGAGAAGTTTGCTTTTCTCTGTGGCTGTAGAGCCTGTGTGGCATCTCATTGTCACTCCAGATCACCCCAGGAGAGAAGCAGCCAGGTAGCCTTTCTTAGGGGAAAGCATTATTGAAAATGTCACAGTAACTCCTTGCTGAGCATTTCTTCATTTTATTTGTTTTCACGGAATTTCATTCAATTTTCCTTCCACTTAAAGCATAATAAATATTCAGAGTGATGACATTCTGACTCTCTGGATCAGGTTATTGTTACCAGTCCTCCAATTGCCAGGCTGTGATGGCATCTCAGAACTCTATTAGAGGAAACTCTGATCTGTTCCTTTCACAGCATTATGATCCAAATATGTTATAGAGGCTCTATATATGCTCTATAAGTCCAGATATAAATGAAGATAATTTTTTTTTCATTTCATTACCATACACTGGCAAATTCAGAGATCTATTGAGCTGCTGTTGCTGAGAAGACCATAGTGATGGTATCTTTAAGCAACTTTGATGGTAAACTGAAGATAACAATACCCTTGCTTTAAGATTCAATCAAATCTCTTTTTAAAAGATCCCTTGGGCTATGACAGATTTATTGGAGAAAAGTTTGCGTTTCGTTTGAGTCATGTGGAAGAGTGAGGCTCATTCAGTTGATTGAGTTAACTTAGTTAATCTGTTAGCTTAATTTCAGCAAGGCTGCATTTCAGGACCATCAAAAGCCCATGAAAAAGCAATTTCCTCTGTGTTTCACATATTAAATTACACTGCTCCAAAAGAGTAGGAGTCACTGCAATAGGATAACAGCAAATTCTGAATATTTGTTAGAGGGTTGGGGATTTTCAGTAACAAATACATACACAAGTATCCTTCAGAAACTATTTGTTTTAGAGAAGGGGACAAACAGCAGACTGATTTGTCTGACTACATTCAGTCTGCAATGTTAATGCTGGAGTCAGCACCAAAGGGACTTTTCCTTACAAATCACTACAAAGAAAGATTACATGACAAATCTTGACTTTGTCATGATCACAAGATTGTGTATTCAGCTTAACTAGTGCTGATGTATTTTAATTTTAATGTGTCAGCACTTGGTGAGAAGGATAATGTAAACACACAGCCTGAAGGCTGGAGCTAGAATAGCATGGAAGGACTTTAACACTGAGTGATGGGCTCCCAGGGGCAGGAAACCACCCCCAGGTCAGATTCCAGGATCCCCATGGAGTGAGGGGGAGAATCTGTCCCTGAGCCATGGGGTGCACTGGTGCTGTGAGATAATAAATAATTAAACAAGTCCAAAGCCAGAAAGAGAAAAGGGTAATGATTCCATAACCAGCAGCAAAAACTTTAGCAAGGGAAGTGAAAAACCCTGTTAAGGCAGTCCGAGGAAAAATGATAGGGAAGGTTGTGAGCAGCAATTTGATAAACATGTGAAACTTCACAGCAACAAAAACTTCAAAGGCATCAGAAGTAATATTTACCACACTTAGGGAGATCCTGAAGTGAACAAGCTGTAAAAGCATCACATGGGGAAAACAAAGTCATTGCAAGAAAGCTGAATGGGTGTTGGAGAAGGTGAATCCCAATGTAAACGGGTACCTGCAAAGCTGGAACCACATCTTCTGCTGCAGGTAGGCACAAAGCAGCAGCAGCTGCTTCTGGAGGGGAGCAAATCCTTTGGTCCTCCTGCAACAGGTAGAATTTTGATTGCCTCGTCCCTATGTTCTGCATGAAGAGGTAAAGGAGAAACCTGATAATGCTGGTCTTTAGGGGGTACCTATCCAGAAAACACCTGCCTTAGCTGGAAAGAGCAGTGGATTGTGTGGAACAAATCAATAAATAATTTCAAAGAAATGTAAAGGGGTTAAAGGCTTTGGTTTATTCTGAGGATTAACATAGTTTAGGATCTAGATATCAGAAAGATTAACTTTCTTCTTTTTTCCTTTTTTTTAAACCAGGACTACAAGAGACATGGGAAACAAAAGGCATTATGCCTGGATTTTGCATTGAGCAAACTCACACTTTTAGAACCAAGCAAACTCACAAAAACTTATATAAAGTGTAGATTTACTAGACACTGGGAGAGAATGTGATTTATTGAGAAACAGTCAACAGAGATTGTGTCAGGCAAGTCACGACTTACAAATCTATGAGTACTGTGAAGGAGTAAGGAAGTATATGAATAAAGGTGATTTGGTTGATTCATATAGTGATTCATATAGTGTATGAGGGTTTCCAAGAATCTTTCACCATGTTGTATCTGCAAAGGTTCTTAGAGAAATGAAGCTGTCATTTGGAGTTGCTGTCATTTTGAAGTTGTATTAGGCCTCATATGGATCAATAACTGGTTAGAGGATTGGAAATTAGGAAAGACTAATGATTGAGTTTTTCATAGTAGGGGAATATTAACTATGCTGGGATGTCCCAATTTTCTCAGAAGGAAACTTGAAAAGGGGGTTAGGTGGCAAAGTTTGTTGGCAATGCAAAAATACTTAACATAGCCAATTCTAGATCTGACTGTGAATGACTGCAGAAAGTCTTGGTATACACTGAGCAGAATTCAGCACTGATATGTGCAGTGTAAAGAATCTGAGAAAAAAAAAAAAATTCAGCCATGCATATACTGTTCTTGGCTCTGAATTAGCTGTTACAGTCAAGAAGTAAATCTTGGAGTTGCTTCTGTAAGCTCACTGCTCAGAAGCAGTTGAAAGGGCAAGCAGGCTGTTAGGAATTATTAGGGAGAAGAATTGAGAGCCAGGCTGAAAACACTTTTAACTATCTGTATAAATGTCTGGTGCAGACACATTCTGAAGACTGCACACAGGACTAGTCCTTTCCTCATCTCACAAAAAGCAGAGTTGAAAGAGGCATGAAGAAGTTTGATCAGAGAACAGCCTGTGCAGGAGAAAAGACCAAACAGACCATGATTGGCTTGGAAAAAGGCAAAAGGGAAAGGCATATGCCAAAGCAGGATGAAGTTGTTACTGGGTTAGAGAAAGGGCATGAGGAAGGACTGTTCTCTGACGCTGATCACACAGAAATGCATGGGACTTCAATGCTGAGGCATCAAGCAGCAATTTTGAAAGAAACTGGAGAAGGTATTTTTTCACAGAGTCCATAACTGAAGAAGGCATTTGTTGCTGAGAGAAGCTGCAGAGGCAACAATGCAAATGGATTCTGGAAGGAATTAGCTAAATTAAGGCAGGTCCCTGGGTGTTCATTAAGCAGGTCAGTCTCTGTATGACCTTCAGCTCAGGTACTCTCCAAGGCACTGACTGCCAAAGAGGTGCTTGGTTAAATATCAGCCTGTGCTTATTATGACCTTCCCCTGTGCATCTCTGACTGGGTAATTTGGGAAACAAGTCTTGGGGCTGGTTGGGCCTGGACCAGGCTGGTCATTATTATATCCTTATGTTAACAAACTAAGCAATTAGTGTAACCCCTTTGGGAGCAACCTCTGTCCCAGTGAGCATGAGTATGTCCTTGATTCAGCAAGTCATGTGTACTGTTCCTGGGCATTTCTAGCACATGAACCCTGTGGAGGCAAGGGCAACTGTGTTCTATATGTGTTTGATGTTATATACACAGCACTACAGACTGACTGCCTGGTGTGAAAGGAAAGATGTTTATAGTACAACAGTATAAATGGAAAACTTGCTCCCTGCAGTCAGAACTTCTGTGAGTGCTAAATGAGAGGCAAGGATACAGAAATGTGGATGGATTGTAGTGGGTACAGACACACCAGCTGCTTTTACATTTTTCTGTTTTAAAATGTATCAGCAGGCTAAGACAGTTTCTGAAAATTTACAGCTTCCCAACAAGCATCTATTATCAGTTTAACATAAAATCAGTACTTACACAATATGTCAAACTGCTCTGTGGCGTTTACTTATGTTATGCTAATATGTTCCAGAAGAAGGAATCAAGGTATAACAGCAGGTCTTCCCTGGCAGTTGTTCCTCAGGCAAAATTCTAGTGATATTACATGATGGAGGAAATCCCTGAGTAGATGAGCTACATGATAAATCATTGAGAGTGTGAGGAATTACTTGTAGCATTTAGCAATAAAACACAGCACTGTCAGCGTTGTGTAAGGCAGAATGTGATTTCAATAGCAGTAATTTAATGTGCAAGAATATCACTCTGTGCTTGTGTGTGTGCTTCGAGGGGGGAAAGAAGGGGATGTGATAAACAGTATTCACACCTGCCAAGAACAGCTGCTGCTTCTTCTTCTGGAAAAATTCATGCAGAGTGAAGCACATCTCTGTACTATAGCACAGGGATAAGCAGGTAGAGATACAAGTAAGTATTGGAATAAGGGGGCAATAAGGAGGGAAGTGGGAATGCTGAGATGGGCCCAGGATGTTTCAGTGCTGGACCTCCAAAGGTGTGGAGTTTTTGGCTAGTTTCTTTGATCTCCCTGTGTTTTCTCTGAAAAGAGGAGCTGCCCTGAGGACATCAGAGACAAAGTTTGGCTGAGGAGCAGTCTTGGCAGAAAAGGTTTGGCAGAGGAGTATTTGTATGCTTTTATGCAGTTTTCTCTCACTTTTTTTTTTTTTTTTTTTTTTTTTTTTTTTTTTTTTTTTTTTTTTTTTTTTTTTTTTTTTTTTTTTTTTGTGCACATTCTCCTTGTCATAAACTGAAGACAGAAGAGTTTTCACCACCCCTAGAAAATGCAAAACACTTCATTTCAGGTCGGACAAAAAAATGCCAAGACCCTTACAAATTAAATAATTTCAAAGGAACAAAACTCTTCAAAAATGTATATTAATTTTGACTGATCCCTACTTAGCCACTGTATCCTTCAATAGAAGTGTTTTACTGACCTTCACACAGATCTAGTGATCTGCTCAGATTTCATGGAATCACAGAATCATTAAGGTTGGAAAAGACCTGCAAGATCATCCAGTCCAGCCTTTGACTCACCACTCCCTTGCCAACTAAACCATAGCACCAAGTCTGACCCAGTTAACTCAAGATTTACTTCCTCAGGCTGACAGTGCAAAGAGGGGTGAAAAAAGACTCCACAGCAGCCACAGGGATTTTCCATGATGGTCACTGCCCCATGGAAGCATGGGTTGGCATTTTGACTACTTTAACAACTGTATCTCTCTGAGACATGTGTGTTTGTTGTTTAAACCACCAAAGACTAATTCTGAATAAAAAGAAAAATGGCCTTACAGGCATCAGCATCATCACCACCAGAACCAGCAACAGGACATGATTCAATAGATCCTTAACACCGGGGAAGAATAACACCTTCCATACAGGACTTCAGGCACTCCATCAATTAACAGGCAAACACTGCAATTTACAGTAATTCCAAGCAATTCAGTTTACCAGTAATGACTTGTTACTCAAATTAAAACCACAGAACCCCTGCCCTATTAAAGCAAAACTATAAAGTTCAGCAGACAAAGCCAAACAGACCACAACATCAAAGGCCTTTTGAAGATTAACACATTGACTAAACTACCAGAGATTCATTTAGAAGCAAATGACACAGATGTTCTTTGCATCTCTTTAATATTAAATTTATCAGAATATGGTCTTCATTTACAATGCTTTCTGTTTGCTAACTTAAGTCTGTAGATGGTTGGATCAATTTTCTGGATGGGATGAATTTTTTTTTTCCGGGATAAAATTTTGGGGGTCACAGTCTAGACATATTTTAGAGGAAATCTTCTGAATCTCAAATGACTCCTTTGGAAAATGTCCTGCAAGTGAGAGTTATGTTTGCTGAGGCATAGATAGAAAAAGCTGGTGAGAACTGTTGCAGCTGTGTTATATAAAAGGAAGAGACAATTTAATGGAAAATTTCATACTTTGCAGAAATTTGATTGCCTATTTTCTCTATGTAGATGTCTTATTAGAGCAGCTACAGCTGCTGCACTGAAGGTATATTTTCACCGATGATGATCAGGATGGGAGTGCCAGAGCAGTGTGTGGAATTTAACATTTTATTCTGTTGCAGAATTACAGCAAACATTTACAAATCTCTCAGCTGTTATTTTCCTTTTATTAGACTGGAGTAGAGAATTTGCTCCTTATGGCTGCTCTTTTTTGGCCAAGGCACACAGAGTGTTTGTTGATGTCACAACCTTAACAGGTTGGGTGTAATGGCAAAGAAATCATGAATTAAGTGTGTCTGTCTCACCTGCTGGTTTTACTGAATGCAGGATACTGATTCCCTTAGCACCAAAAGTGTAGACTGTTCCATATCATTCTCCCCTCCTTATCCCCCTTCTTCACTAGCATGAAGAAAAATATTAGATCCCTTTAAAATGACATTGTAATCCTCAAATCTGGTTTTTCAAAGATCTCTTTATTTATAAGTATCAGTGGAGGTAAATAGGCCATAAATTCTACATCACAAGATTTCTTAGCTTCATACCTATGAGAGTTAATTTGCTTCACAGAGGCCAAATAATTCTAGGACTGCTGTCAAGTGGTTTATGTTCTGCAATTTGGAGTTTATTAGTGTTAACAGAGTAATGTTATATACTATTTGTGATGTACAAAGTCCTGCAGGCTAAACATTATTGGGCTACAGTGGTTTGATAGCCAAAATAATTTGAAAGTCCTGTCTACATACTCTTGATGGAAGTTTGCTTGGTTTTCAGAAAAACAGAATTATTGTAAAGCAAGGGATTTTTAGGGATTTTTAAAGTGAAAGGTCCTCTTTTCCTTCAAGTCTATGGATAGTTCTTCAGCTTGAATCAATCTTGAATATTTCAGTATTTTAAATTGTTCTTAAATACCCACAGGGTGAGCCCTGTTGGTCCTGAGACCATTGGGTGACTATCCCAGCTGAAATGCACAACAGCTGAAAGCAGATGCTGTTAGCCTGTCTGCAGATGAGTTAACAGCAATTTTGCTAGGCAGAGGTTATTTTTTTCTCTACTCAGGACAATCTAGTGATGCATCATCTAAAGATGACTTTCCTTTAGAGCTTGGAACACATCCACTGACATTTCACTTTCTGGTTTTGTAAAGGCCTGAAACTTCATTTTTTTTCATGCTGGATTCCATCTTACCCTACTCACAGCCTCACCAGCTGCAATGCAAGTGGCTCCACAGGCCACCTCAGCCTGGTCTGGCAATACAGCAAGGGGTCTTACCCCAAACTCACCAGAACTGCAGCCTACCCAGCTAAACAGGAGGGTGAAATAACACCTTCAATAAAACAAATTGGTGACAAACACTGGCTTAAGCGTGTCCAGGATGGCAGCAAATATTGCATTACTAATATTTTTTGTCCTGAGTTCCCACCACATGTCATGGTACCACTCCAGATGACTCTTGCAGAAAGGGATGAGGCAGCCCAGAAGCAGGTGGAGAAATGTTTCTCCAAACATTGTGGTAGGTAAACTTGCAAGTAATTTATTTCCCCTGCCCATAACTCATAGTTGAAATCACTATACTTAAAAAATTCCCATTCCTGCTGGGTCCAGAGATGGCTTTATTGCCACATAAAATTTTGGCAAATAGAAGAGCCACAATTTAAGCAATGGACTACAAAGTCCAATTTCCCAGCATGTTATTTTTTTTTATGAAAAGGAGCTGATTGTGTAGCAAGTAATTTAAGACAATCTTCTTAAGAGAAAGTCCCAGCTTCTGTGATTGGGATTGTACTGCAGCATCCTTGGAATTGCAGCTGTTATCTCAGAGCATTACTGGGAAAGCACTGTCAGCAACAGGGTCAAAGAGCTGGTTTAAAGCTGTTTTGCTGGTGAGATCTGAGCACAGCTCGCTCTTTTAGCAAGCAGATGTATGGTGGTATGGAGAACCATGTGACAAGCAAGTGAGAAGAAAACAAACAAAACCAAAACATTTCTGCCTCCTGAATGCATTTCCACTTGGAAATTCAGGGTGCTTAAGAAAATAACTAGAGGAAAACAATAACGACAACAACAACAAACCAAACCAAAACAAAACAAAACAATATGCCCTCAAAACAATCCAAAAAACCAAAAATGAAACAAAAAAACCAGCAGATGAGCACAAGGCCATTACACCAGATAGGAGCAGAGCCTGTCCTGTTCCCAGCTCCGTGACTTCAGTGGTTTTGAAGCGATACACAGAGTTTGCACTGTTCCCTGTATCTGGGTGAATTTCAGCCTCAAGGGATCATTCATAATGAGCATCTTACTGGGTCAATCCTATCTTTTCTGCTTGTTCATGGGCAAGACAAAGCATGAAGCTACTCGTAGTGGATTTGGGTGCTGGGATTTGCTGAAGAATCAGAAAGATAAGAGCTCTTACCTTATTATTTAACACAGTCACTCCCCTCCCTGCAGTACCTTCATGATGTCTCAATTTCCCTCTCCAGCTGGTGTCTCCCAGTCTGGGAAGGTTGGACAAAACCATGTCCATTATGCTTTGCTGCTGCTCACAGTGAATGGCCAGACAAGGTCCCTGTGTCCCACTGCTTTTGTCTTCACTCTGCTCTGATCTCCGAGAACTCCTCCTGCTCCCAGGATCTTTAGCAAAGGTCTTTTTCATTCCAGGTCCCTCTCTTCTCTCCCTTCTTCTTTTGAGGAACCCTTAGTTTCACTCATCTTTCTATCCATAGCCTCAAGTCCTTGTTTTTCCTAATCTAAATGGTCTATGCAGAAGCACAATACAAGATCAACCACCTAACTGGTGGCTCTGTCTTCATTAACGGGAGGACTCAGGACATGGAAGATTTTTTCAGTCTAGAAACTATCAAAATTCAGAACCAGCCTGTAGATCTAATAAAGCAAAGTTTCACTTAACTCCAGTGGCTCTGAATCTGAAACCAGCAGCTGAAACCAAGTCCCAGAAGAAAGTGAATCTCCTTAAAGCCATGGAAATTTTGATTGCCAGCTAGTGTCAGACGTTTTAGTTACTGTGAGGTTAATAGTATCTTGCAAGTTCTAGTGTTTCTGCTTTCTAACAAATGAACTAAATTAGTAAAAATTATCCCTTCCTTGTTTCTGCTATCCTAAAGAAGTCCTGCTTCCAATTAAATTAACTCCTTTTGATGAAGCTGTACATGATCAGCACACAAATGAGCTTCAATCTATACAAAGAATTAAGATCACAAGTGGAAGTGTTCACAGATTTCAAAGATAGAGCAGTGAGCTGCAAACTCAAACTGGGCACGAGTAGAAGCCTACATGGTTAAGAAACAAGTTAAGTTGGGTTTTGATGGACAAGGCTCCTTTGGAGCTTTCTGAGCTCATCCTGTAGATCTCATCTTCACTGAGATTGAACTGAAAATGCTTCTGTCTAAACCTGCTTATCTCAAAGATAAATCACCTGGATATGCATCCTGTGACTCAAGAAAACAGCACACCGTCTTGAAAAAATATTTAAAATAGATTGTGTTTCCCAGCATAGTTGAAGGTTCAGAGAAGACAATAGATTTGGCATGTTCATTGCTGGACTCACGTGAGTTCAGATGAGTCCTTACAAACATTGCCACACAGACAATCTGTGACAGAGCTATGTTCACAAAGCTTTATCCATGGTGTCCATAGCTGGTGGCATAAAAGGAGCTCAGTTTTCTTTAAAGAAAAAAGACAAGGTAAAGACAATGGATAGAAAGAAACAGAATAAAATGGGAAAGGAAATTATTTCTGGGTGTCCAGACCAGCGTTTTCTGAGATTGATCTCTCCAGTACAGCAAATTAACATAACAATGAGGATGATTTTTTCCCCCACTGTGTCTTCCTCCTAGTCAGCCAGAAAAATGTAGCAATACCATGTGTTTTTCACAGCTCAGAGTCTCTATTGTTTTCTCCCCTTTTGGTGTTCTCACTGTTGATTGCAGAGTGCTTTAATCAGGTACAAGTGTTGCAGGCTGATGGGCACCCAAGCCTTGTGCAGGTAGAATTATTGGGTAATACTTATCAACTCTGTGCTATCAGCTAAGACTTATTTTATTCTCTTTTAAAAGTCAAAGGCTACATATTCTCTTTTAAAAGTCAAAGGCTACAAAACGTGAGGCAGGAAAAGGGGAGTGGAAGCAGGGGGCAGCTCTCGTGCCATTGGAGTCTTAAGGTGCATGACCAAGAGAAAAGCCACACAAGAACAACAGCATGGGAAGAGGCCAAAGCTGTCCCAGCAGCTGTGAGGGAAGGGCAGCCTGCAGGGATGCACATGGAAGGCCATCAGCAGGACAGAAGGGCAGGCAGTTTGGGCAGTGAAATAACATCTTGCTGCAGGAAGGAGCATTCCTGGCAGTGCCAGTACCCCTGTAAAGTGCTAAGTGGAACCCTTCACCTGATTGTCTCTTCCTTCCTATGCTGTGCCTGTTCATGCCGATGGGTAGGAAACACCTCCTGGCAGATGTTTGTGTTGACAGGACCCTAAGGCCCGTCTCCTCCTGTAGGAATCCAAGGTACAGTGCCAAGTGACACTTCTCTGTCACTTGTCCCTGGCAGGTGCTGCAGTGTCCTGAGCTGACACCTGGGAAGGTGAGTTGGGAGCTCCAGGTAGTATCTGCTGAAGGCAGCATGGCATGGGACAGGGCACAGCCCAGAGCCAAGATCCAGTGTAGTGATGCACCCCACACCCAGCAAGTGTTTTCCATATAGAGAAAAGTTTAAGGCTCACCCCTTAAGGTAAAGAACCCAGAAACTTCCATAGCCTCCTGATAAGGATTGGCTCAGTGCCAACCCAGGGGCATGGATTGGGCTCTGAGAGTGTAACTCAGAATCCCTTGGTGATCTTCTTGGCTGCAAGCCAGGTTATCCCTCCTAGAACATTCAGTATTTAAGAAAGAGCACAACAGGAAGGGAAGGCTTTTTGAGGTGTTGTAGCAAAGTGCAGGAGGTTTTCTCAGGCATCTGTGTACAGCTTTTTATTTGTTTTCTGTAATGTTTGTTATTTTGTTATTTTTTTCTTTATTAAACCTTCTGATTTACAAAATACCTTTGAGGGGCAGTCTCGCTCAAATTAATTATAGCCACTTTTCTGCCAGGCTGGCCCTCAGAAGTATGGGTCAAACCCACAGTCCAGCAGGTTAGCAGAAGATTGGTGAGTCCCAGGCAGGTCTGGGATGTGCAGCACTCCAGGATAACCACTGTGCACAGGGGAAAAATGGAAGAGAATGGCTGTGGCTGCAGACAGTGCTGGACTCTGCTGTCCCTCCATCCAGAGGTGGAGGACTGGCAGCACAGTCTGGTGATTAACACAGCATTAGGGCAGGATGCTCAAACAGAAATATAGGCCAAAATGCTATCAAATATCCTGCATTAAAGAGCTTATAACACATTTCCTGACATATTGATGTAAGCAAAGGTTAATCTTTCCTGGGGTCACTTATAAGCACTTTCAGAGTTATACTATGCTGATTTTGCAGTCTGCTTTGAGACTATAGGGCCTATATTGGGAAACTGGAAGTCAGCTGACCACTTTGCCTCCCACCTACCTCAGGAATAAAGATTTTTCCCTCTTATCTTTTACCTCCTGCCTGTTTTTATGCTTGGAGGGCCTGCAGAGAGCTCTGCCTGAAGTCTGTGGGCCCCTCTGAGCAGTCTGCCCAGTATGGTACCATGGGAGGTGCAAGTGGGACAGAAGTTTTCTCTCAGCAGCCTGCACAGCAGGCCAGGTTTGAAGCCCCTGTGTGCTGAACCAAACAGGACAGGTTCCCACACTCTGCAGTGTTTCATTCTGATGAATCGGCAATTCTCACTGGGACTTGGCTCCACCAGAAGATTTCTGGCCAGATTTAATCAGGGAGGCTTGAAAGCCATCCAAAACACTGGCCAGGAAAGGATATAACTACAAAAATATAGCAGCTTTTTCACATTTTCTGAATTGTTCAGTAATTACATTTGTTGGAGATATAATTCATGCACGACTGTTTAGCGTTGTCCCTGCAACATTTATCAGCTCATGCACAATTATCTTTCTTTCCTTACAGAATCAGACTGTAATCAGTTCTATAAACCCTCTGAGATATTTGTTTGAAGACAATGTTTTTTGTAGGAAATAAAGATGGTAAAGGAAAGTGTTTTCAAAACTGCAGCCAAAGAGAAAGTCAGTAATCACACAAATGGAAAATACAGATTATTCTAACCTAGTGAAAACAGATTCATGCAGAGTTAATTTTTTCCTCTTTCCACTTTTTCTTCTTTCTCCCTATATTTTGTCTTTCTGAAGTGCACAAAACTCTGGTGCATTGCCATGGCTCAAACTTTTTCTAAGGATGAGAAGGTATATTGGTTTAGCACAATGATTGTATACAAATGCTGTATTACATCAGCACAGTTCAAGTGCTTTGACCTTTTTAATTTTAATGCAGCCGTGCCAGTAAATGCTTTGTACTAGTCTGGGAAATAAATAAGGGAGACATCTGTGACAAACTGTTATGCTGAGATGGTCATGCCCACACCACACTCAGGATTTATTTGTGTGAGCCAGTTGGTAGGAAACATTTCCTACCTGGCACAGTTACAGTGGTTAGAACCAAGCAAACATTGTCTGTGCATCAGGCCATAAGGATGAAATGTTGTCAAAAGTCTCTGACTGCTTTGTGTTCCTATAGCAATATATGGCATCTATAAATCTGGTTTAGCAGCCTAATTAATCCAAGCTGCAGCAATTTGCACTACTGGGGCTGATCAGCCAGAGCACAAAGCAAATTCACAGCCTGGAGCTGGCTGCTGCCCCTGCCTGTGCTGTCTCTATCCCTGTGTGACTCCACTGACAGCCCTGCTTTATTCTCAGCTGGCTGTGCCAGGAGAGGAGCTGCTGTGTTTCTTTGCCCCTCAGGCAGACTCCAGCATTTTTTTTCTCCTTTCCTCCAGAGGGCTGTGAGCATGGTCATGTCCAGAAATTTTCCCTGGATTGATTCAAGCCATCACTGGACGCTGGGGCTCAGTTCAGTCCCTCTGGTCTCACTCCATTGTCTCCATGCCCCACCACCTTCCCTTGCCTGCTCTTCTCCCTCTCCCGGGAAGTTTCTGCTGGGGAAGCCTAGGTGCAGAGAGCTGGGTTTGGCTGGAGGGTTTGGCTTTGTTTGGACACTGTACTTTGGACACTGTTTTACACCACAATGACACATACTCCGAGATTCAGAAGGCTGAAAATAACTTCTTTGTTTTTTGGGATGTGTCTGCCTTTTATACTATTTTACACAGATCAATTTGATTGGTGACACAAAGGGAAACCTCATCAATCACCTCTTAAATCGGTCAGACCAGAGGGACATCAAGAAGTCCCTCCTAGGAAAAGGAATGAATAACAAAGTTACAGTCACAAAAACACTTCTCCTGTTTACAGAAAATTCCGTGGGAAAAGAATTTCAGAAAACCAAAACACGTCAGGCATGGAACCGGGGCTACATACTTGTGCTTCTGCCAGTCCTGGTCTCATCCTGGCCTGCTGAGTGTGCTACCAACCTTCCAACCTTCCTCCTCAATGACTCTGGTTGTTCCTTGTGGTGCCCCAGCCCTCTGACAGGCTGTTCTTGTGATAAGGAAGTCACCACTCGTTGTGGGTGATCTTGTGACTTGACATCTGTGGGACTGGGTGAGCAAGGACAGAGTCGCAGCTGTCCCTGATGGCAGTGCTGCAGCAGAGCTTTCTGTGCCTGTCCCCATGCTGCCAGGCCCCCTGGGGGACAGGAGTATTTAAGATTAACACTGCAGTATTTGAGATTAACACAGCAGTAATCTTAATCTATTTTTTCCAGAAATAAAACTGTAGAGAGGATTTATTTGCTTGTTGGTCTCTAAGATAAAGGGACAGCAGAGTGGCTGTCTAGGCAGCAATGCTAATAAATGGGTGTTAGCTGGAAGAGAAGTATTTGGATGCCTTGGATTGGGAAACTCTGAGCATCAAGGATGTGACTGTCGAGGGTTTGAAGTTTGTTTCTTGCTAATGTAGGTGCCATCTGTAAAATGCAGCTCTGGATCCTGGGTGTGCATAACAAGCTTGGTTGCTCAGACCTCTGCTTGTCTACAGCCAGCCAACATAGTCAAAGGTGCTTCTTTGTCTCTGTAAGAGTAAATAAAATGATAGATATCTTCAAATCAGTTCTTAAAATCAGTATTTGTGCAGTGCCATCAGTGGAGAGCTTTTCTGGAAAACAGTCCTTATGCTCACTCCAGGGAGACAACAGTCTGGTGGTATAAAACATAGATTTTTAATTAGTGCAGTTTGGCTTCAGTGAATTACTTGCTTCAGAGCTACAAAGTTGAGCGGAGATTTGTAGGTTCGGGCTGGACTAAAACTAGACAAAATAAGACAAGAGGACCCATGTTGCAGGGTTAATGAGAATGAAAGATAGTGATTGCAGTAATATAGCCAGAAAGTCACACTCTGTGTATTATCACAGCAAGCAGCACTGGTCTTCCTATTTTTAGGTTCAGTCCTTTGTGAGGGAAGATTAGCTTTTTGCAAAGGGTGTTTTAAGAGAGAATGAGCAGAGAACTAATGACAGAGTTATGAAAGCAGGTCCAGGCATTAGGCACTGTGGGAAAAAAAAAAAAAAGCTATTAGCAATAGCCAGAGAAGTGGATGAAGGCAGCAGCCAGTGGAAGGGTTTGGAAAAAAACAAATTCAGTTTTGAAAAAACAAACCAAACACTTGGTTACAATGAATATATGCTTTGGATATGTTTTTGGACATAAAGTAATAACCAAAAAGGATTTCATAAGAAGGGACTCCAGGAAGATTCCAGTCTGAGGGCTACAACACAACTTTTGTTGCTGCTATTCTTATTTCCAAGATCTCCATCATATGCCTAAAGTATTCTCATTAGCATTCCTTTTTGTTTTCCAACAAAATAGTGAACTCAAAGAGTCCCTGAGAAAGGTAGGCATTACTGATGTTCTTGGTGAAGGATCTGAATTTTGGGGTGAAATTAGAAATTTCTGTGTATAAATTCTGGGTTTTGTGAAAAGGGTATTTTCACAAATACCCTTCTGAAATATTGAAATATTTGAAATATTTGAAATATTGAAATATTTCCCCAGAAAGGGAGGAAATATTTCAATAGGAAAATTTTGGTTATTTCTAATGGCTTGAAAAGCTATTTGGCTAGTGCAAGAGAGCAACAAGAAATGTCTCCAGAGGTCTGGACATCAAAGGTACCCCTGGACTGAGTTAACCTGCCATGTCCTTGCCAAATCTTTGCCTTCCCCCCTGAAATGTATTTACCTCTGACTCAAGCAGGGGGTAGTCCTGACACTCCTGTTACTAAACTAAGAATCAGCTCATTTATTTTTAAGTCACACATGCCGCCTTGTAATAAGAAGACCCATGTAACATTTTAACAATTCCTTGTAAAATTTATCCCTTCACAGCCTTTGATGTCTCAACACACACCTTTCAGCACAAACCACATCTGCCCACCTAATTTACATTTCTGTTGATCTGTACATTAGCAAACATGCTAAGTGGGGCCAAAACAGGTAAGCCATTACTGGCTCTTGACTGAAACAGGCATTTTCTTTCCTCTGGAATAATGCAGGCAACAGCCCTGGGAAACATTCTCACAACAAGCTTCCTCAGGAGACAGGATGGATCTGGCTTTCCTAGAAGTGCTGCACAGGTTTTCTTTGAGGAAAACTTTCCATGACATGGTAGCATTTAACAGCACTGGTATCCTCTTCCATCAGGTAAATCACAGATCAGTGAAAATAATAAAGATAGTAATACAGCCTGAAATTAATTTAAATCCTGCCATGAGTAGGATTTTGACATGCATGAAGTGTAACACCATCAACTGACAGTGGGGTGTCTTTATTCTGGTTAAGTATCACTGTGTTGGTACTGTGTGTGGAGGTGCTCAAACAATAAAAAATAGTAACCTATAACTTATATGCGTGTATTAGCCCTACAGCACAGGAGGAAAATGCAAAGGAAGAGTGTTTCCTCTCCCATAATGAAAGCAGCACAAGCTAGTTGCTCTGAGGGGTTCTGGGTTTAAGTGCAAGCAGCTTGGTTACACTGCAGCTGTCTCAATGAAACAAGGTCATCATCCACAGTCCAACTGTACAGGAAATACAGGAGTGTCTGAGGGATCCAGTGCTCCCTCTCATGCCCCAAAATGTTGATATCTAATTGAACCTCATAACTACATAAAGTTATGCTAATCTGGTTAGTTTCCTGCTCTCCTCCTGCCCTCAGTCCTTGATAGTTAAGATCCTCTGTCAAACAGTTTGTTCCTATCATACTCCTGATGCACTGGGTAGGGAATAAGTAGCACTGAGAAATCCTCCCTGCCCACGTTCAGACAGCTTCTTTCTATGCAAGGGAAACCCTGGATCATCTGGGAGTCTGGTTTTGCAGTAGCTGTCCTTTGATACATCAGCACAAAGGAGAAGCACTATACAAAGAATTAAGGTTTATTTCTGCATCTTCCCAAACAGCATCCTTAAGAAACCTCTCTCTATTTTACAGGAAAGAGAAAAAACCCCAACACATACATATATTGCTACCACCTGCTTTTCATTTCATAAAGTATGAATAGGGCTGAGCTTCCCATGGTCTAAAGCTAAATTGTCAGCACAATTCTGGCAAGAGATTTTAAAACACCTTTGGTGGTGTAGGAAGCAAAAGAACACCATTTGATTTTGAGATCAAAGGCTGAGTTTACAGGGTTGACAAAAAATATTCTTTCCTCACTTATTATCAGCACAAATAAGTCATGCAAATCTCAGAGAGTTGTGATAGGACCACACACTGATATTCTCCCCTGTGCTTCTCTGCTTAGAACCTCCACAATATTTTCCTCCACTTCAGACAAGCACCACAAAGACCAGGTGTCCTTTGGGGAGGATGGGGAGCTCGCTGGTCTGAGGCAAAAGCATGTTATGTAACGTATGTGGTAAAATTAATTTTGCTGGGAGATAAGGGAAATGCCATAAATAGCCAATAGACTGCTTGAGAGAGGGAGCGAGTGAGCATTCCTGAGCCTCTCAAAGCTCTGACTGGCTATGCCTTTCATTAGCAGAGTCACTGAGGGATATCTGCCATTCCAGAACAGATAACCTTTGCTCCATCAAAATGCTATTATTTTAGCAGTTATGTCTTTAAGTGGTAGATTAGCTAAAACTCATTTTCTCATGTACTCAGATGTGGATTGAGGTGGTGCTCCGTGGGTGAAGCAGAACACAGAGTGCCCCTTCAGCAGACCCCAGAGACGGTTCAAACATGAGAGGTACTTTTCCCTCCTCCCCACTCTCCTCCTCAGCTGACCATGAAGATTTCTCAGAGACCCCTGCAGATTTCTCTGTTGTCCCTGATGGCACCACTACATCCCATGCTGCTCAGGGCTGTGAGTCAACCCACACCTCTACTGTGCCCCACACACAGCCAGCAAAGCTCTGGTGGCCCCAGGGACAATGGGTGCTGCTGGCAGGTCTTGTTGCCCACAGAGGTGCTTGAGTAGCACTGCTGGGCACCCCAGGAGCCTGAAGACTGTCAGCCTACCCCGCAGCCCATCTGTGTTGCAGAGTACTTCTAGGAAATGATACGGTCAAAAAGCAGCAAAGGACTCCTTTTGGTTGTCATCTGTTGGTTTATTGTGGTTTGGTGCAACATCTCAGGGTGCATGGCCTTTGAGTTTCTGCCCGTTGTCTCTCATCCCACNAACTGGACTCTGTGCCACTGATTACCAACCTCTGGGCTCTGCCAGTTCTCAGTCCACCTCACTGTCCACTCACCATGTCCTGGCTTCTTGAGTTTGTGAATGGGGGTGCTGTGAGAGACAGTGTCAGAGCCTTGCTGATGTCAGGGCAGACAACATCCCCTGCTCTCCCCTCGTCCATCCAGGAAGTTGTTTCATCATAGAAAGCAATCAGGGTGGTCAAGCATGATTTACCTTTAGTGAATCCATGCTGACCTCTCCTGATCACCTTCTAGTCATCCATATGGATAGAGACAGCCTCCACCTTAATTCCCTTTGACCTGAGTATCAAAAGCTTTCTACTTTTCTTCTCTCTCTCTCTTTTTTTTTCTTTTTCTTTTCACCCATCACTGACAGTTTTCCTTCAACAGGGGGAATAAATTATGTGTCATCTTTTGACGGAGATGTGTCAGCTGAAGCTGGTGTGATGTGACTCAGACTTGTTTCACTTGCATTGAGTACTTCAAGTTTGAAGAAAGCCAGGCCTCCAGAAGTGAGAGCCACATGCATGAACTCACTCCTCCACCCTCCTCTTTCTCCTGGGTGGCAAAGCTGTGTGCCTGTGGTCAGTCCTGGCTGTGCACATCCCAAGGGCATGGGGATGTGACAATTCCCCTGAACTCAGGCTGTGTGTTTTCCACACCTCCTCTCAGAGGTAACTGAGAAAGCCCAGAAATCAGGGTGGTGGAATGTGGGGAAGAGGAGTTAAAAGAAGGAGGAAGAATTTGCCTTATGCCTTCTGTTGTGATTTCCTAAATAATATGGACTAAAGAATGTTTCATGGCAGTGAATTCTAGCACATGATCTCAGCCTTTTCCATGAGTCCCCTGGCACATCTGTGCATCTGTAATTAGTGGAGAAGGCAGAAATGTGATTAAAATGCAAAAACAGGGACATCGTGTTGTTCACAGTAACAGGTTAAATGCTGCAGATTCATCTCTGTTACACAGAGCAGTTCTTTCTTGATACAAATCTTCCCAGAAAGGCCTTGAGGTCAAAATTTACCTGAGAGGAAAGAAGGAAAAGAAGAATGTCCAGAAAACATTCATTAATTCAGACCAGTGTTCTAAACAATAAATATTTCAAAAACAGCCAAAGGTCAAAAACTGCAATAAACCCTGATCAAGGTCACCATTTTCCTCAACATAAATATCCTCTGAACAGAGGCTGATCTCTTTTTTTGCTTGAGCAAAGCTTAATAGAAAGATTTCCAAGCAAATATCATTTAGTAAAAGGAAAAAGAGCAGGAAAACCCCTCAGAGAGTCCAAATTTAAAAGCATTTAAAATGACTTTAAAGCCATGACCCCTTGAGATAAGTATTTCATCTAGGCTGAGTGACATGTACATTACATACAGTGTTTTAATACCCAGAGTGAGAAAAGATCTCCTGACCTCAGCATATATATCACATTTGTGAATGTTGGCTGCTTTGCTTTCATTACACTTCCCTTCCTTGTCAGCACCCCAGCTAAAATAAGGCAACCCCCAGGCAACTTTCACAAACACACAGTGGGAAGATTAAACCACGACAATGTACATTCATGTGTGGGGTCAAAGTCAATATTACACAGCTCCATTTACTTCACTTGAATATGACTCACAAAGTATGCAGAGTAGGAAGTGCATATTTGAGGGACTTTGGGAACTTTCTTGAATTAGCTTCAGTTATTCGCTCAACACTGGTCCTTGACATAGAACACATGAAAGAAGAAGTAAAATTTTTAATAGTAAATCCTCTAATTTATGAAAATAAAGAAACAGAAACCTTCATTCCACTCCCCACACACTCTCATTTCCAGTAGTTGCAGCTTATCCTCAATTTGGAGCAGCTCCCCATATGTAAAAGGTTCCCTGTTTCTAAGTTGCCTTTACTTCTGCAAATGTCCAAGGAAGATGAAAAAATTGAAAGTCAGGCTGATGCTCTCTGAAAGGGCAACCTTCTTTCCTAGCCAATAAATAGAACCTTGAAATCCTCTTCTGACAGCCTTGAAATTGGACCTCGAGCACTAATGCCAAAGCTGTGATTTGAAGTTGTGGGCATGATTCCTCAGTTACAGCAATGCAAATCTTTAATTTCAAGGAAGTCATCAGAGTGACTTTGGGAGAGCATTGCTGGACTGGCTACGGATGAGATGAGAACTGGATCTTGTCCCACAGTCCTTTAAAACATTACCCCTTGGATCCCAACATTGCATTTTCACATTTATAGTTATGCCCCTATTATACACATCTTCACAGAGGAGCAAATCTGTGAACACCCACAAATGCTTTTGACTCCAAGTGGAAATCTAGAAGTGCAAATCAGCAAGAAACACTGCTGAGTTTTCCTCCCTAACCTGTGACATGCATTTGAAAATGAAGAGGTTATTTTTAATTATAATTGACATTTTTTCCCCTGGTTGTCCCAGTGAAAGCATTTATCTTGCTAGAAAAGTGGTGCCACTTATAATGTTGCCACAATGGGAGCTCGGTGGAGGAAGCTGTGAACAGGCCTTTAGGGAGCATCAAAAAGCATCTGTTAGACTGCAAAGTTTAAAGCCAGGCAATTTGATTTTCCCAGTGCTTCTGAGGGTCTCTGACTAAGAGGGAAAGAAGGAGGATCTTCTCCTCTGCCTGTATTGCAGCCCGTGGGGCTGGGCTTTTTATGTGCAGCTCTGCTTTATGTGGGCACCTCCATGCCAGGGATGCAGCTCCAATTCCCAAACCCCCACGCCCAAACCTTCAAGCTGGGACTTGCTGCAGCCCCATGGCAAAGCATGCTGAAGTGTTGTACCTTGCTCTCTCACCCCCACTTCTCCCTGGAAAGAAAATATGGGTTCAAACTTCAGTTCAGACTCCTGAAACTGGGCCAAGATTTCCCTTGGCATGCCTGTCTGCTGTTGCCATGTGCTGTGCATGGCTCTCTCTGCTTGTCCCCTTGCCCTTCCTTACCCCTCACCCTGGACCAGCCCCTGCTAAGTCATCAAATGTGGCTCAGGGATATATGAACATGGTCAGAAAATGCACTAAAGTGCAGAAAACACACGTTTAAATCAGGAAGTGGCATCAGTCAGGCAGAGTGCAACTCTTTTCCTGGGGATGCAAATATCAGCACAGCAAAGCACTTTCTGAATCAGACAAGCTATTAATATTTTTAAGGGCTTTGAAAATAAATTTGAGGATTGGGAGAATATGCAGCATTGCAAAAAAAAACCTCCTGTGATGCCTTCTGTCCTGGGATTGTCCCTCAGTACAGGCACAAGTCCTGTCCCAGCTTTTGCAATGTCTGCTGAACCAGCCTGTCCAGAGGGGATTTTTAGTGCCAGCTATAGCACAAGCAACACCACATTTCTGTTTTTCTCTGCAAACAAACATTTAAGCCCTTCTAGTACGTCTATCATTTTCCTACAGGGGGAAAAATGCCCTTGGTCATCAGATCTGTCAAATTTGAGTGACTGCCTGCACCAGGAGTGTAACATCCCCTGTAGGAAACCCGACTGACACCCCACATCTCTCAGCATTCTCCTGTAGAGACGACCCCTGTGAGCTACAGACATCCCTGGGAACCCTCAGCTCTCATGACCTGGTGTGGAGGAGACAATTATGCAACCCCTTCTGGGTTCCTGGAGAAGAGCCTGAGGATGATGAGGGCTGGGAAAACTCAACCAGGACAGGAATGCCAAAGCCCAGCAGTGAGTCTCAGTGCCATCAGGCCTTGTGAGATCTCCCCAGTGGCTGGTGAGAAAAAAAGCTGATTGCTTTTGTCAGGACCACTTTGGGAGGAGCTCTGCCTGCTGGTGAGTGATACCAGTGGCTTTTTAAAACAAGAAGTTCAGATCGTGTACTGTTGAGTGTTAGCATTGTAATAGTTGGGTAAAACACTGCTTGGGCACTACAAAGAGTACAGCAATGGAAACTGCAGCAGTCCATGTTGCAGCAGTGGGCTAAATATACTTAAGGATGCAGCAGAATTGGGATCAGATATATAGTTTACTGGGATGGTGTCTTATAATTTCAGAAACCCATAACACCAGGGCTGAACTATAAATATCCTGCACCCACTACCAAAACAGAAAAGAAAATATTTTCAACTAAAGTGGGAAAAAGATATGAGTTTCATTCAAGGGTAAAAATTATGTTGTAATAAGGCCAAAACAAAACAAAAACAAACAAACAAAAAACAAACTGAACCAAACCAAACCAAACCAAAACAAACCAAAACAAAAAAGAGTAGAGAGTGTTCCTTCATGGAGAAATCAATTTTGATGTTATACCTGCTTTAGCAGGGCCCAAGGGAAAAGTAAACAAAGAAACTCTGTGGCATTATAGAGAGCCAAGCCAGAAGGTAAGGCTGGGCAGAATGTTCCCAGAAAATAAATATAGAACATCAAAAGCAGGCAGGCAAATAGGATTTGACTCATGGCCTGGTTAAGGCACAGTTCTCCTTCACAGGTAATACAGGGGCTGCCTTTTTACCAAGTTGCAGGCAAACTTGTAACCAAAACAAACAAACAAACAAAAGACCAGAGATGGAAATCCAGTTCAGGTTAGAAAACTGGACTGGGGAAGACTTTTACTTCATTATGAAAACACAGAAGAAAATTCATCTGAAGATTCACAGGCAGCAAATAGCAGCATCCATCAGAATAAACAACATTCAATCTATCCAGATCAGCTGAATCTGTCAGGTTGTAGTAGAAATCTATTTTTTCTTTCAAGCTGTTGAACACTTTGTCATTTGTGCATACAGAGCTAGGTGAGACCTGGGATCAGAAACATGAGGGTGAAGCAAAAAAAGAAGGTGGAAAAATTGTGCCTGTGTATATAAAACTAGCTCAGGTGGACCTTCCCAAACAACCAGTTTGTATTGGATTTAAATAAAAGTTCAGGTTAGTCTTATGTCCTGTTTGGACCTGTTGGCTCACCATGCATCACAAAAGCACATGTATTTTTATTGATTACCTCTGTCCACACTACTATATTCAGCTCTTTTTGCTGCATTGTTGCATTGATTTCTCCTGCCCAAGTCACGCTATTGATTTTCCCTGCTCCCATTTCACATCTGTGCCTCTCTCAACCACCCAGCTGATGTAGTAGGAAAAGTGTGAGATGAGAACTAAGCTTACAGACACACCTGCCTGTGAGGAATCTACCCACAAGGATAAATCCAAGGCCACTGCTCTCTTTCAGGGTCTATGTATAATGTTACATGTGTGATGTTTTTTTAGAATCCAAGGATTACATGGAAGTATAAAGTGAGGATTGTGTACAATCCTCTGCTCTCGTTCTTCATCAAGGCAGTAACAAGCAGCTCAAGGCTAACACTGAGATTTTGGCTGTTCTGCCAAAAATATGTTGAAGGTCAGTTTTAGTTAAAGTTATTAAGACACAGCTGAAAGCAAGGCTTTTCTGCCAAGAATGGTTTCCAGCTGAGGACAGGACTCGCAGTTGCAGCCAGCTTTTAAGGGAAGGAATGCACCTGATACATCCCTTGCCAAGTGTCTGGATTTTTTCAGATACTCTGCACCAGAGCTATTGAAGTTGTTGGGAAGTCATCTCCTGACTGTGGATGCAGTGTGTAATTGTGTTATGGAATCTTTAATTTTTCTTCCTTACCTTGAAATGTACAACTTTATGTGCAAACTCAAAGGTTCTTAGCGACAACCAGAAATTTGACATGTATCAGCAGTATTCATTGTTTTCAGATTTTTGGTGAGGACCACATAGAATGACAGGATCACAGAACATTCTGAGTTGAAAGGGACTCACAGGGATCATTGAGTCCAATTTCTGGCCCTGCACAGTACCAAGCCCAAGAATCTCGCCACGTGCCCAAGAACATTGACCAAATGTTTCTTGAGCTCTGCCAGGCTGGTGCTGTGACCACTGCCCTGGGGAGCCTGTTCAGTGCCCAACCACCCTCTGGGGGAAGAACATTGTTCTAATATTCAACCTAAACCTGCCCTGACACAACTTCAGGCCGTTCCCTCAGGTCCTGTCACTGTCACCACAGAGCAGAGATCAGTGACTGCCCCTGCTCTTCCCCTCATGAGGAAGTTGTAACTGCAGTGAGGTGTCCCCTCAGTCTCCTCTTCTCCAGGCTGAACAGACCAAGTGCCCTCAGCCTCATATGGCTCCTCCTCAAGGCCCTTCATCATCCTTGTTGTTCTCCTCTGAACACTCTCTAATAGTTCAATATTTTCCTTATATAGTAGTGACTAAAATTTGAGATATTCCACAGGAGAGTGTGTGTGTTTTTCAGAGTTGCAATAATGTTTAATAAAATTACATTTAAAGTAATCACGGTGTGTGCTTTTCCAAGCACAGACATTTCCATGGAATGAACTGAGCAATTCTGTAGCATTTAGAAGATGATAGTCAGAATAGTTTATTGAAATTCACCATCGATACAGAAAAAATAAGTTCTGAGTTTTTATATGAGATGGTGTTACAAATTGTACATGATAAAATGTTTAGTACCCAGCAATTATTTTGTAAGTAGAAATTATTTCTCTTGCATTATAAACCGTCGCTCTGCCTACAAAATAATAACCTCATGCACAGTGCTGTTTCTTTCAGTCACTTCTAAACTGAAGCAAGAGAAAAGGAACACATAAAATAATCCTACCAAAGCAAGAATGGACCCTTTGAATGCATGGGGAAAACAGTGTTGTCTGATCATTATTACTGTGCAGTTTCACTGGTCCCTTGGATATTATTTCCTATCAATTTATAGCTCTTTCATCCAATCCCCCAAGAATTTGTAACAAAATATTGTAGCCACAAGGGAGTTATTTTCTTTTTCATATGAAAATCTCATGGTGACACTATGAAAATGGTGCTGCTTAACAATCTTTATGTGATGCTAAACATTTGACAGACCTGTCTGTGACCACCTTAGTGAGGATTTACTGACGCAGGGAGACGAAAGCAGGAGCTCAGCATCACCTTACACTGAGCTACTTTTGCAAATCAGTCACAAAACAAGGTTTTCAAAAATGTTTGCCCAAAGCAAGAAGAGCAACACCAACATTGCTCTTAGGAGAAAAGGTGAGGGAGAACAAGCTGTTATCTTCTTGATTGCAGCACTGGGTGTAGTCATTACCCACCGCAGAAACACCAACACACCCAGCTGGGTGGGACTGGTGAGCACAGTGTAACTCACAGTGCCAGATGAGCTCTTCTCAGGTGCTTGGGGGAGCTGCTGTTGGGATCAGAGGACACCTCTGCTCATATTCAAGTTACATGAAGCAAAGAAAAAAAATAAATCACATAGACCCTTGGCTAGATATTCCATGGGTGTCCCCTGCAGCTGTCTGGAGCAGGTGCTAGTCCTCTGGATGTGCACATTCCCAGGATGTGCTCCTCCACCATGACCAGGTGTCACAACCCAGGGCAGGGACAAGAGGAGGCAGCCTTTGCATTTTGTGGTTTCCTTTCACCATCCAAGAGCAGCAGGGTGCTCAGCAGGCTTTCCTGTAGTGGAAATAAATATTGGGATCATGCAGATGATGGTAACATCCCACAGGTTCTTCATGGGGTCTACTGATGAAAAGCACAATGGACCATGACACACAGACTAAATTAATCTAAAAAAACCCTTTTCAGATTGATTTTAGCTCGAGGTGAGTTTTCTGCTTGGTGTTTTCCCCAAGTTCTATGGTATAGTTAATTTAGCAGGCACTATCCCAGTGAGCTTGTGTACATTATTGCAGCTGGCTGTAGGCATCCAAGCGGTTTCCCAAATAAGGTCTGGGGTATAAGAAACATGAAAAGCAATGTGAGTTTTAAGCTTCTCTCTGAAAATGCCCTGAAATGGTTTGTTTTTCTGTCCTAACCTCTGTTAGAGGGTTTGTAGCATTCCTCCAAAGGCACAGACCTGGTTTAATGGCTGAGGCAGTTTTATTCCCTATTAGAGCTGCATCAGCAGATAATCTGCACTGCTGGGGGACACTGACTGTCTGCCTCACATCTGTGTGATCAACCCATGGCTGTTTATTATTCTGGTATTTTCAATCCTCATCTTCTTTAGCTAGCAAGTAATCTCAAACCACTGCTTTCTAGCTTTTAAAATCAATTGATAAATAGCATTTCTTTTTTCTCCAAGGAATCAATGCACAATTACTTTGAACTGTTTCAAGAAAATAGGATTTTTGAGATACTATATCCTCCCTTTGCTCCCTTCAACAAACTTGATTTAAAAAGAAAAGAGAAAGAAGCACAAGTAGCACTGCAGACTTGACAAAAATGTGCATGTACTGCAGTCAAATTATTTTGTGAAACTGGAATCTTTATTTTTAATCTCAAGTGTTTCTTTCCTTTGGTCACAGACTCCTGCCTCCACAGCAGAAAGTGGAGTTTTCAGGCTTTCCAGAGAGTGTTTTAAATCCTAACATGTATATAGTGTGGTATTTATTGGGAATTACCTGCGAAGAAATTCAGAAGAAATTAATCAGATGAAGCAGCAAGTTTAGAATTTCATGTATACAGAATCTCAAGATCAGAGTGTCTGGTGTAATGAGTGAATTTATTCACATCCAGAACGTCTGATGAAGTCTTTCCTGCCATCTAAGTTTTCAAAATAGGAATAAAGAGCTGCAGCACTGGGTCCAACAGTGGGAAACTCTGTAGTTGTATTTTCAATGTCTACAGAAGGAACCAGTAAACCTTGCCCTAGCCAGGGTGGTTGCATTTGGGAGCTGGACCCAGTGTAACAGGATTTGGATTCTAGAGGAAAATCCACATGCATAAACTCATGCCTGACCATTGTGAGAAATAACATTCTGAAATCTCTTAAGGTATGATAGACCACAATGCCATAATATCATCAAGGAAAAGTTGCTTTTCTTCTTTTCTTCTGACAGTTTTACAATTAAGCCACTTTGAGATTACCTGGCACTGATAGCACAGGGTTTGCAGAGAGGTTTAATCAGGTGTCCTTGCAGCACATCTTCCTCTTTGCAAGTCTGACTCAAAGAATGCACAGGAATTTCCTGAGCTGCTTTCTTGGAAGAGTTCCTGTCCAGGACAGAGGAGCTTTCCAGGGACTTATCTTAAAAACCCTATTTGAGTGTTTCAAAGGAAGGACAGAATTAAACCTTAACAAATGAAAAGGTAAATTACATTTTAAGGTTTTAGTCACAGTTCAGGATCTGTCTAGAATCATAACCTTTTTTCAATACATGACCCAAACCCTTAATTATTTCTTTTCCTGCTTACCAAGGGAAACAGCCATTAAGCCAAACAATTCAGTGTAATATAGTGATGGTAAAAGCTAGAAGTTAAACATAAAGAGCAAGAACATAAATGTGGAAGACTTTTTAACTGCAGAGAATTAGGAAATTATTAAAGGAGAGGATATACAGTATAAAGGGGAATAATGCTAGGAAGTCATGATTATAATTTTATTAGGCATGGGAGTTACATAAAAGTGAAAACCTAAGAGGAAAGTCAAAACAATTGAATTTTAAGGGTCACTTCTATGAGAATAACTGAGATGGATTTGGCTTAAATGATAATATGGTCTGCAATCCCAAGGAACACCCAGTCCTGCAAACAACCTCAGGGCTCTTTGTCCCCATGCAAGCAGGACACACACATCCTTAAATCCAGGGGAGCCTGCAGTTTTACCCAGAGTAGTTAAAGAAACAGCAAATTTCCCGGAAAATCACTGAGGCAAGGTGCTGAAAGGAGAATGTTCAAACTGATAGTAAAGAAGCTACAGCAGAGGAATATAAAATAATGCTCCCAACTGCAGGACTGCGCCCTTGCCTTCCATCATTTTGAGCACATTTCTCCTCCATTTAATACTAAAAGATAAAAACTCAAGCCATGAGCTGCTCAGAAAGCTGCATCTGGGAGCATCAGGCAAAGGACACGGTAAGGCCATCCCTCCCTGCTGGCACTTCTTGCTGGGTGTCTCCCCCTGCACTCAGACAACCTCTCCCTGTTCTTTCCACGTGACAGGCAGGGAGCACCGCTCCCAGTTTCACCTTGTCAGGCTTTTCTGTACCAGCATGTAAGGAGCTCCTTCATTCCTCCTCATGGGAAAGAAAATGAAGCAATCCTGCCAAGGAGTGAAATACATGGAGTTTGTCTGTACCACTGGAGACATCAGGAGACCAAAGTAAATGAATAAAGGATCTTCAAATGATTTATGACAACAATTGCTGGGATTATTCTGAATGCAGCAGAGGGAGGAGGCAGGGATGGAGTTGATAAAGGCAGTTAAATTAAATTTATAAACAGTACAGACATTGCCAAGAAAATCAGGATAAACACAAAGAAATTCTTTAAAACCCCAAGAAATTTCCAGCAACTAATGAGACTTCAAGGCATGACAATGGAAAAGTACAGATGAAACTGATATTACTCAGAAAGACTTTTGTTTCATTGTTCGCAAGAGAAGCTGAAGGTCATTTTCTAGTGATTGAGATCTATTTTCCTTGGAGAGAAAGAAAAATGTTAAAAGGTTTCATAATTATACTGGAACAGATAATTAGGCAGTGAGAAGTTTCACAGGTCAACAAGACACTGAACCCAGAAGACTTCCAGGCACAGAAAAGTGGCTGAGACAGAGACAAGAGTTTGTGGGCTGGAGCAGAGGAGAGGATCACAGGAGAGTACAACAATAGGGTCTCAGTCCTGCCACCAAAACACCTGTATCCTAAACAGCTGTATCCAAAACATCTATGAAGATCCAGCAGTTATGACAACATCCAGATGTGTGACTTCCACAGCAGTAGTGAAAGCCAAATGGATGATTTCAGACACTTGATGTAGCACTACATCCCAGTGTTTGGCAGTCGAGCCTTTGCAATTTTATTCAGAAGGTGGCTGGGACAGCACAGAGCATCAGCAGAGGATGGTGAGGTAAAGCAGCTCCAGAGGGAATTGGTAGAAATCTAAATCAAAGTACAGAGTCATTTAAAATTTGTATTAGGCTATGAAGGTAAGAATTAGCTTGTTCATGTTTCCTTTCACAGTGCTAGTTAATCCTCCGATGTATTAGTCTTATATTCCAGTAACAGGAATATTAATTATCAACTCATCCACTGGCAAGACAGACTGTAAGATCTTAATGACCAACTCCAAGGAGATGTATCACCTTTGGAAGGAGGGTCAGGTCTCTCAGGAACTATTTAAGAAGGCTGCGAGAGCATGTAGGAAAAAAATTAGGGAGGCCAAAGCTCAGTTTGAACTCAGAGTGG
>VXBB01004914.1:50494-64502 GCA_013399915.1 Illadopsis cleaveri | reverse complement strand
GGCCCTGGAAGAGATAAGGACATTGCCCCGCCTGAAGAGAAAAACCACCTCCCCAACCAGTTTCAACAGATGATAATAGAGTACATTCTTTTGTTTACATCTTGCATTGCAACCCAAGACACTGACAAAACCCATCCTCTCCTGGCCGCCCAAATCTGGGGATCCTCCTGGAAAGACACTGCTCCAACCTCAGACATAATTCCTCAAGCTCCTCTCCTTCCCAGCTCCCAGGTGCAAGTTCCTATAAACTTTTTTATGTAAAACTCATAGGTGAAAATTCTTGGCTGAGGTATGACTAAGGTTGCTGAGCATCCTGTCTACATTTCATACCTGCTTTAGTTTGAAACAGTGTTTTTCTTTTGAACTCTAGGGGAATTGCAAGAAAAGTGGAGAGGGACGTCTCACAAGAGTGTGGAGTGACAGAACAAGGGGGAATGACTTTAAACTGCAGGAGGGTAGGTTTAGATTAGATATTAGGAGGAAATTCTTTATGGTGAGAGCAGCAAGGTACTGGAACAGGCTGCACAGAGAATTTGTGGATGCCCCCTCTCTGGAAATGTTCAAGACCAGACTGGATGCAGTTCTGAGTAATCTGGACTAGTGAAAGGTGTCCTTTGTCCATGGCAGAAGTGTCAAAACTTAAAGATGATCTTTAAGATCTCTTCCAACCCAAGCCAATCTGTGATTCTATGATTCTGTGATTCTATCTGGCCACAATCTGAGCTGCAGTCCTTTCTCCTACTAAGTAAAATCAAAAAATGTGTGAATTAGGGGGATGGAAGAAATACATTAACTTCAAAGAGAAGAAGCAATCATGCCTTCCTGAAGAATGCACAACATGACGTATCCCAAAGGGGTGGGTTCACCAGGACAAGCAGGGGTCCCTCCTGCCACAAGATAACCTTGCCAGGACTGTTTCTTCAAGGGTCCACAAACAACCTCAGCTGAGGCCAGGCTCTGGTTTAAAACCTCATGTGTTGCACAAAGCCAAGGGTGTCTCTGAGCCTGCACAGACCCCACATCAAAGTGGAAAGTCAGAGCACAGATTTAACATATCAAGGACCGGGTGCTGGATATCCAGTGGCCTTCCCAGCCAGCCCAGCTGTGTGGTCACTGGGAACAGCCAGGCATCTGCTTTTGCACAAGGCTGGAGATCCTGGCAGGTCCCCACCAGTGCTTGGTCACTGACACCCTCCTCTAGAACGGGATCTCCAAAACCAGCAAGAAGGTGTCAATGAGGCCTTGAACTCATTGTTGGGAGTGTTGGGGCCAAAGGAAGTGAAGTGGCAGAGTTCAGCTTCCATAAATACAATTTGTCTTGGGATCTTTTCATTGTTCTTTTTATTCTCCACCTACTCTCCCACCCTCCTATCCCCCCTGCCCCAATTCTTTTTCTTTTCATAATGTTTTTAACTTACAGCAGAGAGAGAATATTTTGCCATACTGTAAATAATAGTAGGGTTTTCAGCTCCTGCCTTTCATCCACTGTGTGGAGCACAGCAGGCTGTGAATAAGCCTAGTCCAAAACAAACATTAAAAGAACACTGTCAATTTAAGTCACATATGTGCCTAAAGATGTTTTATACTCTACTGTCACAAACAACACCTACAATCTGCTAGAAATTAATGGGATAAGAGGATGCAAAGCACATCTCTCTGTTTCAGTGAGCATTTGATGGACACCATGGGTGGGATCTATCTCATACCACTTAAGGTGTCCCCAGCTGAGATACCATGTGCTTTCTGCAGCTGAAAGAAAAAGAGAAATGGGTGCAGTTATGGAGCAGCTCATATGTTTGCTCTGCTTCAGCATGTGTTAGGGTGAGATGAATCCATCAGGTGTGCTGACCAGCTCCCCCTGACTTGCAGGTGCTGTCCAAGGAGAGTAGATGGAGGCCTGGGCTGTGTCTGGACTGGACTAAGAATTTTACCTGCAGTTTCATTGCGTCTCCCACTCAAGCAGTTTTCCATTCCTTTTCTTTTCAGCGTGATCTTGCAATAAAACCTCATGCAAGAAAATATTTTAGTATTGGGACAAGAAGGTGCTAATACTATAAAAGATCATTGGGGAAGTACACTGACACTACTTTTTATGCATCAGCAACACCTAATGTTGAAATTGTGATAATTTTTTTTGTATTTATGTTGTCAAACCTCCTAAAATTTGCTTTTTTAACTTAGGATGTGTCATGAGGATGTCTGCAGGTGTCTGATTACATGTTATGCATGTAATCTATGGTCTCTCCTCCCTTTCTGCTCCTTTTTTTATCTTTTGTTTTTGCTATTTTTCTCCAAAAAAAAAAAAGTAAATAAGGAAAGCCAAAATAATAAAACAAATTCAAAATTTGACTATATTGGTGTGTACATCTGCATATTCAGACATGTAGTCTTAATTAGTAAAATCCTGACTTAGGACTCAAAGGAGCCATTGTGTTATGCAGTTGGGGAAATCTAGTTCAAATACTGTAATCAGCAGCCAGCCTCTGGTGAAGTCAGCAAGTTGCTCCCATTTGAATTTGCTGAATTTAGCTACAGTGCTTTACTTCATTCCTAGCCCTGCCTCCATTGCCTGTCTTGTGTGAAATGAAATAAGTGATTTCTGGCTGAGTTCCTCACCGATAGTGATCTGTGTCATGAAAGCATCTCCCACCAGACATCCTGCTTAACTGCAGGTTCTGGAAACCTGATAGCTGAGCCTCTGCTGCAGAGCTGCTCGAGGAAATGTTTATATGTGGCTTCTCAAAGGCATCCCTTCTGCAGTGAAGGGTGCTCACAGGTGAGTGCTAAAACAACCAGCTGGGCAGCGTGGGGAAAATTTCTGCTTTTGTATCTGTTGCCTCTACTGCTAGTTTACCTCCCTTTACCTAAGCAAGGGAAAAAAAAAACCCACCTAAAAACACACGCACAAAAAAGGAAAAAATAAAACACCTATGAACCACCCCCCCTCCCCCACAAAATCAACAAAAATATGTCACCTTTAAATGACAGTGAAGCCTATACATTAAGGATATCTCTCATTTATTTTTTTTACCATTGGTTGTCACAGCAGGAAAGACACTGTAGCTTTATAATTTTTTCATTTCAAATGGGGAAATCTTTTGCATTCACCTCCTTTTTCTGTCTTTAAATTAGCACTTGGAGTGTTAGTCTTTGTTGCTGCAGCCCTTATCAGCAGGGCAGGAGACAGTGATTGCCTCGTATCTGAAAACTACAGTGAAATTAAACCTTAATTAGTTGTTTCAACGGGGTATGATATAGACCTTGAAGGACTTAAAGATACGTGTTCCAAATTGATCTCAGGTTTACTGTGAAGGTCTGAGCATGTACACCTTTGCATGATTAAAAGGAAGCACACCAAACTTTCTTCCAGGAAAAAGTCTGATCATTTACAATGATGTCATTACTGAAATTACAAGAGGAAAACTAGGGAAGATTTTCCATGCACGGTCTACCATTCCCTCCCTCTGGGATGACAGGTCATAGCTTATTTATGCACCACAGTCTCTCCAAAGCAGAGCAAAAACAAACAGCCAAAATAAATAGATGAAAAACAGCAACATAAGCTTTTACTCATTTCTTGCAAACCCTCTTTGGGGGAAAAAAAATGAAACCTTATGAAAATGTTAATAAGAAGGGGCAGGAGGAAGAGAGAGACACAACTGGATGCCCATGGCTCCAAAGACAGATTTAGCACGCTCTGCAGCAGAAAAACACCTGACCAAAAAGGCAGGAAACATTCCAGCCTCACTTTCTAGGGAGTGTTTAGCAGCTCACACACTCCTGGGTGAACTGGGCCTCGAGTCACTGGGGAAGCTTCCAACCCAAACAACTGTCACATTCCATATTTCCCATAAAAGCAGCTCTTAGCTAAAACCCCGTGTTTCACTCGGCCTGCAGGAACCTGCCAAGTGACTCATGGAGCAGATCCACTCCCTCTGTGCTTTCCACTTCCCTGGAAAGGAGCATCACAGCAGTAACACACACAGTGTAACAGTGGTACCACAGCCTCAAAGGGCTGAGCTCTGCTCAGTTTTGCCTCCAGATGCTAAAGAGCAGCGTAGGACCACTCTTGTCAGAAGGACAAAGACAATCCACAGCTTCCCACTCCACTGCAATTGTCACAGGGGATGCAGCTGGGCTGGAGTTTAAAGGTATAAATCCATCAGTGAGAATTCTGCTCTTTGCAGAGCTGGTCACAAAGTGATTTTGAACCAGGGCCTTCCCTGTGGCAGGTGGCTTCAGCAGTAAAAGGACAGGCTGCCAGGGATGTGGTCACAGTCCCAAGCCTGTCAGAGTTCAAGAATGTCTGGACAATGTTCTTGGGCACATGGTGTGACTCTTGGGGCTATCTTTGCAGGAGTTGGACTTATTGAAGAGATCCTGGTGGGTCTCTTCCAACTTAGGATATTCTATGTTGCTCTGATTCTATGACTATGAAGACCTCAAGAGAACTCTCTGCCATTATTTCTTAAAAACTTTCATACAGTAGTGACAGAACAGTAGATGATTACAGCAAGATGACTTAGTTTTTTATAGTTTTGGAAGCATATTCGAGTAGGGGCAGTGTGTACCTCAAAAATCTCCATTGTTCATAACATGCAGCCTAATCATGGAATCCCAGGATGGTTGAGGTTGGAAGAGACCTCTGGATGTCCTTTGGACTCCCTCCAGTATGTTGGTGTCTCTTTCGCACTTGGGAGCCCAGAACTGGACCCAGTGCTTCACACACTGGTGTGGCCCCACCAGTGCTTGAGCAAGGGGGAAGGATCTCCTCCCCTGACCTGCTGGTATCATCCTCTGGGTGCAGCCCTGAGCCCTGTCACCTTTCTTTGACACAAGGACACTTTGCTGGCCCATGTTCAGCCCTGGCAATAAGGCTCTGGCACACCAGCCTCTCCTCCCTGTCTGCTGTCATTGGCATCCTTGCTGAGGACAAACTCTGCCCCATCATCCATACCATGAATGAAGATGTTAAACAGCACTGATGTCACTGGTCTCCAACTTGACTTTGTTCCATTGCCCCCTTCTTTTTGTCACATATAAATTGGGTGAGCTATAAAATGCAACCATGAAATCATGTTCATTTTTCTATGTCAACTGTGATACCAAGAATTTAAAAACACAACCACAGGAACTTAGACTAACAGAAAATTAAAACTTGTTCAAAAGGGGATTTCAAGGCCTCATCTGTGAAGGACAGGAAAACCAAATGAACTTTATGCTCTTCCTGCAGTGAGTTTAATGAAGAACTGCTCATTAGCCAGTGGTTTGAGTGCTTTACCTAACTGTCACTTGGGCTTGCAGAACTGTAATTTCAGAGCATGGAGAAGTCCTAGATAAAAGCTTTTATTTTACTTGCAGCAATATATCCTCTCTTGATACTAGCTAAGGGAACAAAAACAGTGAAAAAATTAGAAAAGGAAAAACAAGGTAAATTCTAAGTATAATAATGTTAAAACATAAAAGAACAATTCTGTACCTACAGGGATCCTATATTTTGTATGTACTTTATTCCGCACTGCACAAAAGACAGACTAAAATTCTTTAAAATATTCTCTGTGTCTACAAAAAGATAATAATGACTATTTGCCCTCCAAATAAGAGCATTCAAATCATCTGTTGTGCAGTCAAATGTCCTATTAATGGCTGGCCTCAGGAAGTGTAGCAGACTGAACACTAGTGACTACTTTGGTTGCTGCACAAGCAGTTTCTCCCTGAGGGGAAAAAAGAAAAGAAGGGGGAAAAAATCCCCCTCAACCTCTCCCCAGACTCCACCTTATTACCATTTGCAAAGTTCTGGAGAGAATGGATGCTTGCCAGCATTCAGGTAAGCAACTTTCCATTATCAAATGTGTTATGGAAAACACTTTTTTCTGAATAAAATTTTTGATTAGAAGGGTTTCTGTGATTCAAGGAAGTGTGCTCTACTAAAGTTTTTTCCCTGTGCTCACACACGACATTTCAAGGGTGTTTTGGTGAAGAAAAGGCACTTTTGCTCTGCACTTTGATGTCATTTGTTGAGAACAGGGTTTTCCATTTCTGTGCCAGCCCTCTCCCACCCTCCTCTAGGAGGTTGCCTCCCTTCTCTTCCCAGGCTGATGCTGTTTATATCTCCAGTGGGGGTTTTCAGCAGCCTCAGCACCTCATCCTGCCAGGCCCAAGCAGGAGGCACGGGCTGCAGAATTTAAAATCAATGTTAGACTTTCAAGGACACAACCTGAATGCAAACAGTGTTTGCCTATTACAATGATTTCATGATCTGATTCCTGAAGTGTCAGTTCCTTTATGTAATTTGGGCTGTAACAGCTTGATTTTGACAAGAAATAAGATGATCTTGGATCTTGTGTGACTGACATCATTTGGTAGTGAGAAGTATCTGAGAGATGCATTAGGGATGCCATGGCAAAAGTTCCTGAAACAAACCATGTGGTGATGCCTTGGGAAGGCTGTCCTGAAACAGTGACTGGACAGAGCTGGAGAATTAAGTAGATATTTATTGAAGGGCCTTTAAAGGGTACACCTTGGGCAGGACAAGAGTCTGACCAGGGCTACACACAAAGTAGACTTAGAATGGTCACAAAATGGCTAACTCGTCTCGAGGTCTTACATTCTTATAAGTTTTGGTCTATTTGCATATTGGGGTTTAATTGTCCAGTTACAGCTTCAGATTGTGAGGTCTCATCCTTCTTGTTTCTCTCTTCAGTCCACCGTTTTTTGTGCTCTCAGGCCTGAAAGTTGTCCTTGGTCTTCAGCAGGAAAAGGATTGTTTTTTTCTCCCTACTCTGTGAAGAGAACTGACTGACACTTAATATGAAGCTCAGAGCTACACACCTAAGCAGCACAGAATCTGAAAAATGTGAAAGCTAAAACTTAAGGCATCAGTGGAAATAAACAACGTTGAGCTCTAGAAATAAACAATGTTGAACTCTTACCACTTTTCCCTCCCTCTCAGCACCAGCCAGGCCCTGGAGGTGGATCCTGAGACACAGTGCCCATCCCTTGGGATGCCTTGGGGCAGATCCTTTGGCACACCTGCCTTCCCCCCTGGCAGCACCCACACCTTGCACAGTTGAAGCCTTGCAGTGCTGTCATGCCAAGACAAATCACATCAAATCACATCTTTACACTGCCCAGCTGCACGAGCAGCCAACAACTCTCCCACTGTCATGCTACACCAAGGCCAAGGAGGCCCTCAGAAGAGATTTCTTCTGCTGCCTTCTCCCTGCTGCATCACTCAGGCCACAGAGAAGATCCTCCTTTACAGAGAGGCTTATTCTGTGGCTACAGCTAGAGCCAAAACCTGCTGTGCTCTTGGTGAGCACCACACAAGAAATGCATCAGTGGGAACAGCCCCTAATGGGATCACATCCTCTGGCAGAAAACAGACCCCTGTTCTTGGAGACCTACTTGGTATCCTTGGAATGGTTCTGTGCTGGGAACCACTTAGAGGACTGTTCTGCTTGATTTTCATGTCAATCAGCAGCATCCAGCATGGTCAGGGGGCAACATGGCTGTTGATAGTCCAGACACATAAACACAGGGCCAAGAGAGAGAAGACATGCTGTACCTGATGGTGCAGCTTCAGCAGAGCAAAAAAGATTCAAGCTGGAGTGTTAAAGATGATGCATCTGGAAAAAATGTATGGAAAAAGCTACTCCCTGTAGTACCTTTCCCATATGCTTTGGCAATATGAGAGAGAGAGAGAGAGAGAGAGAGAGGGGATATACAAATGTCACACTTGTTTTACTACTAGCACCAAGCAATGTATCTCTCTGTAGAATGCAGGTCCAAAATTTTGACAGACCTGAGGAAAACCTTTCTTCCCTGTCACATACATCTTGCATGAAGCATTTGAGGCAGACCCTTGTCAGGAAATGTCTCTGGAGCCACCAGCCAGAGTTCCAAGATGTGTGTTGGATTTTCTTTCCCTGGAAGTGAACCACTGTGCTCTGGACTGCAGGCACTTGTAGTTGGTTAGTAAATCATAACACTGTCCAATCATGGAGCTCATTCCCCAGGGGAGTGCTATCAGACTGACTAATCAAACATACAATCCTCTAAAATTACATTTAACTGTGCTCTGGTTTGCCTGAACATGGTCTTACATTTGTGCCAGGATGCCCTATGAGTGTTTCCAACCACTTCTCTGTTCTAAACCTGGGAACAAAAATAAGCACATGTGCTTTCAAAAAGAGGCACAGTGATCCTGGGACTGTCCATATTATTTTTGCTAGAAATACTTCTGGCACTGACCAAAGGTGATCTGGCTTTTATGTAGGGCAGCTCCTGTGACAGACGAGAATAAATAGTTTATATGCTTCATTTGTTCTTGTGTTACAGCACTAACAAATGCCATGCCCCTCTTCAAAACCTCATTTCCAGAGGTCCCATCCCAGGATCATATGGTTTGCAACAACTCTCCTGAAGAGTTAATTTTGTTAAAGGAAAGGGCAGAAGGCAAGACTGCAGCCCTTCACAGGAACAGATCCAGTCCCATGTAGGCTGCTGTGTTCTGGGAGCTAAGCTGGCACAGCAAAGGAAAAACTGGGGTTCTTCAAAGGCTCTTGAAGGCAGAGGCTGCTCAGAGGGAGACAACACATTTCTGCTTTATCCTTAAGGTCCTCTCACACCCAGTCCATTCACTTCTCACTCCCAGGCCCTGCCTCAGGTGTCCTCTGTATTTCCAAGGTGTCCTGAGGGACCCAGAACTGCACTGAAGGTATTGCCAGGCTCAACACACAACATCACTCACAATTCCTCACCTCTCTTTGCCTGTGCTCTGCAAGCAGTGTTTGGTTCTTGGAAACAGTGCATGCTGGTCTCAGCTTTCTGAAACAACTTTTTAGGGGGGGATGCAGTAGAGGATTGGTGTTAGACACAGCAGTAATCTGGCCTCCCCTTGATCATTTTCACAAGGGGCCATCTGGCCTGGAAAGCCCCAGGGTACACTGCAGAGCACAGCAAAGGGGAGGTGATGCCCTGCCAGAGTACCTGCATGCTCACTGGCTGGGGAGGGCTCTGTCCTTATCATTCCCGCTTTTCTCTGAGTAGGTTTTCTTTTCCTTTCACACTCCCTCTCCTTGCAACAGTTCAGTGAGGACAATTTAGAGCCTCTCAGGTACAGAGAGGTGTCTCCGTGGTGTCTCATTTACTCATTTCCTTACCTTATGTGTGAAATATCACAACTCCTCTTTCCTGACGGCTTGAATGCCTCGCATTCAGCGTGGCTGCACTACGGAGAGCTTTTGAAGAACAGCAATAATGAAACCTCTCTAGTGCTTTTCATCCAGCCTGTAAAACCCAAACTTGAGGCGGTTTTATCATCTCTACCCGGGCATGAAACATCAACATACAAAACACTCAAGTGCTCTGTTCCTCAAAGCTGTCTCCAGTCAACAAACCCCTGCCACCCGCAAGGGATTAAATTCACACTTTTTGTGACAGTCAAAGCCATAGCTGGAAATCAGCTGTAACACACTCACAACAGCTCCTTCAGCTTCTGAGAGGAAGGTGCTGTGTTCTCTGTGGCTGTGAGATGTGAGGTGGCCCTTGCACTTCATCTTTTGTTCTCTTCCAGGCTCTGTTATCCACATCTCCACGCAGCTGATGTACTACAAGGTAAAGGATTTTAGGCTGATGTGGTAGCCAGGTTTTGGATGACTGTTTGCATGGGCACAGGCATTGTTAAATGATTTGTGAGGGAAGGATTCACACTCTGTTTCTGACATTTGCCTTCCATTGCATCCACACAATTGCTCTGCTTATAACAGTTTCTGCAAGGAAAAAAAAAATCCTTTAGAAGTACGTCACTATTTTTTCTATCATCAAAGAAACCAATTTCACCCAGAGTCTTATTAATAGTGGAGGTGGAAGTGGAATTGTAACAGCAAAAACCCAGCAGGCATAATATGCTTGAGGTTTTTTCTGACTTTTTTTTTCTTATTAATGCTAATCCCACATTGCTTATTGCTTTTTTGGAACAGTCTGATTAGAACAAAAAGAACTGATATTAGCATTAATTGAGAAAAGTTATTTTTACAATGTACACAGGTAAATGGCCTGTTTGGGACAATGCAAAACTGATAAAACCCAGATCTTTCTTATCATTTTCAGGGGAAAATATTAAGGACTGTTAATTCTGCATATTATATATTATTAATTATGCCTCTATTTTTCTTCAGCCAGCAAAACAGGATTATGCCAGAATAAATTTTTCTTTCATGCTTTCTGCTTTGTAACCAAGTAGTGATGGATGATAGTTGAATATCTACAAACTTTCCATGCTTTTCTACCCGTTTTCTGGACCTGCCCCTGGCAACATGTAGGTAAATTTAGCACTGATCCCATTGATGGCAGTCTCTGTTAAATTTACCAAGATTAGGCCATGAATTTCCCTATCTAGTTCTCTGCTGAGGAATGTGCTGAACTGATTGACCAAAGGAAGTTCTCATTTTTGATGTTATTCAGAAATTATAAAAAATAAAATAAAATCAACCCTGCAAGAAGGGCAGCTCCTGGAACAACCAGGGCAAGCAAACGGGACTCCTACTTCAATTTGCTACAAAGTCTGTGGAAAATAATAATCTTTAAATTCGATGCTGGGTTATCTTTCAGCTTTCTCCATCTCTCCACTTGGGTTTGCCTCTGAAGAAAAACCACATCACTGCCACACTGCAGGAGCAGCCAGGTCCTGCAGCTCCTCTGCTTGGAGCACATCTCACTGCTGCCTTTTGCACCCCCTGGAGTGAGACAGGGCACCTCCAGCTGCTCTCCTGTTCCATAAATATTGGGAACAGAAAGCTCAGGGTCCATGAGGACCCATGTCAGGAAAACCCCTAAAAGCCATGCTTCTCCAGCCTTTTTTTCTACAGTTTCTTTCAAGTGGAACACTCCACTGCTTCGCTTGGTTGACAAGCTGAGAGGGCCAAAACCTAGATTATTAAAAAATGAATAATGCGTAAAATTAGCAGCTGTGATTTGTGCATAAAACATGACAAATTTAATATGTCTTAAAAAAGGAGTTTTGTTTTGCACTTAAAGACTTAATTCAGTCTTTCTTATGTGATTATGAAAGTGAGATCTCAGCAGAGGTGGACAAAGAGATCTCATTATTTTAATTTTAAAGAGGTTTTTTTTCATCCACATTGCCCTTTGATTTTGACAGTTGTGCTTTTTTATGTCCTAATGCATCACAGAGTTTGGGCAATTTGGCATAGAATAAAAGGAACAAAATTAAATTATAAAACACCATAAATCTTCTCTCTTCTATTTGTTTGCACCACAAAATTTTGGTGTGCTAAAATTAATCCCAAATTTCTGATGGGGATGGAGCATGGAAATCATCATCATTATTTTCTTTGGATTGTTTTTCCCTCCTTGGAATAATTCTGAAGAATGGGGCCTTGACATTTGTCTTAGTTGTCCTTTTGAACCTTGAAATTATAATCCAAAAAACCCTTTGTACAAAATCCTGACACCTTTACTGTGCTTCACCAAGAATTTTTAAAGAAGCCCTAATTGCTTATGCATCACTTCTCTTTGCTGTAGGGTTGACAACTTCCTACTTCCATCCTGGTTCTTCTCCTAAGGAAGCCTTGCTGAAAGAAAAGGAGTTTTCACCTGGGCAGTGAGTGATCTTTGCCCAGACAGAGGGCCCTGAGGATCAAAAATAGCTTGTGGCCAGGTGGCTTCAGCTGAGGTGGGGTTAGGAGCACTCACATCATCTCTGCACCCCTCTCTTTGTTGCCCACAGGAACCATGCCAAGTGCATTTTTTTTTTCCTGTGGAAAAGTCGTGGTGAAGAACCACCACAGCCTTGGAGTTATGCACTTTCCAGAGGACCTTTTGAAGACCATTAGTAAGTTTTGTATCCATCCCTATTTTCATAGAATCACAGGATGGTTTGGGTCAGAAGGAACCTTAAAAATCATGCAGTTTCAACTCCTCTGCCATCCTAAGTAATTGCTAGGTCTGTTTTTTTGAAGAGTGTAAGGACATATAAAAGGGTTATGGTTTTGTTTTTTTCTTTTTTCGGTGTTTGCCAGTCTGAAGGAGATAAAGGAGTTCAAAGATGTTTAAGGAGTTAGTATTAAATAATGTGTTCATTGAAAACCAGGATGTCCATCCCAACATCCACTGGAGTGGATCCTGGTACAAATGTCACCTGTAGCCTTCTCGGAGCCAGGCTTCTCCTCTCCTTCTGTAAAAAGCCATGCACAGATAAACAGATAAACAGGAAGGGACCAACGCTGAAGGACAGCACCCACCTCTTTTCCTGAGCCCTTTCCTGGCTACATGCTGCTCTGAGAAATGAAGACAAGTTAAAACCAAAGAATCACCTTGTAATTTAGGTCTGTGACAGCACATTAAGGTGTTTCTGAAAACTGAAGCCCTCCAAGACCTGAAGAGCTCATAGTTTGGCCCACACTCCATTCACATGCCAGGTCTTTGACTAAGGAATTGTTCCCGCAGCTCCTGCCCAGCAGCTGGGGAATTGTTCCTGCTCTCCTTTACAGCCGAGCAACCACTGCCCCCAAGTGCCCATTTGGAGGCTGATTTTCAAGCTGGGGGTTGACAAGGCTTTTACAGAATCGCAGAATGGCTCAGGCTGGAAGGGAGCGCCGTGGGTCATCTAATCCCACCTCCCTGCTCAGGCAGAGTCATCCCAGAGCACACGGCACAGGGTCTGGAATATCTCCGGTGAGGGAGGTTCCATGTCTTCTCTGGACAGTCAGTTCCAGTGCTTGGTCACTGCACAGGAAAAAAATTCTTCCTCATGTTCAGGTGGAACTTCCTGGCCATCAGTTCCTGCCCGTTCCTCCTGTCCCATTGCTGGGCACCACGGAGCAGAGCCTGGTCCATGCTGTGTGCAGTGCTGGGGTTGGCAGTCAGGGCATCTCACCAGCCTCTGTCAGGGTGTTCTCAGCCTGCCCAGCACCAGCAGCTGCTCACAAAGCTGAGTCACTGCCTTTAGAATCCCACTGCCCATTTTCTCCCCTCTCAACACCTATTTCTTCTCAGAAACCACATTGTTTTAATGTCTCTTTTTCCTTGGTATTGCCTTTACACTCTGCACAAGGAAAATGTATTCCTTGACAGCCATTTCATTGTCAACATCAGTGCCAGACTATAAGTTTTGGTCTTCCATACACTGAAAAAAATTGGTTTCCTTCCTGAGTAATGGTCTTTGTCATCCAGCATCATTATATCTATCCTCTCTTTGCTTTTCAAATCAAACAAATGCACTCATGGCTTTCTCCAGTGTTCATTTTCCCATTAAAAAGATATTTCCCCTGTAAAACTCAGCTCCTTTCTTACCTGAGCAATTACCTCCTTCTTACTGCTTTATTCAAATCTACTGAAGGTAATTAAACACATTCCTTAGTGTGCACAGTGTACCCTAAATACAATATTGCTTTGTGTTTGAGTAAAACAGGCCATGAACACACATTACAATAACATATACTTGAAATGAAGGATGGAAAGAGATACCACAATAATGCTTTCCAGAGTAGATTTGTGATTTGTGCTAACTTGGCTGTAATAATTTTGCATATCTAGGCTGATGTGCCCATCAAAAAGGTTGGCATGAATACCAAGGAAAAAATTAGACATGGATATATTAAGAGCCATATTCTTTCCCTGTGACAGTCAGCATACTCCGATCCTTTTATCACTACCAGAAAATCAGAGCAGCTGATTCAAGAGTTCGGTTTGTAATGTGTACACACACGTTAGGAAAAACATATGGAGAGGCTTTCCCTGTTCAGGCCAGTGAGTAATGCAGCAGTGTCTGGATTCCTCTCCCACACACTGAGTGATCAAGCAGAAACCCTGCTGGTAGGTTGAACAAGCCGGGAAAAAGTCCTGGTTTTGTTAATGTGGTACTTTGCAATCAGGACAAGCCCACTTCTGAGGCTGTTAGGCTGTTTCACCAATGACTCCCCAGTGGTATCATGGCTTTACTAAGCATGTCTGGAAGCAGCAAATAATTGCCAGGAGGAAAAAA
>VXBB01004914.1:33250-47723 GCA_013399915.1 Illadopsis cleaveri | reverse complement strand
GGAAGGGAAGGGAAGGGAAGGGAAGGGAAGGGAAGGGAAGGGAAGGGAAGGGAAGGATTTTTTGATACTAGTTTAAAACAGAAATATCCTCCTCCAGGTAAAACTGATTTATAAAATCGTGATAGCTAATGAAGGGAATTCATGGAAAGAAAAAGTCTTCTACACTGGAGAGCAAATACCTGCAAAAGGAGTTAAGCCACCTCTAATGTGGCATCCATAGCATTTAGGCATTTGTCATGGCTTGCAACAACAAATACATGAGTCTGACTACGTATTAATTTATTATTGCACCAATGGGATACAAGAGCATAGTTGATTAGTCTAGTTTTGGGGACTGAAAGTCATGTTATATGAAATTAACATCTTCTGAAGGTGTGGGCCATGAACTCTGAAAATAAATAGTTCTGTACAGAGATATCATCACAGCACCACAATATCAGGCCCACAGGGCAACACAGGTCAGTGACCAAAGAGAGAGGACAAGCTGTTCCAGGTATCTGCAAAGGGCACTGAGAATCACTGGGGCTTTCTTCTCCCACCCTGGGCCACCTCTTCCTGTGGCCTTCTGGTTTGCAAAGTTTGAGTCCTGGCAGTGCCAAGCTGCTTAAATATTGTCAGCTAAGCACTAGTTCAGCAAGGTCCTGAAGGATATCACATCCATGTTCTGAAACTCTTGTCACCCTCCAGAAGGAGAATCAGAGAAGCTCATCTCAGTGGGCTGCTCTTATTTCAGGCTTTTAAATGAACTTTGCAGAAAAACTGATGAAGAACAGACGATCCACCTTTTTTTTTTTTTTCCCCCCCTTGAGAGAAGGCATTAACATACAGACAGAGGCATTTTTATGTTACATAAATACTGACTGTTTCAGAGAATGAAAGTTCTGGCAGCAATTCCTCTGACAAACCTCTACTCAAAGTAAGTGGCATAAAAAACTTTGACAAGGCTGGTGTAACTGGCACTTTGGCATGACCATAATTAGGATTTTTGTCGTTATTGTGGTCACCCAAAAAAAGGTTTCATACCCACATCACTGATGCAACTGCTCTTTTTGTATCTAATTTATATCAACATTAACAAGATATTGTCTGGTGCCTGGAGTTTGCTGTTAAGATAGAGGAAAAACAGAATCATAGGATTGTGTATGTTGGAAAAAACTCTGAGAGGATGGAGTCCAACCATTATCCCAGCACTGCCAAATCCACCACTACACCTTGAACCACTTCCTTGGGCAGCCTGTTCCAATCTTGACAACACCTTCAGTGAATAAATCACAACAAACTGGTAAGCAGTTACTGCTGGTGGTCATTTCCTCTCCAGTGTTTTGGGTCTTTGTGGGCCCACCTCTTCCAAACACACACTCCAATCCTTTCAGGCCAGGAAGGCTTTTCTCCTTTCTTCTTGTGTTTTCTACTTAGGGCTTTCATATCTGTTTTATTGATTTTCATGTTCCTCAATTTCTACATAATTTCACTTCTTTTCCTTACCCATACTGATGTTCCCTTTACATGGCATCCCTTGTTGAGGAAATAAATATTCAGGACTCACAAAAAACAAAACTCGGGTGTGGGGAAGACTTTACCTTGGCAGGAGATTTACACCTGGAAAACAGAGGCAGCACCAGCAGGAACTGAGGATTTCTCTTCACCCATTACTGCTCCAATTATAAGGGCAAGTGGTCAGAAAAGAAAAAGATCTACCAGACCTCAAATAACAAACCAAGTGAGGCAAGCACTCCTTGGGCCTTTGTTTTCTTTTCCCATTTCTATTTATTTACTTGCCTCTTACTCATCACCCAGTGCCCCCGAGTGTGCCCAGCCCTCTTTCCTTGTGTAGCATCTCCTTTGATAATGTAGCCTCCTCAAATTGCAGCCTGACAAACCGCAGCCTCATCAGGATGGCAGAGGCACAACACGAGGAGATGCTTTCCTCTTGTAATCCTTTACCGTCAAAGAAGCCAATAAACACAAAATCTACATTTGCATTGAGACACCCTATGGCCAAGCAGATCAAGCTGCCCTTTCCCTTTGTTACAACTGTGTTTTCTCTCTGCAAGATTAACGAGCATTACTGTGGATTTGGGGTTTCTCTGCTGCCAGGGGCTGCTTGCAGCCATCCCAGCCCAAGTGCACAGCACAGCAGGAGCTGGTACTGCTCATCAAACCCGGCAATCTCTGCTTCTTCCTCATTAAAACAACCAGGGCTCCCCCCTGACTCTCTGTGTCCATGCCTGATTCACACATGATGTGGAAGAATGTGCTTCCAGGAAACCAGTCCTTTTCTCCAGGGCAGATAAGGCAAGGAGCATTGTGAGATAAAAGGGAAGTTTACCAGGCAGCACTGATTTAATGATGTTAATAAACCACAGCTATTAGTCCAATTACATAAGAGCAGGTTACCTTGCTAGCCCTAATACCTGGAGAGGATAAACGCAGATTAATCTCAGCTTCTTTACCGTATTCAGTTCTCCAGATAGGGAATTAAATGCCTGAGTTTATCTTTTTGTGAATTGCCCTGATATAGTTTAATTCTAACTTACAGAGAGCCAAGGGAAATCCTTAGCCCTCCCCTTAAGCAGGGCTGAAACTGCTCTTCTTGCAGCTACTTGTAGGCTGAAAAGTGGGAACTGAAAGTGGTTTTCCCAGGTTTTTTGACTTAGAAATGTGGAAGAGAAGCAGTGTAGCCTGTGTCAGAAGTGTAACATTTTAGGTTGGTCTGTTTCCCAGCAGCTATTTGGGGAGATACTCAGCTCACTGGGTGCCACTGCAATGGGGGCAGAGTGGGGTTTTGTGCCATGCTATCATGGGAGGGCTCTTAAAACCACACAGTGACTCTGCTGTGCATCACAGAGACAGCAGGCAGGGTCTGAGCTGCTGAGCCAGACATTTCACAGGCACAGACAGATTACACATGGCACATTCCCTCCAGTGTCAGCACCTCAGCCCATGGCTGACCCCAACATGACCTGCCCTGCCTTCAGAATGACATTTTTGTGCCCCCAGAGCACTGTGCTGGCCTGGCCCTGGGTGAGGCAGCAATGCAGGTGTGGATGCTCGTGCTGCCTCACGGCTTTAAAGATTTGCTCTCAAATAATTGCTGACCCAGCTGAGGGCAAGTGAAGAGAAGGGATCCCGTTCCTGTTTGCATCCAACCTGGCATTTAACTTAATTTCCTGTAGTTATACTTTGCCATTTGATCCTGTCCCTTGATCCTTGCATGAGGAACTAAACAGCAGTGGCCACCTCAAATTACAGTGCTGGGAGTGATAGAAACCCATGCTTTGAAGTGTATAGTTCTGCTAGGAATAAGCAAATAATTTTAAATGTGCTTAAAAGATCAGTTCAGAATTATCATAATTATCCTATTCTAAAGTGTGTTTGCAAAAATAAAAGTCCTGGACATGGGTCTTTCAGGCCAAGTTTCATCTCAAAATGAACTCTCACAGCACTTAATATCACTGTGAGACCGTTAATTATATCTTGGCAGAAACTGAGCCCCTATAATTAGGCTGATGTGTTTGACAGATTATTTTTCACAAAAAAGTTGACCACAAATAGTTCTCAGTCGACCTAACAACCTTCCCATTTGAGAACCCCTATGCAAATGTAAAAGATACAGCCCATCTTGCCTCTCTGGTGGGCTTGATATGATTTGGCACAACTTACAGAGGAGCTTGAAGCCAATGTGTAAGTGGAATGAGCTAAGAGGTGATGAAAGAGCTTTAGGTCTTGGGCTATGAGAAGGCAGTTGGCCACACACTTAGACAAATGGAAAATAAAAGGCATTATTGGATGAAATTACAAATATTCCCAGAGGATTGGTGCACCCTGGAGTGCCTTTGCTTTCAGAGTGCAAGGACAGCCAAATGTCCCCCAGAGTCAGGCTTTCATTTCACGTCCTTGCAAAAGTTACTTAGGAAAAAAATCACACAGCTCATAAGTTTTTTTAAGCAGTTCATAATTTTTTAAAGCTGGTAAACAGGGGGTGTTTGACCCAGTTTGCTCTCAATAACTGGAACTTGCTCCTTATGTGCCCAAATTAAGGCCATGTGCCTTGGCTTAAATTCTGCTTAGTGAGGTTTAAGCTGAGGGATGGTATTTCACAGCAGGGAGGAGATAAGGACATGCACAGGGCTACTGAGAGGGGCTGAGCTGAAGGGAGCTGACTCGGGGGGTGCAGCCACGTGCCTGCATTTGGTCAAGAATATTCTCCTTGTCTCACACTCTGAGTCCAGCACAGCACCCTGGTGTGGAGCCAACCCTGCCCCTTCCCCATGTGGGGCCCTCTCTCCTCAGGGTGAAGGCATATTTGATGAATTGCTGGACAGTTTCAGAGATTTTATTTTCTTTATGCAAGATTTAGTTTAGGTTATCATATTAAAGTATCATTTGTGAGAGAGGATATTTCTACTGGAAAGACACAGCAGTTTTCTGCAGCATTTTGTCTGTTCTATCCCTATAGAAAATCATATCAAAACCACAAACTAACATTAAATCCAAAGTTAAATTGTTGAAGGGCAGGAAATGTGCTAGAATCATGGTCCAAGGACAATATTCCTATTTAATGCAAAATCCTTAATGCCTTCTAGTTACTAACTAGAGCTGCCTTAACAATACCACAGGTTGAAAATGATCCTTGAGAATCGAAGCCTCTTTTTCTTATTTCATTTGATTTGTGAAATAAATAGATTTTTAAAAATTGATTTGTGATAAATAGATAAATGGCTACTGAAAGTGAACCCTCACATGGAGCAGACTGTACCATTTTGGCTAGGAAGAAAAAGAAAGTTGGATTGCACATAGACTGGGGAGAATGTCTGGGCTGTAGAATCCACAGAGGAGGAGATGAACAGCTTTTGTGAATGAGACTAATGAAGGGGTTTTAAATGTATATTCCCATAACTGCTATGAAAAATAAACATTTATGTTAGTACAATGCCACTCATTTCAGCCTGATGAGAATTCCTACAAGGCTCCACTGTGGTAACTGCTCTTACTAACCAATGACAGTCTGTATTTTCCATTATCCTGGAATACTTGATATATTTTTTTTACACTGGATACCTTGGCATGACTGGTGTGCTTCTGGATGCATCAACAGCCAAGGCTTCTTTTTGTCACAGATTTGAACATTAGGATGTTTGGTAAGAGGTATGAATTTCCTTGTGCCTCAGTGATGTCCAAAACAAGATTTTTTTCATAATCCCTGCCTTTTTTCCTCCCATGGAAATATATTTCCTAAAACTTGTGATGCTGTGAGCTTATTTATTTCAAACTCTTTTCTTCCAGAAACATTTGTGCCTCTTCAGAGTATTTTTACTGCAGTACCTACACTAGTGATCTTCAGATGAGCACTCTGAGAGAGTGAAGTGTCATTATCTTCAACTTTTCAAGCAGATAGACTAATGCAGGAAAGGAATTCATATCCCTTAACTTCAGCCTTGTGAAAGTCAAGCATCTGCTAGAATCTTGTTTTACATGTAGTCCTCATGGGGAGAGATCCCTTCAGAAGGTGATAAATGTTGTGTCTCTGAGGTACTTTTCTCAAGAGTGGGACAGTTCATCCTCTGGAGGTGCCTTGGCTCTGGCAGTACCAGAACACTGTGAAAAAGCAATGAGCACTACCAGGATGCCTAATTTCTTAATTCAGTGCCTCTGCCTCCCTGTACAAATACATACGAGAATGAGAACAGGAATTGTTCATTCCAACACTGTAGGTTTTGCACAATGAAATTTTGCAGAGTTTTCTGCTGTTTATTTGATCATATTCATGCTTATTTCTGTATGTGTGTATTTAATTTTAATGTGTATCCAGACTTACACAACAGCACTCAGCAGATTCCACTGGAAGGTTTTCAGGGAGTGACCAAAGTTGGAGCAGGTCAAGAACCTTGTGTTTTTGCTAGAAGCACTGTTGGTTCAGACACTGCTCTGAAGCTCATAGGTCAATTCTTATTTTGCTTTTTCTGTGTGTGTATTATGATTTGTACAGGTACCATGCTTTGCTAAAGGCTGATACAGCTCTTGCCTCAATATGCCAAGACTCTGTGCATATTTACTTGCAGAGTAATGTATGCACAACTGTGAGACCTCTCGATTACCAGCAGTGTCTGCATGCTGGGAGCATTTCTTGTTCCTTTTATGTTTGTAATTCTGTACCTTCAGGTGTGGAAGAACTGCCTGCCAGCATCTGTTTCACTATCTGTTGATAGTTAAGAAAAGTTGAATCTTAAACAGTTTTGTGCCTAAACTTCTTTCTTTCCAGAGGAAGAGAACTGTATAAAAAGGACACATTTTTCAGTGTATTTCTTTGGTGGACTTAAAGATGTGAAAGATTTCTAAGGCTTGGGAAAAGGCTTGGAAAACAACATGCTACCACTACTCCTCCACTGTTTTATAGATGTTCAGGTTTCTGAAGCCCATAAGTACATACATTTTCTCCTTCGGGTAGTGATTTCAAAGTAATGAAATCAGAATTTGACATAGTTCATAAAGATAGATTTCATTACTATTCATTGTTAATGGTACATATTTGAACTTTCCATCCATATTTCTGTTTATATATTAGGGAAAGAGTAATTTCTGGAGTCCAGAGAAGGCAATTTGCAAGCAAAGAGGAAAGAAGATCCTTCATAATTTCTAATCTGAGCAGGGTGACTTTCCAAAGATGGAACAGACTGGGAGAAAAAGATGTCACAGAACAGGCAGGATCAACAACCTGGCTCTAGCCAGCGAGCTGACCCCTGCCAACTCCAGCCTTGGCTCCCACAGTGCCCGTGGCTGTGCACCTTCAGATGAGAAAAGAAGCTAAAATCATGAAGGACAAGCTCAGCTGTGCAAAATAATTAATGGGCAACCTCTCCCTCTTCATTGACACTGAGTGACCCCTTGCTGACAGGAGTGGGACTATCTGGGGGGAAAGGTAATTGCTCTAAGTGAGGAACCACTGTGATTTTCCAGCCCTTTCTAGGCTGCAAAGACAGCCCTGTCTCTACAGTTATATGAACGAGGTAAAGGGAGCAAAGGTCTGGTTCTGAAGCAGCAGGTGGAGGACCTAAAGATCCAAGTGCACACAGCCCTCAACTCCAGCTGTATTTATGTAAAACGAGTCCTCTGGCTCTGTCCTGTCTGAAATGGCCTGACTTTGCACTCCAGGTCCCACCCTGTGGGAGGGTTGTGGTGGATACACCAAGAGCAGCCTGGCAATACATGTTTGCTTCCTAAACACTGCTCCCTGTGGATGTCTAGAGATTACTTGGCAGCTGCATAAGGATATCTGCATGGACTGTCATCTGGCTCAACAAAATTATTATTGGCCTTACCTTTGCAAGGCAGTAGCTTTTCCCAGTGCTCACTCAAGTTTAAAGGAGAACTGGGCCAGTTCCAAGTGTGACCATGGCCAGCAAAAAGTGACTTCTCTCAATTTAAGCAGGCTGGGTGCTGGTTAGTGAGGGCACAGATTGCAGGACTGAAGAGGAGGCAGGTTTTTACTTTGCTTGTTACAGATAATTAAATTTTTCTAAGGTTCAGTGGGGGAAGGCTGGCACTGAACCTGCAGCTGTCTTGTCCAGGAGAGAAGAGAACCATGGCTGTGGGTGCTGCATCCAGATCCATACAGCCACAGGGTGCAAAGCAAAGGGAACTCTGTGAGCAGCCAGTGTGACTTCACTCCTGAGCAAGTGAAAAGCAAGAAAGGGAACATATCACCTTCTTTTGCAGCTTTAAGAGAAAATCTGCTATAAGGAAGCCTCCCTAGCATGAACTCATTTTGGAGGCTGAGTCAGTAATTTGCAAATAATCACCAAGATGCTTAAACCACTGGAGTGTTTGGCTTAAGAATAAGAGAATCATGCGGGACATGTTTGCTCGTGTCTCTATAATAATAACATGGGCTGCCTCCAATTTGCACTGCAAGATTTTTCTACTCCTCAGTGTAGCTCAAATCTGAAGCCAGTCAGAGAAACTCTTTCTGACAGGTTTCCCATAAATATTTGCCTGCAGAAATGTGTTATTTTTCTAAAAAGAAGCAGCTAAATGGATTGACATTCCTGCTGAAACAGGGACTACATGTATGTGGGTGCCCCAAAAGGCCGAAAGATAAAGCATCTTGTAAGTTGAAATCCATAAAAAAAATTTTTAAAAAGTTGGGTAATGTCTAGGTTCGAGCTGAAGATAAGGGAGGTGTAGGTTCAGTCCAAGCTCTGGTAGATTCAAGGGAGGACTTTTCATATCTGGATGATCCCAGGCACTCCAAGTAAAACTTAAGCACTCAAAGGAGACCAGGTAGGATCTCACTGCAGGGAACAGTCTCATGCTCTCTGACAGACATCACAGAAATGCAGTTCTGGAAAAATTTCTCCTGATAGTCAGAAAGGGAAAGCCAAGTTTTGCTAGCACAGGCTCAGAATGGTTGCACAGGCTGGAAAAGTAGGTGGATCCACCTGCATCTAAGCGGACCATGTATGTTGTTCTACGAGAAATCTCCTATCGCATCTCATTTTAAAAGTGATGGTTAAAAAATCAATTAAATTATGTATACTGCTTTTGTATCTCATCATTTCTACAGCTCACCTCTTTGGAGTATGAGCTGGAACAGAAAGAAAAATAAAAATTATTTCATTTTAGATCTCCCTGTAATAGACTCAAATGGTTTAGATATGTTTGGGTGTTTTGTGGTGGTTTTGTTTTGTTTTGTTTTGTTTTGTTTGTTTGTTTGGTTGGTTTGGGTTTTTTGTTTTTGTTTTTTGTTGGTTTGTTTGTTTGGTTTTTTTTTTTTCCACACAAATGCATTAGGTTTTTAATGGTAGGAGACTCTGGATGACTGGGGTGTTATTGGACTCCAGACTGAACTTTTGAAGAGTACTAGTAGTATGAGGCCCAATGGTTGTGTAATTTTAATAAAATACATCCACATGGATAGGAAATGAAGAGGGGTTTTTTTGTGTTTTTTTTTTTTAATCAGGGAGTTGCAAGGTGTAATCCTACAGCAGATAAAAATTGGAGGTTTCAAAGCTATTTCAAATTATCAAATATGTCTGTAGTTTACCACAGGGGTGTTACTGGCATAAGCACAGTATGTATCAGTGTCATTTTATTGGGAAAATTTTGAGACATTTTTAGATTTACTGAAATAGTTCTGCTTTCTGTCAAATCCTGTTCTCTAGGAGTCTAGCCAAATCTGAACTAGTTCCATGGGCTCCTGTTAGGGCACTGAGGTCTCCACATTAATGTAAGGGAGAAGAGCTGGCAGTTCACACCAACCACTGTGTGTCATGAGGGCAGCAAAGCCACTGTTTCACAAGAAGTATCACCAAAGTGACAGCCACTCCCAAGGACAGAAAAAAGGAATGAAAATGCCAAAAGACTTTGGATGGAGCGTTCACATTCTGAGCACTTTCACTGTGTATTGGCTTTCCTTCAGTGCTCACTTCCATATTTTGAAGAATTAACACTTCATCTGTGTTATCTGTGAGACGAGTCTTGTGACATGTTCATAGGCTGAAGTCTGCAGACCAAATCATTAAAGATTTTCTCTGGGCCTGATTCTGCACCAGGAAAGTTGATGTGAATTTTATTGCAGATTTGTCAGGTCATCTGGTACTTTTATCCTTGAAAGTGTTCATGTGAAACAAAGTCTAAAGTACTTTGAATACTGTATTTTATTCTTCTAATATGCTAACAGAAATTCAATGATCCAGTGCTGATATAGATTTAGATCATGTGGACTGTAGGCTGAAGGCTCTGAAGCACAGCTTTCAAGTAGCAGGCAACTGTAGTAAAAAGTAGCAAGCAAAACTAATCTTTAAAACTGCATCTTATTTATTTTATTTTATTTTATTTTATTTTATTTTATTTTATTTTATTTTATTTTATTTTATTTTATTTTAGAAGATTCTGCTGGTAACACACTAGACAATTTTGAAATAAGGAAGATGAGGCAAACTGGTGAAGTGGCCCTTGAAAACTGTGGAAATGCAAAATGTCTGACCAGCCTCATCCCTCCCTCCCTTCCCTGCCCAGGAAAAAGCAGTAATACTGGGAGTTTCTACATTTTCCTGGTTAGACTGTAGTTTTCAGATGACAGTTTGTTGTGATATGCAAGTTTATAAGAGAAAATATTTGTCTTCTAAAGTAATTTGGATAGTGACTGTAAAATAGGATGTTTCCTATAATTTCAGATGTGTTTTTCCCTTTTGTCATCTGATTCTGTTCTGCTAATTTCTGAGGAGATGGACTAAGAATCCATTCCCCGGACTATGCAAAATGATATTGCTTTGTCTTCAGAGATCATTCTTTTATTCTTTTTTATCACTCTGGTTTGTATAATATTATTGTATCATGTTACATTTTGTTATACTAATTTCTGGTTTCTGGTGCTGTATCTATTAGAGTGTTATGGGTGAGCTGAACAGGCACCTTTATAGTGCTGCCAGTGTTTGTGACAATTATGAAAAACATGGGCTTCTGCTTGGCACTAAATTGCATTTCAAGGGTTCCTGCAGCACTTAAAAAAGGAGACTTGCTTATCATTGGTTGCTCTTACAAGCATTGATAAATAAATGCTATTGGCTTGTATTGAGACTGACCATGTTTCAATGAGAAAACATAAATAGTCAGAGATATTTATTTATTACATGGAGAGCTTTGGCTTGAACAGCTGCCTATGAGACATCCACTTCACATCCTGAGGTTCCCCAAAGCAAATATTCTGTCTCCTCACAAAGGCAGTACATGATTAAGGGTCTCTCAAAAAAAAGCGAAACCAAACAAAGAAAAACTCTATTGGGATGTGGCCCGATGAAAATGGGCTGAAGAGGAGTCAGTTCCTTACACATCTCAAGGCTTTAAGCATGAAAAACTGAGCCTGACTATTTCAACATGGTCCATGGATACCTGCAAATTGCCGGAAAGTGAAGTCCCAGATAGAGCTGTAATGGCTTTCAGAATGGATGCCACCAACATTCCCTGGCAGGTTTCCAGCACTGAGTATATTTAATTTTACTCACATAGAAGTGTACCACATGTGGGTCTCATGCCATTTTCTGTTTGGCACCCTATGGGACAAAACCAGTGTGTTTCATGTAAGCTCTGCCGTGGTGTTGAAGGAACAGAGTTTCAGCACACCACTCATCAGCATTTCAGATGAAAAAAAAAATTATACTGCAATTAAAAAAAATGGGATTAAGCAGTAAAATCCTTGTAAAGCACACATTGTCCCTGTGAGGAGCTGCAGTGGCAATGGCAGGTATTGCAGTGTGGGAAGGCGAATCAGGTAGTGTTGATAATGCTCCTCTCTTGGGTTGCAATGCAAGATGTATTCTATTCCCAATCTGTTGAAACCAGTTGAAGAGATGTTTTTATCTCATAACGCCAGGAGGGAGGGGGCAGGTGTCTTCTGTTCATGGGCCAGTTGTTAAACCAGGTGGGGTAGTGTTCTTTATCCTCCCTCCAGGGGATATCTGCTGTTCATGGGCCATCGAGGCTCACTGCATGACTGATACAATTACATCATCCCATTGGGAGGTGCTCCACCCATGGGGAGGAGCCAAACATTCCTACCTGGATAAAACTTGAGAGTCAGAACACCAGGATAGCCTGTTTTCAGTGGATTCCTAGAGGAAAACTGGACCAATCTCATCACCACTGGGCCCTTCTACAGGATCACCTCTGCTCCAACAGAACCACATCTGCCACTCCAGAAGGACTTAATTGGATTGCTCCCAACACCCTGACCAGGGTGTCAGGTCTTATTCTGACTCTGTCACTGTTTCTAGGATTTTTTTGTTGTTTGCTTGGGGTTTTTTGGGGGGTTTTTTGTACTAATACATTTATATTTTAATATTCCTGGTAAAGAACTGTTATTCCTATTCCTATATATTTGGCTGAAAGCCCTTAATTGCAAAATTATAATAATTTGTAGGGAAGGGGGTTACATTCTCCATTCCAAGGGAAGCTCCAGCTTTCCCTGGCAGACACCTGTCTTTCCAAACTAATACACTCCTTATTAGTGTTAACCAAGCCCAAGTGACAAAACAGGACTGAATTCACTCACATCAGAAGCAGGTGCCACTCCACTGGCTGCAGGCTCTAAGCCAGCCTACATTTGTCTCATCTCATCTCTCAGAAAATGGAGCTGCTGAAAGATCTTCTTATGCCCATCCCTTTCTACATGCAGAAGACCCCTTTCCCCATACACAGGAACATCCTTCTCAAAGTCAACAGAGGCTGGCCAAGACCTCTGGTCAGTTTGACTTCATTTTCCCAAATCACACCACATAGGACACATCACACCATAATTAACCCTTTGGTCTGGACTCGGTATTGGCCTGAACCACCTCAGCAGGCATCAGTCAGAGCTTTGCTTCTTCTTGCTCTCTTGAGGCAGGTGTTTCCAGCTTGGTGTTTGTGATCTGTGGAGAAGTTAAAACCAGCTAATGCAAGCTGATTCCAGTTCAGCAGAGCTTGTAAGCACGTGGTTTAATTTGAGCCTTAATTTGATAGGAATCCCTGGGACTGTTACACTGCGTGTTATTTCCCATGTGCTTTGCTAGCATAGCAAAAGACTTCCCAGTTTTGTAGGTCTCTAGTAGACAATAAGACTGTCTAGACAACACCCCAAATGACCATTGTTTTTCAGCAGTTTTTGGTGGGAGCCAGTCTTCCTCCATGCATTTTGTGATGTGGCTCTGCCTGAATGCACTTCAGGGAGCCCAAGAGCCCAGGCTCCAAATGCACAGGATTTACACACCTTTATATCACTGGATCCTGAAGTCCCAAGCTCTGGTTTTTGCCACCTCCATTAAGTGAAGTTTCAGAGGAGGCTGATTTTACAGCTATCTCAACCAGCCAGCTGTGTTGTATTCCCTGTTTCCTGCTCTATACTGCATGGAGCAGCAGAAATTATCCACTCTAAGTCCATGAGAAAAAAGAAATTTCTTCTGAAAGAACAGATATTAACAATATAAATTAAAAATTATCAAAATAATAAATTCTTATCAAAGAATTATTGACTTTAGACCACAGAGCTGCTTTGCTAGTACACCGATGGAAACTAGAGAAGAAAGCTTTCAAAAGTATTATTTACAACATTTTAGAAAAGCAGTGCATTTTTCTCTTCTATGCAGCAGAAATTGAACAATTCTCTGTTCGTTTTCTGGTTGTTTGTGCCATTCCAAAAGAGCAATTTCAATTAAAGGGACACATGACCTTCTTTTGTCCTCGAAGGAGACTCATGTAGTCCTCTGGTGTAATGCAGCTGGGTGCAGCAAACAAAATCTTGTAAGCCATTAGTCTGAGTGTAATGTTGTCGGCCAAGCCAGAGAAAACTGTCTCTGTCTGGGTGTGTCAGTGCTGGACACGGGGATCTTGTGAGAATATCAGATGACCAATCAAGAAAACTCATGTGGTTACAGCAAAAATGGAAAGTGCTATAAACATCTGTGGGTGTTTTTCTACTCTTTGGACAGTTTCCAATTCTGAGTTTTCCCTGGCATTAATCTATCTAGATCTTTGATTAATATATCGCTGATTTTCCATAGATACAAGAGACTGTAAAACCTTGTTCTTAGGCCAGTGTACCATTTGCATCACAAAAACTGCAAAGTAGAGCATGGAAAAATGAGCTGAGGTCTGTGCATGGATGTGTGTGTGTACATAGAGGGGCACTACAGATTGCCAAGGAACTCTCTGCAGCAGGATCACACAGTTCACCAGCTAAACTCGAAGGTCAAACTTTATTTATACCCAACTGGGCAGGGATGAGGCCAGAAAAAATAGAAAGGAGGCAATATAAGAGCTTTAGAATATATGAATTACATAAGTATAGAAAGCCAGGCAACTAAAATAAAATTACGTGCCTCTGAAATGATGCAGAAGGGCTGCACTTTCTAGGGATCCACTGGAAATGCTGTAAGCTTCTGGAAATAGGAGAGCTGGCAAAGGCACAGCAAGAAAAGAAAAAGAAATGGGTCCCTGTGTCAACAGCACAGCCCATAGATTCAGGCAATTACTNCGCAAATGCGGCTGACGTGGCTTTGGGAGCTCTCCCCACTTGTTGGAAGGAGCACCCTTCCAACGGGTTCAACCCTTCAACGGTTGGACAGTTCAACCCTGCAGTTCCTTCCTCCCAACTGGATTAATTTTTTNGACACAAACCTTGAGGCAGTGGAGTCACAGTCTTGAGTCAGGCAAACTAAGCTATTGTCCTAATGCACTGAACAATCAGAAGTAGTGAAAGGTCTGTGGGATTTTGTCTTTACTTTGTCCTTCTAAATCAGAGGAGGAAAAAGTGACTTGCTTTTCATTTAGAGGGTTTTTCGAAATAATTAGCTCGGTCTGTCGCTCTTTCCTTGGAAAGACAGCCATCAAGGGGCAGATGTCTCTGGAAAAGCAAATGGTTCCCATTGTCTTTTCTGAAGGAATAACAAAATGGGGATAATTCCTTTTCTATGTCCTTGACAAGGAAGAGGAGTGTTAA
>VXBB01004914.1:17236-33209 GCA_013399915.1 Illadopsis cleaveri | reverse complement strand
CCGGGCGCGCCGCTGCTCCCGCTGCTCCCGGCGGCTTTCCCGGGCCGATGTTCCCGGCGGCTTTCCCGGGCCGATGCCGCCCTCTCGCGGGCTCCGGGCGGCCGGAGCTGGGCAGCTCCAGGCACCTCTGCTCCTCTAGGAAATGAAAAAATTATCAAGTAAATCCGGGCTACCCGCTGCTCTCCAGGCAAATCCCGACCTTTCCAAAGGCAAGGTGGAATGGGCAGGAGCAGCGCTCCGCAGTTTTTTCTCTTTTTTTCTTTTCTCCATTTTATATTTGCTGGTGTATTTACAGACCTGTTTGTGTGCGGCCCCCAAGGCAGGAGACGTGGGTGCCAGATCGACTGCTCGCATAGGCAGAGAGCTCCTGCCCGGGGCAATCAGCACAGGCTGATTAATTAGGGGTCTGATGAAGCCGGCAAGCTCTTCCTTCCAACCCAAGGCTCTGGGTCTCACAGGCAGCTTGCTGGAGAAAGCACTTTGTTTTCAAGCACCAANTCCGCAGAGAGCCGGCTGTCGGTGCTAGGGAGGGATGCGAAAGATGCCCGGGGCGGGGGGGACGCGCGGAGGTGCCGCGGGCGGTCCCTGCCCCGCTCCGGCCCCGGGCGNCCCAACCAAAGCTGTCCTGCAGACCCAAATTGCATGTGGTGTTAAGCAGTTCTCACGAGAAATAAATTCTCCCTCTGGTAGCAAGTCTCCAAGGGAGGAAATCTGGAGTCAGTCTGAGATTTCAGACACGGATTTAAATCTTGTGACCTCATCTGGCCAAAGCTGAAAAGGCTGACGGTGTCCCTGGCCTGACAAAGGTTTTTCCTGTTGCCTTAGACAAGGTTCCTATTGTTGGGACTTGATCTGAGTGCCTGGATAACTCTGGGGTGCTGAACTGGGGGCCAGTAGCAACAAGGATGTTTGTACCTCACCTGGCCCCAGGCTGCAGGGGACCAAGTAGCCTGGAGAGGCTAGGGGAGTGGACAGTATTTTTCTCCAATCTTTCCATGGAAAAGGAGTGCAGGAGCTCCTAAGATTTCATCTCAAGAACAAATCCCATTTGTTTGCTGTTATTCACCATCCTCTTGGATCAGGAGGGCTGAGCACTCCAGCTCCCAGCACATCTGTGCAGCTGTTCCTTGGAGCTTGACGGCAGTTTGGGCATGAAGAAACAGCACTGCAGAGCTGCTGGTCTTAGAAGGATGATACCCAAAAATTAATGAGCACTGCTACAAAAGTCTGGAGGATTTAAGCATGGCACTAGAGGGACTTGTGAGCATTTTATACTGAGTTACTTTTCCCCAAATGTAAGGGGTAAGAAGGCACCACAGAAACAGCTCCAGTACAAACACTCACTTGTCTATGCAGGAAACCTTCCTCAAGTGCAGAGGCTCTTCCCAAGGGCTTTATTGCATATCAGAGGCAATAACAATTTATTTCAGTGTCTTCACTGTTAGATATAATAGCCAAACAGAGGTACAAAAGACCCAAGCTGACACTCTGGTTAAAATCTACTGCTCTGCCTAATCATTGTACAGCTGAACAACAAATCACCAGTGTGGCTATAAATCGTGTATTTGCATAAATAAATAAACCTAGTCTTGTGCAGCCACGTTTCCCATTGCATAATGTGGTTTCTCTAAGACCCTTTTGGGGGCTTCTGAGCATTGCTTCTCAAGCTCCCAATTCTTCAGCTCATCAGGAATGTCAGTTTTCCACCTGGTTAAAAAGCACCAACATTTTGTTTTACCTGGTCCAGAGAACATCTGTGTGCATTTGGGCTGATCCATTTTAGAGAAAGGGATTCAAAGTGTACAGAAGAGGAAGGGTTTTGGGAAAAAAAAAGATATGAGATGCCCTGGACATTTGTGGCCATGAAATAATCAATTACTCTCTGTACAAATTTAGGACTCACCACATTTTTCTGGGCCCTACCCCATCCTGCCTCCGAACTAAAATCTCCCCTGCAGATTTTCTGTGGTGCAAGGTTAAAAAGTTCCTGCTTTCCAGCCCACTGGATGTAATGTGCATGTAATTACTGCTATACATTTTCATTTTAGCACAGTTTGGTATGTTTGGGAAACAAAAATCAGCAAATGCATGTGGTGATTATCCACAGAGTTCATATTTTCTGGATAAGCAGAGGGAGCAGTGAGCTACTGATCACCTCTATGTGAACTTTTACATTCTGTTTGTTCTGTCTGAGTCTCTTTGGTGTTCATTATTGCTTTCCCTCTTCTCCTGCTTGATACAGTGAACTAGACCTGGATATTTTGTGGTTCCTTTAATAGGCTCAGTGCAGCAAAGTGCTTTCAGTTCACACATTCTTCTTTTGATTTCAGGGAAGGAAAAGCAAAGTTAAGGTCATTTGCATTAGTGGCTGTTTGCTGACTCAGTCCTTCCTAATTTTGCTCCAAATCCTTGTAAGAGTTTATTTCATAGGTTTTAATGTAGCTTTGTAATCATGTCCTCACCTTAAAAATTGTCCTTTGCCACTGTGTGTATCTACAAAGGGTGAAGCTGCTTTTCCCCACACTCTGTGCCAGGATCTGCACTTTAGATGAAAATACAGAACAACAGAGAAAAACAAGCTTGGGAGGTCACCATGACAAAGATAATAGGACAAAGGGATGAAAGACTTGGCAAACCTAAATCTCTTTTTTATTATTATTTCATATTTTAAATCTGATCATCTTGACTCTGTGTAGGTATATGTGTGCATACCACACAGGTAGTTTGTTTTTTCATATTGTTCACAGCATTAAACATCAATTGCCAAGTATCCATCCCAAGTAATGAAATTTGACATTTAAAAGACATCTCATTTATTATTCTATTTCTGTGGACACCATGCAGCCCAAAAAATAAACTCAATTTGTCTCCTAGTTTAGAAATGGGTTTTTCAGATTATCCAGCCCTCTGATCTGGGCCTGTTGTTCCAGCTTCTCCAATGCCAAGAATCACAAGTCACAAAAGCCCTGAAGCCCTTCAAAGCCAGTGTTGAGGAAAGTGAGGGTGCTGCTTGTCCCACGTTAAAGACATATTTGTGTGCTAAGCCTCGGATGTAGTGATGATAATTTCAGAAGTAAAAGCAATTTTCATCTGTTATATTTAAGAGTTCCTAAATAATTTACCATTAAGTTTTTCCATAGAGCTCTGGGTAGGTGCTGCCTTCCACATGTGTGACACCATAGCAAAATCCTGCCCAGGGGGCATGGAGAGCATCCATCAGGCCTCTGCAGAGGTAGTGGCAATTAAAATGCCAAAGCAATCATTTGTTCAGTCATTGGTAAAAGCCAAAAGAAGGTCTCAGGTCAGCTTCATCTCCTTGTGCCTTCCTGATGATCCTCTCCAAGGCTGTTTGCTTGACAGATTGCTTCAGGTCTCTTTGCCAGCACTGGAGAGGTGGGATTCTGATCTCATTTTAACTGCCCAGTGTATCTTCTCCTAACACAGACAGAAAAATCTCATCCTGTTTCTTCTTATTTCAGAAAAGGACTCCACTAGCAACTGTGTCAGACCACATCTTCCCTCAACCTGTCTTATTTTGCCTTTATTTCCACCCCTGTCTCCACTAGATGTGGTCTGATGCTGGCTTAAGGAGCCTTTCTGTCACAGTCCAGCTTATGAATTCCAGCAGAAAAATTCAGGAAGTAATGCCAAATAAATTCTGTATGAGCTAGTCATGTCTCAAGAGCTCTCACTGCCCTTTAACTCTGACCTGTCCTCATTTCTCCCCTCACAACTCCTTCCAACAGAAGCCAATCACCAAACAAGGCTGACCAACCTTCAGCCTGTGTCCTCACAGATCACCTGCAATAACAAAACTGGCCAACAAAAGGCACCTCTACACTTATTGATGTTGATGCAGTTTTTGTTGGGGTTTCAAGTAATTTCATTGCTGAATTAAACAAGGAATCTCCACTATTAGTACTTTTGCTTGTATCTTAACCCCTAGCTTGGCTACAGCTGTGGAATATTTTATTGACCTCTGCATTCTTTTGTCGCATAGACATTTTTGCTTTGGGCAAAGTCAAAGGCTTTGTGCAAAGTCAGAGGCTTTGGTTTTTTTCTGCATTACTCCCCTTTCTTGATAGTCCAAGTCATGCATGAGAAATAGGAGTTTCAGCATAATTGCATGCCTAATGAAGCTTGAAATTATTGGTGGCGTCCACTGATGAATGAACAGTGGACATCGACCCAAATCGTGGAGTTTAAGCCTTTTTAGTTCAGCAATTCATTAGCAGCAATTAGCACAGAGCATGTGGAACCCCAGGTGTTCTCCACTGCAGCAATCACAGAATTGATGTGATGCCAAACACCTGTGATGCCAAGCACCTGGCCCCAGGGAGCAGCTCTGAGAGCACAGCTGGGGACTGCTCCTGAGCCCAGACCAAGGAGCTGAGGAGGAGAGGGCACCTGCAAGAACCCAATCCTGCATTAGTGAGAGCACTGCTGCATAGCTGTCACTGTGCTCAGTGATGAGACTGCACCTAATCCAGGGCATCCTGGACAACTTTCCTGGCTCTGTTCTTTACCTTGGGCTCAGCTGAGAGAGGAAGTAACCCCATAGACATCCTGAGGATTTCTGTGTGGGGACTCAGTGCAGATGCCTGGCTGTGCTTTGATCTTCAGCAGATGTGTCCCCCCCACACTCACAGGTCAGCACAGCACAATTTCCATGCCCAGTGCCAAAGCTAAGAAAATGAGAGGACTCATGTCTTGGGTTGCAATGCAAGATGGAACCAAAAGTATGTATTCTATTGCCATCTGTTGAAACTGGTTGAAGTGGTGCTTTCTTTATCTCTTCCAGGACCCACCCTCCCTCCAGGGGATATCTGCTGTTCATGGGCCATCCAGGCTCACTGCATGACTGATACAATTACATCATCCCAGTGGGAGATGCTCCACCCAGGGGGAGGAGCCAAGCATTCCTACCTGGATAAAACCTGAGATTCAGAACACCAGGACAGCCTGTTTGCACTGGATTCCCAGAGGAAGACCAGACCTATCTCACCACCACTGGACCTTCAGAGAAAACTACACCCTTCTACAGGATCATCTCTGCTCCAACAGATCCACATCTGTCACTCCAGGAAGACTTAATTGGACTGTTTCCAACACCCTGACCAACAGTGTGCCAGGTTGAATTCTGACTCTGTCAGAGTTTTCTTTTTTGTTTGGTTCTTTTTTTGTAGTATTACATTTTTCTTTATTATTCCTAGTAAATAATTGTTATTCCTATCCCCAGATCTTTGCCTGAGAGCCCCTTAATTTCAAAATATAATAATTTGGAGGGAGGGGGTTTATATTCTCCATTCCAAGGGAAGTTCTGGCTTTCCCTGGCAGACACCTGTCTTTTGGAACTGGGACAGCTCATCCTTTCTTCAGTTCAGCAGGTATAAAAGCAACTATTTCCTAAAATGTTTCAGCAGTGCTGAAGCATTTGAGAGGTGCATACCAAGTAATATGCCAGTTCTTTTTCTAAGCTCTTTCCCAGCAGGCTCCTGCCCTTTAACCAACCTCTATGAATCTTGCTGTCCTCTTGCATGAATGGCTTGCCCTGTTGGAAATGCATACCTGAATTTTGTTTCACAGAATGCTTCTCCTCAGCTAGCTAATGGCTTGGTTCAGCATAGCCTGGCAAATGCCCATTTGTAATGTTTACACCAAGTTATCCCAAATAGAGCTGCTCTTCCCACAAATCAAATATTACCAAGAGCCTCAAAACATGAGATTCGACCATTTAAACTGACCCATCATGAAATACAGGGTGTATTTCATTTCATAAGAAATCAGGGTGTGAAAAGTAATTCTTTGTTTCCTCCCCAGGGGAACCACTAATTTCTCTCAGCACTGAAAGATAACCAGGCAGAAATGGAAAGCCAGTTTCCTGTGCCTGCCCACAGCTCCTGCTCCAGACCCTTCTCCTTCCTCTTGTCTCTCTCCATTACCTTCTCACATCCTGCAGCAGCTGGAACTTGGCCATGCCAGGTGCCCCTGTCCAGATCCACACATTTTCCCTGGCCAGGGGAGTGCTGAGGTACAGGGACAGAGTTCAGCTCCAGATAAACCCAGTTAATTGCTTCTTGTCTGCAGCATTCATTGTCTTGGAGTATCCATTAATGGGAGTGTGCAAATCTCATATCATTGGCCTTAAACACCTCCAGACAGTCTCTCTCAATATTAACCATTCTGCAGGTTTATCTTAGAGCACATTGAAGTTGTAAAATAATGTCCAACACAGAAACAACATGGGATTTTTTTTAATCTACAGCAATTAACTACTCAATTAATTTAGAGTGGAGTTGAGTCAATGATATTGGAGGCTGGTCAGACCCAGCCTGTGAGTGAATATTTTGCTTCAGGGTGCTGCAGGTTGTGGATGGGTGGGACTCAGGAGTGAGAAAAGCCCCCAGAGCATTGCTGTCTCTGTAGATGGTTGTCCAGTAGAAGCTTTGAAAGCACGAGTTCCTAGAGACTGCCCTAGAGAGAAAAAATCATCAGCTCTTTCAAAAGACACAAATATTTCTGAAGCTCTTGTGGCATTAGAAGCTGGGATATTTTTTAAAAGAGACAGTGCAATTTTGGGTTTCAATACTTTTTATGTGATTTGGCTTTGAGCAAGAGCTGAGTTGGGGAGTTTGAATATGTTCATCTAACTGGAGGGCAGGGAAAAAAAGGAAGCAAAGAAATAAACATCGTATCTGTTAATGTCTAAGACATTAATTTGAGCTTGAAATCCAGGAGAGTTGTTAAAGATCCAGTACAGCTCTGGAGTTTTGCTTTTCTGGTGCCAGCTAAGCAGCAAGGAAGATGCTGGTGCCTTTATTGTATTTTAAAATCCTCATTATAAATCCCCATTCCTTAGCCAAAGAACTGTCTGGCCCTGGGCTGGAGGACATCTTTCACAGTTGAGAAGTGACCCATTAGGAAAGCAAATGCCTTGGCTTTTCCAGGCAGGCTGTCAGAGGTGGCATGGAGCAGGGTGACAGCCTGCTCAGCAGGAGGTGGCCACCCCAGACCCAGCTCAGCTGTTTTCCCTGTGGAGGTTTTCCAACATGATTTAGGGGCAGAGTGTCCAGGGCACCCCCTCCTATTAGGGGCAGTGCCCTCCTTGTTCACAGCTTGCTCGCCCCTCAACAAATTGCATCCCTAAGGAGTCTGCTCAGGAGGGAGGGATGGGGAGGATCTAATCCATCCCTGATCCAGTTTGTGAAGACACACACTGCCCAAAAACTAATCAGGAAATAGCCCCCACCAAATCAGCCCGACAAAAGTTGTGAGAGGAGGAGAGAGGAAGAGAAAAGGGGAGATTTCAAAGGTGCTGGTGCCAAAGGAGTCACTGAGCCTTGGGGAAGAGCAGTCATCAGGGTGGGAAGGGGAGTCTGCTGAGTAGCCGGGGCAGCACTTACCCCTGCTGAAGGGGTGTGAGTCNAGCAGGAGCAGCACTTACCCATGCTGAAGGGATGTGAGTCCACTGCAAATGGCAGACAGGCTACATAAACTAGAAAGTAGCTCTAGCAAACAGAGGGAGAGTCAGACAAGCTCTGAGGCTGGGGCAATAATTTAAAATATTGTCTTTCCATTTTGTACTTCAGAGAGTGAAATGCTCAACAAAAAAAAAAATTGATCCTTTATTTTCCCAGAATGCATTTTTTTTTTCTTTTTGTTTTACTGCTTTTGAAAAGAAAGTACCTGACTTGGAAAAATAGGTGGCATCTTTTACTTCTCCAGAGGTATTCAGTGATAACACAGCTGGAATCTACTTTGCATGTCCATCCCTGGGCAGGCAGGGCAATCCCAGGATGGGATTGAGTACCCATTAAACTGGAGAATCACACAGTCCGGAATCTGATCACAGAATTGTTTGGGTTGGAAGGGATCTTTACAGGCCATCTAGTCCAACCCCCTGCAGTGAGAAGAGACATCTTTAATTAACTCAGCTTGCTCAGTTCCCTGTCCAACCTGACTTTGACTGTTTCCAGGGAGAGGGGATCCACCACTTCTCTGGGCACCTGGTTCCAGTGTTTCACCACCCTCATCATAAGGAATTTCTTTCTTATAGCTAACCTGAATCTACCCTCTTTTAGTTTAAAAACATTTCTTCTTGTCCTATCACAACAGGCCCTGTTAAATATCTGTCTCCACATGTGGGAGTCAAATACCAGAAGCTGGAGAGAAACAGGCCTGTGACAGGAGAGTGACAGCCTGTTACCGTGTGACTATTGCCACAGTTTAGGCCTAGATACCTTCTTTACTTTTAATTGGCAGGTGGGGATTACCATCAAGTCTTTTATTTGTGTTTTGGAAGCAGGAGAATTAATTCAAGCCAGCTGTGTGGGACCACAGGAATGTTATTTTTCTTAGCCTGGGAAATATCTGTAATCCACTATTTGAGGTCTGTTGCAAGGAACATCTACAGCCCCTGATGTTAATTCTTTGGGTTAAGCTTAGCCAGCTTACAGTTTTTATCTCTAAATATCTACATGTAAGCCACTGCTGTCTCAGCTGCAATGGTGGCTGTCACAGGGGTACATCCTGTTCCCTCTCTCTGTCCAGATAAAACTGAGATTGTAAACTCCCTTGGGAAACGTCATGAGCTGGGCTAAATCTTCATTTAAAAAACCCCTTTCTGTCATGGTTAAGAATATGAAATCTGTCACATTCCTTCTCATTGCCATGTTTTCAAAATGTCTCTGTTAAATGTCACTGAAGTGAAGGAGCTGGATGTCATTATTTCAATTAACAAGTTATGCAAAGGACCAGCAATGTACTGTGCTGCCCGCGAGATCAGCAGCCTCAGAAAGCTGGTTCCACTCCTATGGCCCACAATGTTTGATGAATTCAAACAGAAACAGACATGGAACTCCACCTCTGGTTTATTTTCCTCAGCATCTCTTCTCCTGTCCCTGGGCCACCACCTCTGTCCTGGACACTGGAGCACCCAGAGGAGAAGAGGCTGGTGGCTCTGAGACTTTCCTGCTCTGGTCTCTGAAGAGCTCATGAGGCTTGGGAAAAGGAGTCCCACACCAGAGTGGGGTCAAACTCATGCCAGTAGCACTTCATGTGGTGATATGGGTGTAGGTGGACCTGTCCTCTATCCCAGTCCTGTTTGTACAGGACCTGGAAGGTGGCTGTAGTCAGGTGGGAGTTGGTCTCTTTCTCCAGGCAGCAGCTGACAGAATCACAGAATCACAGAACTTGTAGGTTGGAAGAGACCTTCAAGATCATCGAGTCCAACCCAGCCCTAACACCTCAACTAGATCATGGTATCAAGTGCCNCACCACCTCCACAGGCAGACCATTCCAGTATTTAATAACTCTTTCAGTGAAAAACTTCTGGAAATATAGGTTGGATATTAGGAAAAAGTTTTTTACAGAAAGGGTGATCACAGAATCACTGCGTTGGAGGAGACCTCCAAGATCACCCAGTCCAACCCAGCCCTAACACCTCAACTAAAACATGGCACCCAGTGCCACCTCCAGTCTTTTTTTATACACACCCAGGAATGGTGACTCCACCACCTCCACTCCAGTACTTTATCACACAGTCTTAAGCTGTGCCAAGGGAAATATAGGTTGGATATTAGGAAAAAGTTTTTTACAGAAAGGGTGATAAAGTACTGGAATTACCTGCCTGGGGAGAGCAGTCACCATCCCTGAATGTGTTTAAGAAAAGATTGGATGTGGCACTTGGTGCTATGGTTTAGTAGAGGTGTTAGGACATGGGTTGGACTCAATGATCTTGGAGGTCTCTTCCAACCCAGTGATTCTGTGATTCTGTGACCATATCATGTCCTGGTTTCCATCGTGGCGCCCAGGCAGAGGAGGGAGGAACCCAGCAGGGTGGCACTGGCAGGCTCCTGTCCCCCAGTACTGAGCAAGGAGCAGGTAAGGGACATGATGAGCACAGTGACAAATTCAGCATCCAGGGGGCCTGGCAGCCTGATCTTGCTGGGAGACAGCTTGCTGTCTGTCAGGAAAGCAACACCTGATTTATACCACATCTTACAGTGCCAAGATTGGAATTTGCATAACTTATTTGCAAACATTGTACAAATACTTCATATGTCACCCAGCCTGTGTTTTGGTGTGGAAAGAAAAAGAGGGAAAGCATTTATTACAGGAGAGTATTAGTATAAGCAGTATGTAGGTGTGGAAGGAGATCCGTATTTTTAATTGTCATAAAACATCTTGTCTCCAGAAGCTTGTTCCTGAGAGTGCCACACGTTTTTTTACATAAATCATTATGTTTGGACAGAAATCATAAATACACTACTGGAAATGCTGTAGGTTTGTACCAGCTGCCTCAGGCCTGACTGTAGAGAAACAAGAATAAAGAAAACAACCACTGAAAGCCCAGGATTTCTTTTCCTAGAGTCATGCCCAAAATTTCTGTGCTTTTCTTAAAGTTACTGTAACTGTTGGGTTTTCCATACAACTGAGATGCAAAACTGCCAATTCTTCTGCCTCCACCGAAAATCCCACGGTTATGACACTTTGTCTTTCAAGCTTTGGATTGCAGGTCCTTAAGATTTATGGAAATCTTGTTCTGTGCTTGTTTTAGAGGAGTGAGCTTCTGCTATCCAGAGCTGCAGAGAATGAACTGTNTGTCTTTCAAGCTTTGGATTGCAGGTCCTTAAGATTTATGGAAATCTTGTTCTGTGCTTGTTTTAGAGGAGTGAGCTTCTGCTATCCAGAGCTACAGAGAGGGAACTGTGCCTGTAACTTCTTTAACATAGCAAAAGAAATAGCACAAATACTTCTTTTCTTTCTATGGTTCTCCTCTGTTCCAAACAGTTTTAAGCCAATTTTTTCTTTTTAACAGAGCCTGTCTGATGGTGCTTGGCTATATGCCACCCCCAACCCTGGAAGCTGTGAGGATAAAGACCATGTGCACCCCATGATTTGGGGGCAACCACTGCCCAGGTTGTTCCCTTCTGTCACCTGCCTGCACCTCTGCTCATCAGGCATAAAGATCAGCAGATGGCTCCAGCCTTGCCCTGGTGGGCAGCTGGAGAGCATCTGCTGAGCCATGCCGAGGTCACTTCTCAGGGGTTACAAAATGTCATATGGACTGGAGTATTTGGGTAAGGAGAATGTCACACACACAGTCAGCTGGACTTCACAAATGCTCCTGACAACACTCCCAGAGCATGAGAAGGAGGTAAAGAGGATACAGAGTCTTTCTGAGGCATCAGGTGTCTCTGATGGTCACCCCTCATCCTCTTCCTCCTCACCAAACCCACTGCTTGGAACTGCTACACGTCTTAGGGGGGAAAAGTGGATGCTGGTTCTTGTGAGAAGAGGTGTAGTATCTCAGCTTTATACTCCCTCCTAATCAGATTGACTGTGGCCAGAGATACATGAAAATGCAAAATAATGAGAGACAACTACGGCCTTTATGGGCGTCAAAGGTTGAAACTGTAATAAAGCCTGGCTCAGTGTCAGTTTGAGTGGATTCACCAGCAGGATTCACTCTCACCAGAGCTGCACCTCTGCCTCTGCAGCAGCTGCTGCCAGGGCACAGCAGCTGTCCCCAAATCAGTCCTGTCCTTCTTACAGAATAAAACCTGTGTCATGAACTGTGTTTGCCAAACTGCACAGGGACCCATGCTGGCCTATGGCACTGCATCCTTTGGATTGCAGTTTTGAATGACCAAGTCCATAATTAGATTTTAGCCCTGCCCATCCTATGCAATCTTCAGAAACCAGAAATGTTGGAGTCCTAGAAACTTGGAATTTGGGATTTTAGTGTATACTGACACATGTGAGTTAAGATGGAGGGGGTTTGGGTGTTGTCTTTGTCCTTCTTCTTCACCCTCTTCTTCTGTCTTCTTCATGGGTTTGGGTGCTTTTCTGTAATTGAGTGAAAAACGTCTGCATTGTGGGCCTTGGGTGGTCATTATTGAGTCAAAAACATAAATAATATAGGTGTCACCTTGGTATTGGGTGATTATCGCTAAAAAGACCTTGGAAAGAGTTAGAAGCTCTCCATTTTACCTTGTTTTTCTAGCTTGCTAGTTAAGCTCATGGCTCATGAGTCTGTAAATACTGTAAATAGATAAGCGATAATAAACATTCCAAGTCCGAACTCGACATCTTTGTTTCCCATATTATTCTTTTTTTCCTTGGCAAAGGAAAAAAGAAGCCTAAACTACCACACAGAAACATTTGAGAAGACCATTTTTTTTCTTGCTTGCCTGCTTTTTCAGTAGCTGTTGCAGGCACCCACCTGCTATTCATGGAAAGAAAAAAAAAAAAGAAGTTTGCTAACTGCTATATTAACTGCACTAAAAAAAGTACATCAACTGCTAAAAAAATTCATAAAATTCAGAAATTACTTTTAGGAAATTAAGTTATCAGTTAATGTTTAACAGGTATTTCAGGATTTTGAGTTTTTCTATATTTATGCCTCCATAGCTACAATCCTGTATAACTGAAAACATCCTCACTTCTTTTTTTCTATTTCTTTCACAGGTGCTTAAAAATACCTGCTGCCTTCTGGAACGGATTGCTGCTAGATAGTCAGAAAACACATTTGTTAACTACCTAAATATTCTGTTTGTTAATGCATTGGTTTATTTTTAATAGGTTTCTCCTTCCCTGAATTACCATTTTCATTTTAAAGGCTTTGCCATCTCCTGGTGTAATGGATTGTGGAAATGGCCTTGACACGTGAACTGTGTTTAAACCCCTGATGAGCAGAGGATGAGGTGTGCATGAGCCTTAAGGATTCTGTGTGCTCATGTGTATGAACTTGTGTGTGAATTAAAAAAAAAAGTAAATTACATGCACACAATTCCTTTGTTAAAGGATCTGGGAATGAGAAGGAGATTTTGGCTTCAGTCATCACTGTCAAGAGCTCACTGCACATACACCTGTCTGAGAGATTTTGAGCTGCAGTTTTGGCAGGCTGATGGCAACCATCAAAATGCAGGTCAAACTAGAAGTATGAGAGCTGGATCATCACCTGAGCTGTCCACATGTCTCAAACTAAAATCCAGATGATCTTTTTTCATTTAGACAGACTTGGTGATGGGCTTAGGAGGAAATTTCCCAGAGGGAACAAACATAGTCAGCACATCTGTCTTGGGGGTGATAGAACGGGAAATTTTCCTCTTGGGATCTCAACAATTCCCTTTGAAAGCCTCAGCTCTGCCAAAGAAGCAGTGAAGTGCATAAAAACATAAGTAGGAGCCCTGATCCTGTCTCTTGTGCTTGTGCATCTCATCATTCTACATTCTGCAGTGAACCTGGGGACAGCAGCCCTGTGTGCTGTGCAGGAACTCATCTGGTCCATGTCATTTCCTTTCCAGGTTTTTCCAAAAGCAAACTTTTTTCCTGGTTTTTTTTTTTTTGTGTGTTTTTATACTGCCTACCACTGTCACACATCTACCTCTAAATGCAATTTAAACAGAATAAATTATGCCTGTGAAATACACCCCACCTGCCCTGAACTGTACTGACAACTTAAATGTCTTCTCATTAGATGAATCAGGAGAGCTGCATTGTACTCAGAGCCACTCCCTCCTTACTTGGCCTGACAATAGGGGATGCTTTTGGTTATGGGTGTCTTAGAAACAAATTAGTAATATATTTTCATGTACAGGAGGCTAAAACCATGCAAGCAGAAGATCCAGCTTTTTCTCCAGGCTTGGAGAGGAGGACTCTGGAAACCACATCCTGTGGGTCAGCACCAGCCCTGTTAGAAAGGAACAACTCTGTCACACTTGCCTGCAACCTGTTTTGCTTGCCCTTGGCTACTTCACTGTGACTTTTTTTTTTTTTTTTCCCCAGCAGAGGGAAAACTCCATGAAAACAAACAAACAACAAACAAATATGCAGATAATCAACATGTTTTACCTCATAAGTAACTAAATTACATGGCATAACACATGAACAGATATTTTTCTTCTGTGGAAAATAAGACAAATAAGATCTAGCACAGTCCCGATAAAAGAATATTTTAATAAATGGGATTATTTCCCATCAGATTAGTCACTAAGAGATCTGGATGTGATCAGCACACCTCAGACGTACAAGGACTCTGAGGAGACAGCAAACACACACTAGAAAAGAGGAGTTATTAAAATTACAAGAATGTGTCACAAGCTGGGGTTTTAAATAGGCATAGAAAAAAACAAAAAACATATAACAAATTGTTCTGGGAGTGGTTCACACTAATACACATCCTAGCCCACAAATACACAGGAATTGTATACCTAATATTTTATTGTACCTTTATTTATTCACTCTCTTTCCAGGAATCTCCTGTTGATAGTAATTCCCTCCCCGCATAAATGTTTTCTCAGGAAAAACAAAATATATCTAAGTATTGTTTCTTTAGAAATATATTTGAAAGCCACTCAAATTTCAGAAGAGGTAAAATTCTCCTTTCAGAGGACTCCATGATTCACCACTCTGTAAACTTCAACACCTGCGAACACAAAACATCCTGCAGGTAAAAAGTTCAGGCAGATATGAAACCTCACACATAGGAGGCTCCCACAGTTCATGGAGTGTACTTTCACACTGGAGAGCAAACACAATGAATTGTTTATTGCTGTAGGCTCCTTCTGATAGCTTTATCATGTTCAAGGTAGTAAAATTCAAACCTGCCAGAAGTCAAAATCCAAAGAGCATCAAATAAGACATTTGCTTACTAAAGCACTGTGCAGCAGATAGACAGAAATAATCTTTACACTGAGGCATTGCATTAGGCAAGGCAAGCACCTCCGATTGCTAAAGACTGGGGAAGCTGCAGGAACTTGTCTCAGGTGGCTCTGTCATGTAGAAAAGAGGAAAAAGTCCAGAAAGGGAAATTAGAGTACAGAAAAATATGAAGTGAGATCCACAGTCAGAGTTCTTGCTGATGGTGCTTTCACCTCGTGTCTTGGCTGAGCACTTCAGCCTGTGCTGCATCCCCCAGACTCTGCAGCAGGTGGAGAAGTCACAAGCTTCCTCAGGAGGGGCAGAAACCAGCTTTTGGAGACACTGTTTTCCTCCAGTCCCTTTTGAATTCACTGCAGACACACAAGAGAAGGTGCTGTGAATCCTTCCTCTCAGGCTGATGCCTCCACTCCCAAACCCTGGGGGAGAGATCACATCACCCTGGACTGGGTGCTGTCCCCTGTCCCTGCTGTCTCCATGGCTCTGGCTGCCCAGGCTGGTGGGCAGAGGGGTCCCCTGGGGAGAGCAGCCCTGGTGGACGCTGCTGATGGAGCCATGCCTGTCCAGACTGGCACCAGCTGGCTCCAGTCCTGTCAGCACAAAGTAAATGCACACTCCCATGGGTGATTCTCCCCCTCAGTCCTCTTCTCACAGGTGTAAGGTGAGGTTTGAACTCATAATGACACCTGTGGCTAACAAGACTGAAACCCACTTCTACAGTTCCTTCAGAAATACCTCAAAAAATTGGGAAAATTGCACTGATGGCCTTATCTCTTAAATGACTCATTCAGAGGAGAGACAACAGGCAATGTATTTTTCTAATGACTCAGGAGCACAAGGCAGCTGCAAACCTGCCTGCTGCTGCTGCTTCCCACACTCCCAGCTCTGTGGAGGAACAAGAGCTTCACAGCAAGGACTTTGCCACCCTGCCTGGGCACCTGTGCTGGCACTAGAAGTGTAGCCCTGTCCTGGAGAGTGTGCCAAGGGCAGAGGACAAACACAGCTGCCTCCTTCTGCTGCAAATCTCTCGTCTGTGCTGGGGATTTTGGCTGGAGATAAATCATCGAGGCAAGGAGCCGGCAGCTCAGTCTGAGAGCAGCTCTCCTGATTCCTGTCCTCCCTCCCTGCTGCCCTGGCACCACAAATTGAACTTTGATTGCTTTGCTCTGCTTATGTTGTGGAGAGCCCTGTGAGGCCCTGCAGACTCACCCTGTGCTCTCTGCAGGTGAATGCTGCATCCACATTTATTAATCTAGAAAGTGTGTGTAGGCAGGGATTTCCACTTCCCTTCTGGGACTGAGTAGATTTT
>VXBB01004913.1:38071-74218 GCA_013399915.1 Illadopsis cleaveri | reverse complement strand
AGGGGCAGGGGCAGGAGTGGGAGCGGCAGGGGCGGCGGACGGGCGGCAGAACGGGCCGGAGAGCCGCGTACGGCAGTTTTTGGCTCGGCACGGCACGGNTCCTGGAGATGCCCGCTAGATGGGCCCCGCGGCCTTGCGGTCCCTGGACAGGCTTTTCTGCGCCGGCAGCAGCGGGGATTTGGCTCCTGGCTTGCACTTAGGGTTTAGGAGTCAAATGACAGCTAAATGAGGAGGGGGACCTGGTTGACAGCCGGCTGAACATGAGCCAGCAGTGTGCTCAGGTAGTCAAGAAGGCCAATGGCATCCTGGCCTGTATCAGGAATAGTGTGACCAGCAGGAGCAGGGAGGTCATTATTCCCCTGTACTCGGCCCTGGTTAGGCCACAGCTTGAGTATTGTGTCCAGTTCTGGGCCCCTCAGTTTAGGAAGGACGTTGAGACGCTTGAGCGCGTCCAGAGGAGGCAACGAGGCTGGTGAGAGGCTTGGAGCACAAGCTGTATGAAGCCTGTCAACCAGAACCCCCAGGTCCCTTTCCTGCATCCCCAGACATCCTCCATACCCTGCATGCAGGACTTACCTCCATAAGGCTGAGCAAGTGGTTGTTTAAGTGACCAGTGCTAGCCAGGAGTTTTCCTCCAGAAAAGCAAGCCTGAGCACTTTTTGGACTCACCATGATTCCCTGGAGCTCTGGGACTGGGGTCTCCAGCCAGTGAAATGGACCCAGCCCCAAAGACCCCACAGCCCCAGTATCACATGGCCCAGGGCACAGGTGAGCAGTGTGCACCAGCTGCAGGTGAAATCCTCCAGAGGATGGGATGAAGGGGGAAACTGTCCTTTGGGAACTGGCCAGAGCTGGCTTCTCCACCTCACCCTGCATGATGTGATTCAGCAAATGCACATTGCCCCGGGCAGCCCCGTTGCTTCCCAGTGCAGGTGGGGAAGCTGGGGACAGAGCTGACCTGGGACAGAGCTGACCTGGGACACAGGCACTCTTCTGTCACAGACAGTGCCCAGCCCGGGCAGCCTGTCCCACCCCCAGCCCAGCCAGTGGCACGCCAAGCACTCGCCCAGCTCCCCATGTGCTGGGTGAAGAGGGAACAGCTGCAGGGGCCCTTCTGCTGCCTCAGGAGCTGGGACAGCACCCAGACTCAGTCCGGGATCTAAATTTAAACTCATGCTTTGTGTGTTTGTACATGCGAGTGCAGGCTCCAGCCCCCACTCCCCCACCACCTCCCCTGCTGCACAGAGGGGACAGAGACCCAGAGGAGCTTCAGCTGGCTGGGACCTGGGGAAGGGGGGCTCCACTGCAGGGCAGGAGGGGAAGACACAGCTAGGGGAGCAACACCATGGAGCCCGCTTCTCCCCAGGGTGACGTGAAGAAGAGGCAACAGAAGGAGAAGTCCAAGAAACCAGTACCACCAATAGCTCCTCGTCCACCCAGGGCTCTGTTCTGCCTGACCCTGGAAAACCCCCTGCGGAAGGCATGCATCAGCATCGTGGAGTGGAAGTATCCTCTGGCTGCTGGGAGCAGTGTGTGTGTGTCTGTGAGCATGGCAGGGGTGCTGGGGGCACGAGAGCTGTTTCAGGCTTGTGCTGTCTCATCAGGCCTGTAAAAGGCAGTGAGGCACTCCGGGAGCCCTGGCATTGGCAAAGGCAGTGGCTGTGCTAGCTGGGGCATGAATAGGCTGGTGGGGAAAGTTGGGGCTAAGGAGTGGGTCTGGCCATGGGGCCTTTGGTGGGGTGGGACAGGGACAGGCAGGGACAGCTTGGGGGCACGGGACTTGTGGGAGTGAATGTCTTGTGTGTGTTGTGTGCTGGGGAGAAATAGGGAACACGAGGGGAAGGGGTTTGGTGTGTCAGGAGAGGGCACAGTGCCCATTCTGGAGTGGGGATGGGGTCAGGCTGGGGATAATCTGATACTCTGGAGAGAGAGGTTTGGGGGTGGGTAGCAAAACCATGGTGAGTTGCTTGGGATGGCTCTTTGTGTGTATCAGCATTTGCCTGATCCCACAGCTGTGCTCTGCCCTGGTGGGGGCCTCTCCCAAATCCTTGCTGACACCATTGTCCTCTCAGCTCCCTTTCCCATCCCTCCTTGGTACTGCTGTCATCAGTAGGAGGCTGATGTGGATGAAGGCTTTTGTGTGTGACACTGTTCAGAGGGATAGTCTTTTTTGTGCCTTTGGCTTAACGTTGTAGTTTGGTTGTTGCTTTTTTGACCTTTTCACTGGGGCATTGTAGCTCAGAAATATCAAGATGTCATGTTTCTGCCATGCATCCAGGAACTATCACTCTGTTCACCTATATTTTATGTAAAGGAAGAGAATGGGAGATGAAATATTTCACTCTGATTTCAGCAAAACCTTTGGGCTGTAGCAAAAACAATGGACTGGGGAACAGAATCAAGTTCTTCCACCACAACTTTTCTCGTTTCAGTTGCTGAACCTTATCTGTGTGTTCCTGGCCTTGGCAGGATGATCCCACCCCTGGCCAGGCGTTACTCTAGGAGGTGGCTTGGTCACCTTAGGCTGGCTGTGTTGCTGTGGGAGTACCAAAACCATGCCCAGAGATGCTGCTTTGTCCAAAGCCCATGGAGTCTGTTGGCAGGCACAAGGGCATGCCCACAGCTCTGGTGGTGCTGGGAGACCTCATTCCTTTACTGCAAGGGGACTCTCTGTCCTCCAGGGAGTGGGAGCAGAGCCAAAATTGGGGAGTTCTCCTTTTCTGTGTCTCAGGCAAGAGAAATGGTGGTTCTGTGGGCACAGAGAAGGGAAATGTGCCTGTGTCTTAAATGGGCACTGAGTAAGGAAGAAACCTGTGTGTATGCCCAAGTGGCAGGGGAAGAGCTGGAAATAGGACTTACATCTTGCAGCAGGCGCAAACACATTCTTCCTGCTGGGCCAGCACATGCCAGAGCAAGTGCATAGCACAGAGAGGGTCTTCCCTACATCAGTGCTCGGGAAGGGGACAAGTGGGTGCCCCACCAGAAAGGTGGCATGTGCAGGTGGTTCTGACCTGTGCAGGACAAATGATCCAGGGAGTCAGGTTTCTCCAGTGCCTGGCTGTATTTATACCCAGATGCACCTGGCTGCCCTCACTCAGGGATCAGGGTATGTGACAGGGTCGGGTCGTTCCAGTTCCTGTGGTTATTATGGTCTGCAGGGACACGCAGGCTGCCAAGGGGAGATTAGCTGTGACCCTCTTCTGTGGGGGTACCTGGGCTGTAGGGTCGGTGTGCAGTACGTATTCCTGTTCCTTGGGCCCATCACTGCTGTACAGCTGCTGCTCTGAGCACAAAGCTGAGCCACAGGGGTGGGCCAGGGGCTTTTTCAAGCAGTTGAAGGGTGGGGACCACCACTCAGCCCAGGGTGGGTGAAAGGCTGACTTGAGGCAGAGGGCATTTTGTACTGAAATTTGCTCACATCTCTCAAAGTATTTTCACTAGAACAAGGAAATCTGAACATTCTGCAGCTTACTGGATGTTCTGTGCAAGACAGTTCAACAGCCTGATAGCTGTTGGGACATGTCTTGCTTTGTGACACCACCTTGGGATTTCAGGTCATTTTGTAGCCAGGAGAACTGCAAGGCAGATGGGTGAGGATTCCGGGGACCCTGGAGGACCACAGAGCTGCGAGACACAGAGGCCCGATTCCTGCTGCAAGGCAGGTGTGGGGACCCTTGGGTGCTGCGTGGTGGGAGCATGCTGGACAGAAAGAAGTTTTTTTGGGAGGCAAGGAGATGAGGAGGATGCTGGGGCTCTGTGTCAGTGGCAGGAGGCAGAGACACTGTACCCAGTTATCTACATGTCTGGTTTTTGGCTCAATCTCTCCCACTGCATGTCTACCTCATAACTGTGCCAGACTCACAGGCAGCAAGTGGATTCCAGCTCCAGTTACAGGAGCTCCAGTTGAGGTCACCCTTCAAGGAGGGCTTGTCTTACCCTGTCCAAGCAGGCAGGGAGGCCTCGAACCCCTGGGCTCTGCCTCATTACCTGGACACAAAGGGGAGCAGCTTTTCCAGCTGACTCCAGTTTTTAAAGTGTCATCAGGTTGATGGATAGAAAAGTTCAGAAAAGGAAAAAAAGCCTGTGATGAGCCCAGGACACACCTGACAGCACTCAGCTAGCACTCAGGCTGGCGTGGATTGTATGCTTCCCAGGTGCCCCTTGCTCTGTAATACTGGACTGGATGGTGGTGTGGCTACCAGAGCCCAAGGTAGCCCTCTAGGGAGAATGCTGGGGGAAACAGAGAGGGGGGATCTCTGGAGGGAGAGTCTGGCTGCAAGTGAGGCCCTGGAGACAGAGTTTGAGCTGTTTGGAGGCTTCAGAAAGGTGAGAGCTGAAGCTGTCCAAGAGGTTTCAAAACAGAGACAGCAGCAGGAGCCTGGGACTGACAAAATGCCAATCCCAGGGTCTTCATGGGGAAATAGTAAAGTCACCCCTTTAATTCTGAGATGTCATAGGGCCCAAACAGAACAGTTTCTACCTTGAAGGGGCTGGGACAGTCCTCAGGCTGAGCTCTGTGTTCACTCCCAGCCCCTGGCACTCCTGGGGACAGTCACAGGAGCACTGCCTGTACTGGGCTACCAAGGCTGTAAGGACACCTGGGGATGTTCTGCCAGAGGAGGCCCTGGATGAGCTGCCTTGCCCCAGATCCCTTCACTGGGGCCATACAGCCCCGAGCAGCACGAGTCTCTCTCATGGATGCTCAGTGCAGAGGGAGCCGGGGCCTGCCTGCTCTGGGGGGAGATGCTCAGGTTCAGTGCCTACATTCTGCAAAAGGGTCCTGAGCCTTCAGAGTGATTCACTGAGGGATGAGGAGGGGGAAACTGCCAGCTCTCCCATCCCTTTGTCCTGTGTCCTCTGCAGGGGCCATGTACTGAGTGTCCTGGCCCTGCAGCACCTGGGCAGAACCTGAGGATGTGCCGAGGCTGAGGTCTGGCTGCTCTCTCTGTGCTCTGCCTCCGTGGGGGTTTGTTCTCCACACCCACCCAGGCAGGACAGGAGAGGGCAGGGGTGGGGTTATTTCTGCTTTTTCTCTTCTGTCTGTGCTCCTTAACACTCCCTCTTAGACCCTTTGAGATCATCATCCTCCTGACCATCTTTGCCAACTGTGTTGCTCTGGCCATCTACCTGCCCATGCCTGAGGATGACACCAACATCGCCAACTCCAGCCTGGTAAGGAGCAGCTGGAGCCCTTCCCACAGCCCCGAGAGCTCTGTGGAGCTGGTGGCTTGGTGTGACACGGCTGCAAGGTGACAAGAGCTGTGCTGGGGCCATCTGCTGCTCCAGGGCTGGTCCAGGCAGTGTTGGTCCAGCCAAAGCTGCTGCAGACAATGGGAAGCAGGGCTGGGAAGGAGTGACAGCAAAATGAGTTTTCAGAGGGACTGAAACCACCTCTGGGTTGAGATGAAAGGCAGTAGGTTGTGTGTGGAGTATACATGAAGGAAGAATTGATGCCAATTAAAGAAAAAATTTCCTCTGACTTTTTTATTACACTTTCAAAAGAAAACATCCTGTTCCAGAAAGGCTCAAATGGTTTGCTTCAGCATTTTTGAATACATTTTTCTGACTTTTCCTTTCGAAACTGTATTTTAATTTTGTTACTTTTTTATTTAAGGCTGGAAAACACCTGTTTCTGTTGGACAGAAAGGTTACTCCTTTCCAGTCATTATTCCATATTCTTCCACCGTTGCTCCAGTTTTCCTGGAATAGGATGTTTTGATGTGACCCAGATGAACAATTTGCACTATTTTTAGTTTGCCACTGCTTTCTACTCTTCAGATCCCCGCTGTGGTTCAATCCACATTGATTTCCATTGAGGGACTGAGTATGATGACTGAATCAAAACATCTAAATCTCCCTTTTAATGAAATGTTCTCTCCTGCTGGTTTTGGGACTCCTCAGGGTAAATGCCCACGGAGGGTTAGTTCCTGGGGTGTTCTTCAGCCTCCTGGCTGATCTGACCAGCCTCCCCAACCCCTCAAACTGGTTTTGGTTTCTTCCCTGGCCAGGGGAGCATAGCAGGCTTTGGTAGGTGCAGTTATCTCAGGGGAGAGGTTAAAGAGGCAAAGCAAAGCTGGGCCAGGCTGACCATGGGAAGCAGGAGAGGGGACAGTGGGGATGGGGGCTTCCCTCTGGGATGTGGCTGAGCCCTGTGAGGGCAGAGCTGGGGGAAGCCCAGGAGTGTGTGGGGATAAGGAGATGTAGTGGCACTGGCCCCACAGGGCTCCCAGAGGGGCTGATGCTGCCCCAGGGCCTTTTCCATGAGCAGGAGGCACATGGGCAAGGACCAAGTGATGTAAATTCATTGCATAAATGAATTTCCATGTATTTTTATTTCTTGTACATTATATTACTTATGCTATATCCTACTGGAGAATGTTTCAGCCTGTTGCCACACCAGTGGGTATCAAGAGTCAGGTAGCCCCAGGCTGCTGTTCCTTCTTGCTGTCCCTTTGTCACTGTGTTCTGGTGGCTTTGCAGGAACAAACCCAGCTGAGAATTTGGCCAGGCACCCATCACCTGGAGCATCAGGCTGTGCTTAGCACAGGCCTGCAGGTAGTGAAGAAAGGCTTGTTGAGGCATTTTCCTGCAGCAGAAAGGTGCTGGGATCTGTTTAATCTCTCCCTGTCCCTTTTCTGTCTCTTCGTTGCCCAATCCTCTCTGGAGAAGGTTGAATTTATAAAAAGATGTTGAAATTATTGAGAAGGCAAAATGTAGGAGGGGAAACAGAGTCAGGGCAGTGTGGACACTGCCCCATGTTGTTGTGAAGGCAGGATTGAGGTTCCCTCTCATCAGAGCTCACTGCTGAGGGGTGTCTCAGCCCCAGGTCCATTCAGGGAAGCCTTCTGCAGCTCAGGCCCTCGGTGACAGCCACTCTGCTTTAAAGCTGAGAGGCTCCAGCAAGTGATGCCTTGTGGGGCTACCTAAAAACAGAGGGCACACAAAATTAAGGGGATAAAAAGCAGTTTTATTTATTGGAGGGCCTTCAGGTACATTTAGGGCAGAGGAAGCTCCCCAGGGGCTACACCCAAAAATGGATGACAGGTCACAGGTTTTCACACTTTGATAAGTTTGGTCCATTTGCATGTTGGGGGTTAATCTTCCAGTTACAGCTCCAGGTAATTAAGTCATTTACCTCAAGTTTGCTCTCCCCCAACTCACTTTTGTTTCCATTTCTCAGGGCCAGAGACAGTGAGGTGTCCTTGATTCTCAGGCTGGAGAGAAATTGTTGTGTCTGACCAAAATGGGAGAACAGTAGCTAACATTGTGTGTGGAGTTTAGAGTTCTACACTGAAGAATTGCAAGATTACAAATATATGAAAAATATGAAAGCTAAAATCCTAAGGCATCACAAGGAGAGTCTCAGGAAGAAAGGATTCCTAGGAGACCTCTGCTGCCACTGCCTTCCTGCAGGATTGGAAAACCTGCAGAGCAGCCACACTTTGTGTTTTCAGGACCAGCCAGGGAAGAGCTGCAGTCAGTTTACACTAGGTTTAGAATTAGTCTCGTGAATTAGTCTCTCCTGGATAATCAGAATTCATTTTTGGGGGGTGAAAAATGAAATACCATAAAAATGAAAATAATGAGATGNTCAGGGCAGCGAGGACATTGTCCCACATTGTTGGGGAGGCAGGATTGAGGTTCCCTCTCATCAGAGCTCACTGCTGAGGGGTGTCTCAGCCCCAGGTCCATTCAGGGAAGCCTTCTGCAGCTCAGGCCCTCGGTGACAGCCACTCTGCTTTAAAGCTGAGAGGCTCCAGCAAGNGAAAAATGAAATACCATAAAAATGAAAATAATGAGATGAAATAACCATAACCATAAATTTTCTAAGAATCCATTTTGCTTTATCCTGGAGGAAGTACAGTTGTTTAATTTCAACACATTTCATTATCATTCTTTCTATATTAGATTTCTTTTGATCCAGAAGGGTTTTTAAATGTTGTTTGTATATGATTTTGTCTTTTTCTAATAGAATCAAAATATTTTCTTCAACCCTGATGAAATGATTTTGACTTTTCAACTTGTTCAATAATTCACAGCATTTATTTTCACTTTTAGTTGTGTTTCCAGAGTTTCAAATCCCACTGTTTTTCACTGGAAACCGTACTCCAGGAGCAAGCAGCTTCAGAGTGTGTTTATCAAGGCAGGTTATTCACAGGGATTCACCCCAGAAAATACAGATGGCTGTATGTGACCTGGCTGCCTGACCTCTGTTTACAAGCAGTGAAGATATTAAGTCAAATTTAGAGTACAGTTCACTTCCTGGGGCAGTTGAGCCATTTCTGCAGCCCTAGTGGGTCTGTTTGACATGCTGCACACACTGAAATACCTGGTTTTCATAGAACCATAGAATTGTAGTATGGTTTGGGTCAGGAGGCTCGTTCTATCCCCTGCCATGGGTAGGGACACCTTCCACTGTCCCAGGCTGCTCCAAGCCCCGTCCAACCTGGCCTTGGACACTGCCAGGGATCCAGGGGCAGCCACAGCTGCTCTGGGCACCCTGTGCCAGGGCCTCCCCACCCTCACAGGGAAGAGTTTTTTCCTAATGTTTAGAGGTACTTTCTGTCAATTTAAAGCCAACTCTCTTCTCAGTTTAAAGCTTTTCCCCATCAGTGGGACTCAAGTGGGACTTCTTGGAGGGAGGCCACCCTTTCAGACCACCAAAAACCAGCTGAGTCCTGTGGGCTTTGTAGGACTGTCAGGTAGGACATGGGTTCTAGAGAGTGGGGGACAGAGCTGGAACTCAAACTGTCAAGAAGACAATTTAAATAACACAGGTAATGGCCTCTGTGCAGGCATGCTGCTGCTGTCACAGATAATGGCTTTAAGTATTTTAGGCAGCATGAATGTCTGATGTCAAGGAGCATGCTTCTGAAAATCCCACCATTTTGGGTTGTATCTCAGCCCTGGGGTTAGGGAATTCCCGTGTTTTCAAATCCTGAACAAAGCCTCAGGCACAATTCAGTGACAGGAATATGGGTGTCTGATACAGTTGCAGGAGTCCCAGCTTTTCATCTGCTCTGGGGAGCTGTAATTACTTGTGAGTCCTGCATAATGTCTGTCACCCCAGGGCTGTGTCATGGGCATCTCAGGAACACTGGAGCACTGCTTTTGGGCAGCTGACTTGTGTCCCACAATCCCTGAGCAGAGTTTGCTGTCCATTGCTGGTTTTGAAGAGCTGTTGGGCCCTGTGCCTGGGAGTTGGAATGGGTTACTTGCTGCAGGAGAGTTGTGATTGCCTGTGGCTTTCCTGGAGCTTGGGGTCACCCTGAATCTTCTGGAGTCTTCCAACAGCTGAGACAATGGGCAACACTCCTGCACATCTGCATGCACAGGCTTGATAAAACTGCAGAAACTGCTGCTGCTCTGGTGCTGGCCCCTGGAGGGGTGCACATGCAGCTGTGTGAGCTACCCCTGCCTCCCTCCTTCCCCTCACTGTGGCCTGGGGCCAGAGCAAGAGCCGATACCCTGCCCAGCTTGTGGCTCAGCCACCTCAGTGGTCACCCTGGGGTTTCGGGTAGGCAGATGAGCCAGGCCACTCTCATGTCCCCCTCCAGGTGGGCCAGCAGGGCTCACCCCTCACTCATCCTTACCCTGCTCTATCACACAGTGTGGCCCTCATACCCTCTGGTCCCCAGCTCCACGGCAAGGGTTCCTTGGAAGGGGCCTTGCTGCCTCTCTGCTCCCAGCCTTGGAGAAGGCTGCGTTGGCTGCTGTTGGAACCCTGATCACTGAGAATTTTAGACTTTCTGTCCTGACAGGCACTGACCCTCAAGCAAACACTGCATTTGACCTGAGGCCGTGGAGAAGGCTTCCAAAATTGAATGACAGCACTGGGATTATGGGTGTGTAGTTTCAAGAGAAGTATGTAATGTCACAGAGTGGAAAACTTAGAGTTTAAGGTTTTAGAATGTAGCAATATATATATAAAGTAAGACAGAAGTTTCAGGGCAGAGGCTAAGTTCTTCTCTTTCACCTTCTTCATGGGTCTGGGTGGTATTTTGTAATTGGGTAGAAAAGTCCACATTACGGGCCACGGGTGGTTATTGGGTTAAAAGTAAAAATAATTTAGGTATCATTTCTTAATTGGACAGTTTATCCTTAAAAGGCCTTGTAGAGAGAGAGATAGGGGCCATTTTTAGTTTGTTAGCTAGAAGTGCTGTAGAACTCACAGTGTGTGAGACTGTAAAATAGATAAGAATAAACATCTGAGTCCAAACAAGAAATAATGTCTTGCACATTTAATCCTGACTCTGGCAAAAAGAAGAGAATAGCAACAGGCTGCAGCTTCTTGAGATTTCTGTTGTTCCAGCTGAGCTCTCCATACCCCAGGTGTGACAGGTATCACGGAGCCTTTGTTTCTACTGTGGTCAAATTCTTCTGCTTTTGGTGACTGAGCTAGTAGCACCCAGCAAAGCCTTTTCAAATCAAGCAGACCTAAGACATCTAGTCCAGGGGGAACCCTCAGGAATGCCACCAAGGTGTCCCACAGACATTGGAACAGGTGTGGGACAGCTGGTGTGACGTGAAGCTGTGAGGAGCTCTGGATAGCCAACGAGGGAGATGCAATGGAGAACAACTTGTAGGACCTGGCCACTCTGTGCTCTTATGGCTGCTGTTAGGGGCGTTATGGCTTTTCTGGTTCCTGTCTCTGCAGTCCTGGTGCGTCTCTTGTTTGTGGGAAAGGAGGAGCTGTGGCTGGAGAATGTGGCAGGAAAATCACAGCACTGCAGAGCAGTTAGGGTTGGAGTGACCTCTGGAGGTGATCTACTCCAACTACCTTATTTAAAAAATCTGTGCAAACAATTCGAAAACTCTCCCAAATTCTTGCCTGCATGTCTTCCCATCCCAAGTACTTCCTGTGCTATGACAGAGGCCGTTGTGGAGAGCAAAAATGTTTCTCTTGATGTCTCTTTCTGGCTGTGGTCTGCAGCAGTCCCAAACCCTGCCTGCCTCCCCCTGTGCCCTTCCCAAGCCATGTGCCAGGGTTTCCCACCACTCAGGGGAAACTTCCTTGGCTCCAGCCCTCATTTCCATCTTGTTTCCCAAAGGAAGGAGATCCTATGAGATTGCTGTAAATGTATTGCCATACATTACCTCTCCTGTCCCCTTCTCTGCCTCAGCTGTAGGATTTCATTCACCTCCATTCACGGCAACAGGAGAAGGAGACTGAGCTGCTCTGTTTTGCAGTGGATGGTTGCTGCAAGCCTCTGGGGAACACCTTTATGGATGTTTTTTGTTTACAAAGGGCTTAGAAAGACTTTGGCAGCACAGCTCCCTGTCCTGCACATGCTGGTGCAGGTATGTCCTGGTCAACCCATTGGTGTACCTACAAAAAATGTTTTTATTAGGGTGGGCTGGAGCTGCAGGGGAAAAGGGGAGCAGGGCCCAGCTGGGACTGGGAGGCTCAGGAGGAGGTGCAAGGCTGATGGTACAGGAGCAAAAGGCAGGAGAAGGGCAGAAGGCCAGGGACAGTTTGGAGGAGTCAGGGGGGATTGTGAGGGCTGTGAGGTCTCGTTGCAGGTGGATGTAGCAGGGATTGCTTTCCATCTGTGTTGTGGCCACGCTATGCCCTCACCACCTATCCCCCACTTTGCCCAGCTGGGAGACTTCATTCAAACCCTGCTTGCCCCCCTCCCTGGGAGAGGGCATCAGGGACATAAAGGTGGGGCTCATCCCAGAGTCCCGTGTGGCTGCTGGCACTGAGAGCTGAGGATGCTGAGCAGGCTGGGGCTGTGTCACATCAGCGTGGTGCACGCTGTTACCCTGCTGCCCCATGGCTCATCCAGCACCACAGGTTGGGTTCCTGTGTGCCCAGATCTTGGGGTTTTTTGCCCCAGATTCAGGTGGTTAAGAGTCTTTTGCCCTCTGAGAGGCCTGAGCCAGATGCGAGAATGAAACAGAGTCTTCAAGGTCCTGTTTTTCAAGGTTTCTCACGTGTTTATTGTTTCTTATCTCACAACTTTCTCTGTGCCTGGCCGAGGTCTGTTCTGCTGCTTGGACACAGGACGACTCCCCCCTCGACGGGAGGTCGCTGCCTTCTTATACAGATAATTACGTGTCTGTTATTTACAGTTATGTGCCAATGCCTATTACCTGTACTAAAAGGGTCACCTCTACTCTGACCCAGTCTTTTTGAACTACTTTGTGCCCCTGNTCAGTGAAGACAGCAGGTGACTCCATAGCCTTGACTTTGGATAAAATAAAAAACAAGTCTTTGAAGGTGGGAAAAAAGTGGAGTGGTTTGCCCAGAAATGGCAGGGATGCCCCAATCCTGGAAATATTCAAGGCCAGGTTGGACAGGGCTTGGAGCAGCCTGAGATAGTGGAGGGGGTCCCTGCCCACGATGAGAGTGGAATGGGATGGGCTTTAATATTCCCTTCCAACCCAAACCACTCCAGGATTCTGAGGCAGTGAACAAAATGAATTTGGAAGTCTGAATGGATTTTGGGATAACCCTGTTTACCTTGCACTGGTTCAAGAGCAATCAGCTCTTGGTCCACATGTTTTTTATAAATTTTTTTACAATTTCTCTCAGTTTGGTGTTTTGATCAAGTCCAGCCTCATTCCAGGAACACTGTCAGCCTTCAGAATTTTGTAATGTGCCAGACAGCCCTGTGCCCTGCTCTGAGCATCCTACAGTGGGGAGCCAGCTCTGAATTCTGGAGTGAGGAGGGGACAGTATGGCAAGTGGCACAGAGTGGGTCCCCAGGTGCTAGAAGCCAGGGCTTCAGTGAAGCCAGCAGAGCTGTGTGTGTCCATGGCATATGCCTGGTGTGCAGGGTCTGCAGTGTGGCCCTCATGGCATGGGCACAGGGTGGTGACTGGGCCATGAGTTCAGTCCCTGTGCTGACCTCAGCGTGGGCAGCACCAGGGCAGGAGGAAGAACATGGCTGATTTCTTCTCAAATCAGTCTGGGCACAGGAAGTGGGGTCTGCAGTGTGGGACACGTGGTCCTTGACCTGGTATAAAGTCTGCCAGCATGAAATACCCTTCAGCTGCTTCCTGCTGGTCTTAGGAGACTGCACTAAGTTTGCCCTGGCTCAGGTCATTGCATTGTAACCACATAAGTTTAATTGCTGGTACTGTGCTTGATCACAGCCCAAAAAGCCACCCATGTCCTGGGCTCACCCCCACAGCAGGTAAGGAAAGCAGGACGTGGTGGGGATTCTGCCCCTCTGCTCTGCTCAGGTGAGACCCCACCTGCAGAACTGCCTCCCACTCTGGGGTTCCAGCACAGGAAAGACATGGACCTGTTGGAGCAAGTCCAGAGAAAACTACAAAGGTGCTCCAGGGGCTGGAGCCAGGCTGGGAGAGCTGGGGGTGCTCACCTGGAGAAGAGAAGACTCTGAGATCTCATTACAGCCATCCAGTACTTGAAGGGAGCTTATAAAGAAAGATTGAGACAAACTTTTTAACAGGGTCTGTTGCAGTAGGACAGAGGGGGATGGGTTTAAACTGAAGTAGGGTAGATTTAGTTTAGATTAATTATAAGAAAAAAATTTTATACATTGATGGTGTTGAGGCCCTGGCACAGGTTGCCCAGAGAGGCTGGGAATTTGCTGTTATGTCTGTCCCAGCCTGGGGGCAGGGGCTGCCTGCTGCCTCTTCCTTGGCCCAGGTTTGAACCTTGCTGCTCACTGGCTGGGCCTGGTGGGCAAATATCCTTGGAGCTGTCCAAAGCACAGTTCATCTGCTGTGGGCTTCTCAAAGGGACCTCTGAGGAATAGCAAGTCACCTTTTGATTCTGGGCAATGGGTTTTCAGAGGAAAATCCCTTCTAATGAGAGACCCTGGAGCCTGAATCTGTTCTGCTGGAAAATCAGGGCATGGAATTGACTTTTGCAGTGCTGGATGCTGACATCAGCCTCAGCAGCTGCATCCCACTCCAGGTTGGATGCTGACACTCACCAGCCCCAGCAGCTGCAGGACTGCTGTAGTGTGAGGTTTTTATCTTCTTTTCTTCTTCATGTTAGAGCCAGGGTTAATATATGGGAGTCATAGTGTTGTGTTCAGACTTGGTGTTTATTAACTCATCTATATTACAGCCTCAGGAGTCGTAAGCTCTAACTAGCAAGTTAAAAAATGAAGGTAAAATGGAGCAGTTCTCTATCTCTACAAGGTCTTTTCAATGACAATCCGTGCAATTGTGAAATGCCACCTAAATTACTTTTACTTTAAACCTAATAACTAACCCCTTGAAGTCCGCAATGTGGACTTTATTATCTAATTGCAGAAAACCACCCAAACCCAGGAAGACGAAGGAAGAAGAAGGTGAAGAAGAAGGACTTAGACAACGCCCCAAATCCTCCATATTGCTTCATATATTACTATATACTAAAATCTTAGATCTGTTTTTCACCCTGTGAGATCACACAATATTATTCAAACTACACACCTACAACCCCAGTGCTATCACTCAATTTCAGAAGCCTGTTCCACGGCCTCAGGTGAAATGCAGTGCTTGCTTGAGGGTCTGTACCTTTTAGAACAGAAAGCCTGAAATTCTCAGCCTCTGGGGTTCCAACACTGTAGCTTGCAGTGAGCTTTCCTGTTTTATCTCTGCAGCTGGGGAGACACCCCACCACACCAGTGGCTGCAGTGGTATTTGCATGGGATTGCAAGGACAGGCTTTGGGGGACAGTCTAGGGGGCATTTGTCCCCTTAGGGTGGGAGGTGAGCAGTGTTGAGTTGCTGTAGCTAAAACCTTGAAGACAGAAGCAGTGCCAGGATCTCTGCTCTTATCCTAGCTGCCCTCAGATCCAAAAAGAAATGGCATTGTGTGGGTGACAGTCATGTGGGGACACTCAGCTCAGTCACTGCTTTTGGACACGTTAATTGAGCGAGAAATGCTTCTCTCTTGAGCTCTAGCTCTGGCCTAGTAAAAGGAGAGGATTTCCCATTTGGCAGAGCATGGGGACCCTGAGAGGTGTGCTCACAGCACTGCAGCATTCCCCAGTGAAGATCCACTCCCAGTTTGATCTCAGAGAGAGGTTTCTGCCTTCCTGAGGGCAATTCCCTGGAGATCCTGAGCAGTGATGCTCCTTGTCCTTCAGGGGCTATAGGCTGAGGAGAGGGAGCAGTGAACACTAGAAATATAAATAGCCCCATCCACCTGGCTGCTTCCAGGCTTTTAATGCCAGTCTGGAAGGGACATTGGCAGCAAGGGCAGTGATGGCAGTGACAGGCAGAGCCAGCTGGGCACAGGCAGCCCTTGGCTGCACTCCAGGGACAGATGAGCTATCCTGGCCAGCAGCTGCAGGCCAGTGCCAAGCCCCTGCAGTGGGGTGCCACATCCTGCCTGGGACGGGGTGCAGCACCTCTGCCCAATGAGTCCCAGGCCCATTTCTAGCTGGTCACTTTGCCAGGCAAATGTCTGGCATTAAGCAGGAGGTCTTGAGCCTAAGGCCTCCATTCCCCTCCTTCCATATCATCCCAGGCAAAAGGGAAGTCATGGTATAGCTGGCTTGTCCCACAGTGACTGTGTGGGGACTCCAGGACAGACCCAGCAAGCTCTCAGCTGGAGAGGATGGGAAGGTATAAGTGCTGCCTGTAGAAGGAAGGCTGTGGGGGAAATGAGAGATGAGCAGCAGGGAGGAGAGCCAGAGAGGAGCAGTGCCCCGGGCCAGGCACCTTTAGGTGGCTTTGCAGGAGCAGTCTGTAGGAACCGTAGCCTCAGGGCAGGGTCCTGGGCTATTAGAGGGCTGGGGGGATCATGCTGCAGGCCAGAGAGTGGCACATGGTGGCTCAGCCTGCCAGCCCTTGTCCCCAGGGTGCTGCTTGGGGTGTGTGGGGATACTGATGGGGTGGCAGCAGGGGCTGACCCAGAGTCCCTGGCGAGGATACCAGGGGAGGTGACAGTCTGTTCTAATGAAGCATTCTCTCCTGCTTGCCTTTGCAATCCCCAGGAGAAGATTGAATATGCCTTCCTCATCTTCTTTGCCATTGAGGCCATGCTGAAGATAATTGCCTACGGCTTTCTTTTCCACACGGATGCCTATCTCCGAAACGGCTGGAATGTGCTCGACTTTTCCATTGTGACTCTGGGGTAAGGAGAAGTGGGAAGGCTGCTGCTGTTAGCTTGTGCCAGGCCTCTTCCACAGCCAGTCAGGGACTAGTTTTTCTGGTGATTGAAATGTGTTTGGGGACAACTCCTCGACTAAGTTCATGGACTTCTCCCGTGGACCCCCGGCTCTGACATCCACTGGGATCCTCTCTAACTCTTATTTCTTCCTGTCTTGACTCCTTCATGCCTCATAGGTCTCCTTGCCCTGGAGAAAGGGGGTGGCATGGGGTCCTCCAGGGTTTGCACATGGGGTGGGAGGTCCCTGGCTGTCAGCACTGGGGCTGTGCCCAGGAGCTGGACTTGCCAAGAGCTGCCCCCTGGGTGAGGCTGAGCATGGCTGGCAGTCCTGACCTGGCTTTTCTGCCTGCAGAGCTCTGAATTCTTAGCTTAGATTTCTCGCTCTCCATTCTCACGCCCTTTCCTTTTTCCTTCTCCTTCCTTCTGCTTCTCCTCCTTCTTCCTTCTCTGTGCCCTGGCTCTTTCAGGCTCATCACCATGACCCTGGAGCAGGTGAATGTGAAGCAGGCAGGGCCTTCGGGGGGCAAAGGCGGCTTTGACGTGAAGGCGCTGCGAGCGTTCCGTGTGCTGAGACCCCTGCGCCTGGTGTCCGGAGTGCCAAGTGGGTGCTGGCTGCCCTGCTGGCAGCAAGGGCTGGTGCCTGGGCAGAGCCTCTGGGTCTGGCCAGGGTGGGGAGCCATGGGACAGGTTTCTTGTTGTTGCTGGATCAAGCCCAGCCACAAAGGAGTTGTAGAGGAGGCACGGGTTGGTGCTTGTTCCTCCAGCTGGTGGTTGTCAGCCCTGGGGATCTGCAGGTTGGCACACACCTGGCTGCCTCCATGGCTCAGTGGCAGTACCTTGGGTGGCCAGTGTGAAGGGGGCCAGAACCTTGCTCTGGTTTCTCAGAGCAGGGATCTCCTTCTTCCGTAACTCACGTGAATACAGCCAGGATGAGAGCACCAGAACAAAGGGAGGGGCATGAAGCAGCCTCCAGCACTGCCTGGCTCTGTTGTGCTCTTCCACATGCTTTCATGGTGGGTAGAAGAAAGGATTTCCTGCTTCAGAGATTTCAGTCCTGCCCCACCCGTGCCCCTCTTCCCTTGGCAAGAGGCATTTCAAAGGTTGCTTTTTGGTGTGGGCTGGCAGGGATACAAGGTGACCCAAAGCTCTTTAGGAAGCGGTTGACCTCCCCTCCCTTCATCTTTGTGCAGGCCTTCAGGTTGTCCTGAACTCCATCATCAAGGCCATGGTGCCCCTGCTCCACATCGCCCTGCTGGTGCTCTTCATGATCATCATCTACGCCATCGTTGGGCAGGAGCTCTTCAAGGGCAGGATGCACAAGACCTGCTACTACCTTGGCACAGGTGGAGCTGTGGTTGGGGGGGATGCAGCAGAGTTGTCTCTATGTGGCTGCTGTGAGACCACAGGGACTCTGTGTTTAGCACAAAGTGTGGTCTTGCCAGCATCAGGCACACCTGGGAGTGTGACAGGACTGAGGGATGTTTGAAACAGCACCCAGCTGGGTATGAGGGGTGGTGAAAGGGACCCCATTTGGAAGGGGAGGTGCAGGAGTTTGTGACCTCTGAACGCACAACCAGTATGATTGAGCAGAAGCCACTTATTGTTTACATTAAGCTATTTTTATACATTCTATTTCCACTGTTCACGTGGTCACACATTGTTTGATTGGAGGCTCTATATTGTCCACACATTCAGCATGCACCCTTCAGCACACCTCATCGGTCACTGTCCATCATCACATCGGGCCTCCATTATCTAGTTCTTGCATTCTTGGTGTTCTGTTTCTCAGGCTCTTCTTTTCTTATTTTAGCCCCGTTTATGTCTCAGTAACCTTGACGAATTCCTGAGGGTTTGATAAGAATACCTACAAACAGTTTGGCTGGTGCACATCACGCCTAAGTTGTGCAGATAGGGAGGAAGCGCGGGCTGCTGTGTTTGGCCTGACCTGCTGCTCACACCATGGCTTTGCCCCTCAGATGTGATTGCCACGGTGGGCTCAGAGAAGCCAGCCCCGTGCACCAGCTCTGGCCACGGGCGGCACTGCAGCATCAACGGCACCGAGTGCCGCGGGGGCTGGCCCGGGCCCAACAACGGCATCACACACTTCGACAACTTCGGCTTCGCCATGCTCACCGTCTACCAGTGCATCACCATGGAGGGCTGGACTGAAGTTCTCTACTGGGTAGCTGACCTTGTGGGGCTACCTAAAAACAGAGGGCAGACAAAATTAAGGGGATAAAAAGCAGTTTTATTTATGGAAGGGCCTTCACGTACATTCAGGGCAGAGGAAGCTCCCCAGAGGCTACACCCAAAAATGGATGACAGGTCACAGGTTTTCACACTTTGATAAGTTTGGTCCATTGGCATGTTGGGGGTTAATCTTCCAGTTACAGCTCCAGGTAATGAAGTCATTTACCCCAAGTTTGCTCTCCCCCAACTCACTTTTGTTTCCATTTCTCAGGGCCTGAGGTAGTGAGGTGTCCTTGATTCTCAAGCTGGAGAGAAATTGTTGTGTCTGACCGAAACGGGAAAACAGTAGCTAACACTGTGTATGGAGTTTAGAGTTCTACACTGAAGAATTGCAGGATTACAAATATATGAAAAATAGAAAAGCTAAAATCCTAAGGCATGGGGTAGGCTGCAGTGCTTTGTGCCCAGCTGGGTGCAGGTGATCTCAGGGCAGGGAATGCCCTCCTAGAGAGAGGACCCCATGGTAGGGCTTGGTCTTTGCCAGTGAAAGACATCCTGCCCCCACCAACCTTCTTACTGTGATGCACATCCCATAACACACCAGTCATGTCTCTGCATCCCTGTAAGTGCTGCCTAAGCTGTCCTTGCTCTCCAGGTGGACAGGAGATTGCTCCAGCTCCCACCTTTGTGAAGGGGTATGGGCCAGGCACAGCAGTGACTGGTGGATGCTCCTCCAGCAAAGCCCATGTTTTGCAGTCCTTGGGAGACAGTTGTGCTCAAGCTTAGTCTTGGGGCTGATGTTTAAATCTGCTCCCAAAATGTTAGGGTCTGGATGTGAACCAGACACAGAGTTCTAGGCAGCCAGGGCTTGGAGCCAGGTTTATGTGCCACCATCCCAAGCACTCCTTTTGCAGGGGCCAAAGATCCCAGAGGCTCTTGAGGGGCTATAAGAGAAAACAGATGGAGGGCAGTGCCTTCAGAATATTTCACCTGCATCTCTCCTTGCCAGGTAAATGATGCCATGGGGAATGAATGGCCCTGGATCTACTTTGTCAGCCTTATCTTGCTTGGCTCCTTCTTCGTGCTCAACCTGGTGCTGGGGGTGCTCAGTGGGTAAGTGCCACCCAATCATTTCTGCCAGCAGAGGAGTTTTAACTGGTTTGAACTACACAACAAAAAAGCCTGAAAAAGTTCTTTTCCCTCTCATTCCTCACCTTTTTTTTTGTTTGTTTGTTTTGCACACTTAGAAAAATTGATCTGTGGGTTACTTTTTGTGTTAGTGTCCATGGCTTTCTCAGGTTATAGCTCAATTCTCAACACAGAAATCTTTTCCCTGTGGCATAAGGAGCTGTCAGCAAGCCCAGCCCTGGAGCACGTGGGGTGTGGTGTGTTCTGCCAGCACACACAGCAAATGGAGCTGAGCAGGGAGCAGTCACTCCATGGCTGTGGGTCTGGACACTCCTCACTGGTACCTCCAGCTGCCCTCCTGCTGTGAGCACACACAGTTTTCTCATGGCCAGCCTCAGGAGAACATTTTTGATGAGTGCAAGCGATCCAGGGGAAGGATTGTTAGTCTAATTACTGTTTCAGCAGTCTCATCCAAGTACACCAATGAGCTGTCATCAGTCTGTTATGACAATCTAGGCCAAATTAAATTAGTGTTAATTCCCCCAGTAGTACAGTTAAAACCTGAGATGTTACACTCAATCTACCATGCATTGCTGTGGGACTGTTACCATCCCAATTTTGTTGCTGGGAAGTATGTGTTCTCTTGGGAAGTGGGGGGGGACTGTTCTCCTGAGGTCTGTGTAGGGTCAGGGTCTTTTTTACGTGTTTCAATCCTTGTTTGTGCAAGTGGATCACACCACCTCTCTTAGTTCACAGGGTTAGTTATACCCTAATTACTTGGCTTTGTTTGGCCTCTTTTATGATGAGAACCATGCCACTGCAACATTGAAACAAATTGGGTCTTACTATAACTAAAACAAGTTTAAAAGCACAAGATAAACCACAGGAACCTGATGTTTGACTGTAACTGCAGGACAAGCTGGACTATAATCATCTGATCCTGGAGTAAGCTGCTGGCACGGTAAAGGTTCTGAAATATTTTTGCAAATACAGCCAAATTATGTTTGAGATCAGGAAAATTATTGTTGTAGAGTCTGAGACCTATTACTAACACATGGCTGGGCAGCAGATCTACAGTCCTGCCAGACAGCAGAGGAGAAAAGATATTGATTGAAGGAGAGCAGGAAGAATGGGCAAGGACATTGGCAGACCTGTCCTTTGCATGTTACCATGAAAAGAGTGTCCTGTCTACCTGCCATGTCATAAGCTCACCTTCTCCACATGGAGAGCCTGGGGCAGGTTTTTGCTCCCCAGGTGGGGGAGACCCCACTGATGCTTAGCAGGGCTGAGGAGCTGCCCTGGCCAGGTGTCAGTTGGCCTGTCCAGCTGTAGCAGCCTGCAGTGAGAAGCTCCCAAAGAGCAGCAGTCCTCTCGAAGGAGCCCTGCCTGCCATCGGGCATCAGGGGATGGGCCCCCCTGACCTTGCATGGTGAGCCAAGAAAGAGGAAAGTCACTGGAGTAGTGCACTGGCAGTGCTGGTGGCAGGGTGTCTCAGGACTTTCCTACAAGGCCTGGCCTGGCACAGAGTTGTGGTTCCTGACCTCCACACCATCCCCTGATGTTGGAACCCTGGAGGCTGAAAATTTCAGGCTTTCTGTTCTGGCAAGCACTGACCCTCAAGCAAGCACTACATTTGACCTGAGGCCATGGAACAGGCTTCTGAAATTGAGTGATAGCACTGGGGTTGTGGGTGTGNCAAGCACTACATTTGACCTGAGGCCATGGAACAGGCTTCTGAAATTGAGTGATAGCACTGGAGTTGTGGGTGTGTGGTTTGAATGGTGTGTGATCTCACCAGGTGAAAAACTAAGATTTAAGATTTTAGTGTATAGTAATATATATGGGGCAATATGAAGGATTTGGGGCGTTGTCTAAGTCCTTCTTCTTCACCTTCTTCTTCATGGTTTTGGGTGTTTTTTTCTAATTGGGTAAAAAGGTCTGCATTGTGGACTTATGTGGTCAATTATTGGCTCAAAAGCATAAATAATATAGGTGTCATCTCGTTATTGGGTGATTAGCACTTAAATAACCTTGGAAAGAGTTAAGAGACACCTCCATTTTCTACCTTGTTAGTTAGAGCTCACGACTCGTGAGACTGTGCTATAGATAAGAATTAATAAACACTGAGTCCGAACACGAAACTGTGACTCCCGTGTGTTAATCCTGGCTCTAAAACGAAGAAAAGAAGATAAGAAATCAACACCCTGACTCTCTGCTGCTTGTCTTGTCCCAGGGAGTTCACCAAGGAGCGTGAGAAGGCCAAGTCACGGGGCACATTCCAGAAGCTGCGGGAGAAGCAGCAGCTGGAGGAGGATCTGAAGGGCTACATGGACTGGATCACCCATGCAGAGGTCATGGACAGTGACCGTGCCAGGGGAGAAGGTACCAGCTCTGCTTGGTCACAGACCCTCAGCATGAGGGGTGGGGTCCTCATGCTGGCCACGTGGAGAGGCAAGGTGGGAGTCTTTGAGGAAGTCACAAAGACTCATTTTGCCGGAAAACCCATGAAACAAAATGCCTTGACTTCTGCAGGACAGTTTCCTTCCTCCTTTTTCACATTTCCTGAATAATTTGGTTGAATCTGACCCAACTAGCAATTATTTATCCCTGATGGTAAATCTCCACTTCAACCACAGTGTTTAATATTTGCAGACCACCAGCAAGGCCTGAGTCTCCTTTGGCAAGAGGCACTTAAAGTGGTCATGAGGAGCGTGTGCCCTTGATGTGCAGGGATACAGTGCAGGGCCACAACCTCTCATGCTAGCAGTTGCCTTAATTTCTTGCCATCTCTGGGCAATTTCAAGGGATTAGAAGTGGCTCAGGGAAGGAGGTGGATATACAGGCACCTAGCCAAAAGCTCAGCAAAGCCTGCGGAGCTCTACCACAGAGCCACAGTGTTTGCTGTGCCACCCTGCCTGGTGAAAGCACTTCTGATGCCTCAAGCTAAGTGATGCATGTGTGCAAAAAGCCTTGGGAAACTGGGACAGACAAAACACCTCTTCCAGACCTGTGGCCTGTGTTCTGTTCAGCCTTTGCTCAGATCCCAACTGACCTCAGTATTCTCCATGCTGGGGTATTTGCTGCTGTCCCTCTCTGGGCTGCTGCTCCAATTCCTGCAGGGCAGGAGTTTCTCATGCCTTGTGCTTGGTTTGCACCTGCCCCTCAAAGCCTTCTGCCCAAACTTTGGTTGCTGACTCCCCGGGATGGCATTGTTTGGTGGGGTTTACTCATTTCTTATGGGGAAGCTCTTCCTGGTGTACTCCTGGGAGAGTTTCCCTCCCACATGTTCTTCCCAAGGGCTCCAAGAAAAGCCTGTGATGTCATTCCCTCTAGGTATGATGCCATCAGATGAAGGAGGGTCAGAGACAGAGAGCTTGTATGAAATTGAGGGCATGAACAAGTGGATTCTCTTCTTGTAAGTATGCTCTGACTGAACCATCTGCTTGCATGTGGGCTTCCACTGTCTCTCACTTGCTGGCCCAACTGGGCCAGGCTTTCCTGGTCAGAGAGGCAGAGACTGGTGCTTGGGGGAAGATGCAAACACTGGGGCAGCAAACAGAGAATTTGGCTATGGTACTGGCAAAAAACTCTTCAAGGTGAACAGTGTCCTTGTCCCAGCATCCTGGACCAGGCTCTAAGTATCCTCCTGTGGCCTGTGCAGCACAGTGTGTAATTTAGGAGCTGTGCCTGCAAGCCCCCTATGAGAGGTGCTGGAGGCCAAAATTAAGCCAGAGGGTGAATGAAGTGCAGTGCCTGAGTGAATGCACTGAGTTCCAGGGGCAGGTTATCGTGCTCATCCCTTTTCAGGGAGGGAGCAGGGGTGGCTTTGCCCTGCAGGCACAGCCCAAGGACCTGGGTCTGGCCCACTGGCCAGCTCTGCTGATCCTTTGCCGTCTCTCCAGCCGTCAGTGGAGGCGTTGGAATCGAATGTTTCGTAGGAAGTGCAGGGATGTGGTGAAGTCCAAGTTCTTCTACTGGCTTGTCATCCTGATGGTGGCACTGAACACCCTCTCCATTGCCTCTGAGCACCACTTTCAGCCAGAATGGCTGACACGAGTGCAAGGTGAGCAAAGAGCCTGAGAGGAATGCCCAGGACACTGTGCTGTCTCAGAGACCTGTGTGAACTCCTACTGAGAGTGCACAGCCACACTGGTACGGCACAGAGGCTCTCATAGAGCCCATCCTCAGTGTGTGTGCATGATCCTTATTGTCATACAACCCACACTGACCATGCACCACCTCTGTACTCTTACAGACACCATCTTGCATGGGGAACACACAGTGTGTGTCCATTGGCACCTCTGCACATGTGGCATGCACTCAAGCTGTGCAGCCACATGCATTTGTGCATGCAGCCCCACTGACTGCACCTCCACCCACCCACATACACCCAGAGGCACAGGGAGCACAGGTGCACACACACAGAGCTCACACCCAGAGGCACACGGAGCACAGGTGCACACACCCAGTGGCACACAGAGCACAGGTGCACACACACACACAGCTCAGCTGTGCACACACATCCCCAGCTCACCCCCAGAGGCACAGGGAGCACAGGTTTGCCCACACACAGTGCTCAGCCCCACTTACCCACACACAGCCCACGTGCCCACCCTGCATGGACTCATGTGCACTGTACAGATGTGTGCTCACACACACAAGCATGCAGCTGCACATCACCCTCTCATCTTCCTCACCTGTGTGATCCCCAAAAAACAGCAGCTCAGGGCCTGGTGGGCCAGAGGAGGGTGAGCAGCACTGCCCTCCTTCCCTGCCTGCCCAGCCACGCTGGGATCGAGGTCCCTGCTCTGACAGGCTGCCTCTCCCACTGCAGACAATGCCAACCGGTTGCTGCTCGCCCTCTTTGTGGCCGAGATGCTGCTGAAGATGTACGCGCTGGGGCTGCGCCAGTACTTCATGTCGCTCTTCAATCGCTTCGACTGCTTCGTGGTGTGCTCGGGGATCCTGGAGACCATCCTCGTGGAGCTGGGCACCCTGTCCCCCCTGGGCATCTCCGTGCTGCGCTGCATCCGGCTCCTCCGTATCTTCAAGATCACCAGGTTGGGGAGGCACCGTGTGGGCACTGGCAGCTCATGGTGCCCGGGCATCACTCACAGTTCTGGGGTATCACTGGCCCTGTCCCCTCCCTGGGTACAGCGTGAGCAGAGCTGGGAGCTGCTGGGCAGGGGAACAAGGCCAAGCAGGAGTGGAGAGTGGGACAGAGCTGAGGCCCTACTCTAGCTCTGGGTTCTAGGATGTTGTGAATGGGGCTGCTGTGGGCCAGGACTCCTGGCTCTTCTTTGTGGCCCCAACTCACTGTGTGTTCACTCCTCTACCCTATCCTGCTTGCTGGTGCTCTCTGCAGGCAGCACTGTTATCTTTCTTGTCCCATCATGTCTGCAGCTTCTTTTCTCCCTCCTGGAGCCTGTCTGGAGCAGTCCCAGAGCCCAGCCTGGGTCCAGAGTCCCCCTTTTTGGGCTGCTGTCACATCACCTTGGTCTGTTTGGCTAGGTTCCCTGTGCCTGCCTGGTCCTGCCCACAGCCTTCCCCACTCTTTCACATCCCACATGTCCCTGTCCCTCCTCTTCCCAGGTACTGGACATCTTTGAGCAACTTGGTGGCCTCTCTGCTCAACTCAGTCCGCTCCATTGCCTCTCTGCTCCTCCTCCTCTTCCTCTTCATCATAGTGTTTGCCCTGCTGGGCATGCAGCTCTTTGGGGGCAAGTTTGATTTTGAGGACATGGTAGTGCGACGCAGCACATTCGACAACTTTCCCCAGGCCCTCATCAGTGTCTTCCAGGTTTGGGGCTGTGGGAAGGGCAGTGAGGGGCTGGATGGTGGGGGCTGGGGGTCTCACCTGGGCTGTGGGTCTCCAGGCAGGAGTTAGGTCTCAAGGGGATGTGGGTTTGTGGGAGTGGTGTGGCTTTGAGACAGGAACAGGGAAATGCAACTGGAGTCATGAGCTCAGGTTCAGGGCTGAGCAGAAAGGAGGATTTGACCATGGGGCTGGAGCCAGAAGGGTAGGATCAGTCTGTGGGGTTCTGTCATGCTCTGCTGTGGATGCTCTTAAATTTTCTTCCTGCTCTGCTCCCAGATCCTGACTGGAGAGGATTGGAATTCAATCATGTATGATGGGATCATGGCCTACGGGGGCCCATCCTTTCCTGGCATGCTGGTCTGCATCTACTTTATAATCCTCTTTGTTTGTGGGAACTGTATCCTCTTCCTGCAAAGCCAGGCCCAGGCCCCCTGCACCCACCCCTGCAGCATCAACTGCATAGGACTGGGGAGGGGGGAAGCAGGGGCTTCCCTCAGTGTTTCAGTGCTTGCCGTAAGCTTTTCGGTTCTGAAGACCACGGGCTTCAGGGCTTGCACTGGTGGTGGCTGAAGGCTGGAGACTGCAGGAAGGCACATCTGGGGCAGGTCTGGATGTCTGACAGGCAGAGATTCAGCCAGAGAGTGCAGGCAGCTCAGAGCTCAGTGCTCACAAGAGATGAGTGCTGGTTAGGGATCAGCAGCCAGAGTTATCACAAGGGCTAAGCTCCAGGAAGATTTCTAAGGGCACCCTGGAGACCATGGATGGCTCTGGCCACATCCTCCAGACAGGAACCAAGTCCATGTCCTGTAGCAGTGTGCTTTTTAGATGGTGAAGCTGCTACCTATATCCCAATAGGCATCTTCTGTGGAAAAGCCACTTGGGGAGGAATTTAGGCAAAGCAGTCAAGCTCACACATCACACAGCCATGGCTAGACTCAGCGAGGAGGGGTAAGAAGGGCCTTTGTATGAACCAGTTCCAGCGAGGTTTATTTCAGGCACTGAAGGGAGATCAGGGACAAAGACCACGCCATGTGCTGTGCACAGGCCTAAATAGGGGTCAGGGACCAATGGTCTGAGGGCACGGGGGCAGCACAAGGGGCAAGGCAAAGGTCAGTGACCTATAGGGAAAATGGGGCTGGCTGGCCCCCTGGGATACCACAACCAATGGGGAAGTGGGGAAAGGAGAAATCACAAGAACCAGGGGCATGGGGAGAGAAGAGACCGGGGCAGAGCACGCTGTGCACAGCACCATGGGGAAGAACTTTCTTTCAGCCTAGGCAGGGAAGACTCTACGGTCCATCCTTACAAGGCAGGACCCTGGCAATTCCCCCAAGAGGATTGAGGCATTCCACAATGTCCTTAGCACTGTTCTTGCAGACATCCTCCTGAATGTTTTTCTGGCCATCGCGGTCGATAACCTGGCTGAGGCCGAGAGCCTGACCTTAGCCCAGAAGGCCAAAGCAGAGGAGCGCAAACGGCGCAAGATGTCCAGGTGAGGGCTGCCAGCCCTGCCCAGGGGGGCTCCCAAACGAGGGGTTTGGCTGTGAGGGGCCAGAATGACCTTTCCCATGGCCCCTGCCCAAACTTCAGTTCCTGCTCTGCCCTCCTCTTTGCTTAGAGGTTACCCAGAGAAGTCTGAAGAGGAGAAGCAGATGCTGGCAAAGAAACTGGAGCAGAAAGCAAAGGGAGAAGGGATTCCCACAACAGCCAAGGTCAGTTCTGGTGGAGGTGAGCCTTGGAGAGCTCCTGGGGGGCAGCCCTGGCTCCTCCTCTCACCAGCCAGGATAGACAAAGGCTTGGAGCCAGCCTGGGTTTGGCCTCTTGACAGAATCACTCCTCACCCTAGCATCCACTGGTGAGGGGTCCTCTGGGTGATGGGGGCTCTCTGGGGCCAGGCAGGACATGTTGCCTGGTGAAACAGCTCCATTGCTGGGGATCCTTTTTCTCCAATTAATTTCCTTGGCCACAGCCAGTTGTCAGTGGCTGAGATGGTCTGGTGCACACCAGTGTGGAGTGGAGCAAAGCAAGTCAGCAGCATCCCAGATCTCCCTTATGTTCACACCAGCACCCCCCATATGCAAACCCCTCTGTTCAGCTGTGCTGACTGTGCTGAGCTGCCTCTGAGAAGCATCTGGCCAGCAGCTGCTTTCCTATCCACTTTCCAGAGGTGCCCTTAGAAACTCACCCAGGAGTTGCTCCCTGTCTTATTCCCCCCCTTGGCACATTTGCATGGCTCCAGGCTCTTGCCCAGCACACATTCCTATTTCCCATCCTCTTTGCTTTGATTGCAACATCCCCCCACCAGGTTCCAACCTGGGCCAGCACTCCATGTGCTTGGTGCTGTATGGGTCAAATGCAGAGATGCTGCTTGTCCCACGTGGCTTCCAAGATGAGAGGGTCTGGCCAACTGGCACATGCAGCTGCATATCCTCCTCTTTGTCTCTCCCTTGTTTCAGTTGAAAGTGGACGAATTTGAATCCAATGTCAATGAGATCAAAGACCCCTACCCTTCTGCAGACTTCCCAGGTAAGACTTGTCCCTGGCAGGGCAGCAGGAAGGCTGAGGAGGCACTGCATCCCTCGATGGTGTGTGAGGAGCAAAGGATGCAGAGAACTTTCACCAGCCTTGGGGTGCTGAGGTCCTTCTGGCTTGCATGCCAAATCAGGACCATGGGATCGGGAGATTGTCCATAAGGTCAGATTCCCTCTTTGGATGATTCTTTTCTTTTCCCTTTTCATGGTCTCCCTACAGGTGATGATGAGGAAGATGAGCCTGAAATCCCCCTGAGTCCTCGGCCACGTCCCCTTGCAGAGCTACAGCTGAAGGAGAAGGCTGTGCCCATGCCTGAAGCCAGCTCATTCTTCATCTTCAGCCCAACCAACAAGTAGGCACTGCCCCTGTAGGGCCAGGCATGGCCCAGGTGCCTCTGACACCAGCTGTTCACAGCAGTCCTGTTTGTGCATGACAGCCAGTTCTGAAGGGAACCAGCTCGTGGGGAAATGCCTTCTGTGTGGAAGGACTGGTACAGACATCCTTCCTGTCCTCAGGGTTTAGCCATAACCCTCTGCCAGGCTGCCATGACCTGTTCTGATGCCCCTCTGGTCCCTTGCAGCATCCCATGGCATTTCTGTCCCTGGCAGGTTTCGGGTCCTGTGCCACAGAACTGTAAATGCCACCTGGTTCACCAACTTCATCCTGCTCTTCATCCTGCTCAGCAGCATTTCCCTGGCAGCTGAGGATCCCATCCGGGCCGAGTCCTTCCGCAACAAGGTGCCCACAGAGATGGAGAGGTTTGGGATGGGTGGGGGAGACCTCAGGGAGACTCCCAGCTCCCTAGTAAGCAGGGATTTAGTTGCCAGATACTTTTCCTAGTCTGAGATTCCATCCCTGCCTCTGGAGGACAGTGCACTCTGGCAGGAGAGGCTGGATGTGCTTTCCATTCAAGGTGCAGCTGGGAAAAGGTTTTACTGCTCCATGTCTCAGTTTACTTCTGGGTGAAAAGATCCACCTGGCAGGGTGTGCAAGATTATTTTTGTTTGAAATTGTGGTGGCTTATTGGGGAAAGAGACATCCTGTGAGGCAGCAAACTGGACCTCTGGTGTGTGCAGTGCCCTTGAACGCTGCTGGCATGCAGCTGTGGGAGCCACACTCCTGTCCTTCAAGGTACCAGTGGATCTGGCAGGGACTGGGGGAATCTCACATGAGACAGCTTCCCAGGGCACTTGGGGTTTTTGGAGATCAGATGCTTTCAGGTGAATCAGGTGGAACTCACCTGGAAAGGGAGAGCTTTGTCCCAGCTGCAGGTTGGATCATGCACTGGAGAAAATCAGCAAAGCTGGGGGAAGTTCAGGAGTCCTCTTGTTACTGGGTTTAGATACTCTGTTGAGCTAGATGGCCTCCCCAGTCCACAGAGTGGAAGTCCAGGATGTTTAAACACACTGAAGCTTTCCCATGTCACCCAAATCTCATCCAGTACTGGTGTCTCTGTCCCCAGATTCTTGGATACTTTGACATCGGTTTCACCTCTGTCTTCACAGTTGAAATTGTCTTGAAGGTGAGTCCATGGTCCTGCCATAAGCATTGCCTAGCACGTAAGTCTGGACTGTTGGACACTCACACTCTTGAGGCATTCATGCTCCTGAAGGTCTCAGTGAGGAGAAACTTCCAGCTGATCCTCTTGGAGAGTTCATTCATGCAGTCTGGGTGGTGTGTGACCTGTCCCAGGGGCCATGTGTCCTCTCCAGTGAGGTCAGGCAGCTCAGTCAGCTGTGCTGTGACATGGGGACATGTCAGCCATGGCACCAGCATTTTTATTCTGACATGCCATTAAGAAAAAGAGAAAAAGAGAAAGCAGTCACAATCTGTGGACAAAAGTCACAATCCAAGCTGCTGCCACATGTTGTTCCACTCCAAGAGTCTTTACTATTCTCCTCTTTAATTTGCTGACTGAGTGGGAGAGTTTTGTCTCCAGCCAGTGCTGCACAGAGGATTTCCACCTGAAGTCAGCTTCCTGCCTGGCTGCAGAGGTCTGAGCAGGACAGGGTCCCCAAGCCATGGAGCTGTGAGAAGTCCCTTGTGCCTTCCCCACCCTTCCCTCCATGGAGGAACCTGAGCCCTGCCCAGCCTCTCTCCTAACTCCTTCTGCTCCCCAGATGACAACCTACGGTGCTTTCCTGCACAAAGGCTCCTTCTGCAGGAACTCCTTCAATATCCTTGACTTACTGGTGGTTGCTGTCTCCCTCATCTCCATGGGATTTGAGTAAGCACCTCCATGTGCCACAGAGTGGGCACCAGGCTGTTCAGGCTGGTGGGGCAGCTGGGGATGGTGGGTGGGGAAGGAGAAGCCAGTGGCTGCCCATGTATCTGTTATGTCATGTTTAGGGGACATGGACAACTGGGAGGCAGGTCCACAAACTGGTCAAGGAGGTCAAAGGACACTCCTTGAGTGTCAAATGTCTGTGGGTAGAAATTCAGTTTGGATCTGCTTCCTCCAGCTGCCAGTGTCACTTGGCCTTATGTGAGGTGATGGCTGGGGACATCTGCATGTCTCTGCCATCCCTTGTCCCTCACTTCTGGCCCCAGCCTGCCCTTCTTGGCTGCTTGGTGGGGTTGTGCCAGCCTAGCCTGGGCAGGGAAGTGGCCCCACCTCAGCTATGCCTTCCTCTCCAGGTCCAGTACCATCTCTGTGGTGAAGATCCTGCGGGTGCTGAGGGTGCTGAGGCCTCTGCGAGCCATAAACAGGGCAAAAGGGCTGAAGGTAAGTGAGAGGCTGGCACGAGGGGACCTCCTCCCATAGCAGTCCTACCAGGAGGTTGTGTGGCAGTGCCCTGTTCCCAGTTCCCACTGCCCATCTGTGGGAGGGCTCTGCTCAATCCCTCTGCTCTCAGCAAGCTCCCACTCTTCCTGGAATGGGAGGGTGTGGGACACAGAGCAGGGGCTTGCCCCAGCTGTGGTCACATCTGCACTGTCCTTCACCTCTGCAGCACGTGGTCCAGTGTGTGTTCGTGGCCATCAAGACTATTGGTAACATTGTGGTTGTCACGACCTTGCTGCAGTTCATGTTTGCCTGCATTGGAGTTCAGCTCTTCAAGGTGAGGGGGGTCTCAGGAGGGCAGGAGGGACCTTCTCCTCGAGCTTATCCTGGCCAGGCTCTCCTGGACATCACCTTGGGGATGGTGCCTGCCAGTGCTGGGATCAGCCAGGCTGTGCTCTCTGTGGTCTGTGAGAGGACCCACAGAAGGGCCTGCACTGAGAGGAGGGCAGGAAGCACCAAAGCTCTCAGGTGCAGGCAGCACCTGTAAAGGAGCTGACTGCCTCACCTCCCTTCATGCCTCAGTTTCCTCTTTCTATGGCAGCAGGCACTTCTGACTGATTTCCTGTGTGCTTTGATTGGGAAGGGTTTCCTTTCTCACAGCACTGCTCCTGCTCGCTGGGCCTTGGCTGCTCTAAGGCAGAGCTGGCCCTGGCAGAGCTGGCCCTTGCTGAGCTCACTTTTGTTTTAATAACTGAGCTTAAATTCCAAGCTGATGTGGGAAGAGCTTTCAGGACACCCAGCAGACTGAGCAGACATGACTAAAAAAAAAGCTAAGCATACCTTAAGCTAAGCACACCTTAGCTTTTAGTTAATTTTCTGGTTACTGCTTTCTTCCCTGTTTTCCAAATAGTTGACTCCCAGATAGGGTGAGCTAGGTAGGCCTCAGCTCAGGGCTGTGGAAGGTTTGTTCTCATCACCAGGCAGCATTTCTTGATCTCAGCCTGGGACTGACCCAAGGTCTGCCATGACTCTGGAAATGCCCTGTGAGCTGGGTTGTGTTGCAAGCACAATGGGGAGGCCAGTGGTGGTGGGAGGCCAGGGGCAGAGTCTGCATGGAGGTGGTGAGATGGGGTCTGAGGGCTGGGAAAAAGTCAAAACTCCCCAGGGCAACGCCATGGCTGCTTCTGGTCTCTGTTGAATGCAGGGCAAGTTCTACAGGTGCACAGACCCATCCAAGCTGACGGAGAAGGAGTGCAGGTAGGAGCTCTCCGCAACTCCCAGGAGGGCAGTGGTCAGGGGTGGGAGCTGGGGGGGATGAGGTGGGGAATGCTTTTGTTCCTGTGTGGGAATGTTGCATCCAGAAAGTGGATCTGGGGTGTTGTCCTGTTCTCCCTCTCCCTGGGGTCAATCAGGAACGAGCACAGGGCTGTCCTCCCCTCCCCAGGACCAAGGAGGCCGGGCCAGTGCTGCAGCCTGGGCTGAGGGGCCCTGCCAGTGAGCTCTGTGTCCCCTCTGCCACAGGGGTCAGTTCATCAACTATGTGGACGCAGACCCCACGCAGATTGAGGTCCAGGAGCGGCAGTGGCTGCACAACGACTTCCACTTCGACAACGTCTTCTCAGCCATGATGTCGCTGTTCACCGTCTCCACCTTTGAGGGCTGGCCAGAGTGAGTCTGTGCTGGGGGAAGGCCTGTGCTGGGAGCAAGGCACTGCCACAGGCCTTGGCCAGGGTAAAGAAAGAACTATCTGTGTTGAGAAGCAGGACCAGTCACCCTGGCAGTGGCTGTGGAGTTGGCAAGGTTACCCAAGCAGCCCTGTCCCACCATTGTTGGATGTCCCCAAAACTCTCTGTAACCTTCAGGAGGAGACATGGTCTTCCCTACCCAGTCAGGATTTCTGTTGCCTCAATTTCCCTCCTGTAGGCTGCTGTACAAGGCCATTGACACCAATGCTGAGGATGCAGGCCCTATCTACAACTACCGGGTGGAGATTGCAATGTTCTTCATCATCTACATCATCCTCATTGCCTTCTTCATGATGAACATCTTTGTGGGCTTTGTCATCGTCACCTTCCAGGAGCAAGGGGAGAATGAGTACAAGAACTGCGAGCTGGACAAGAATCAGGTAATGGGACTGCTGGAACAGGACGAGGAGGACCTGGCCTGGATCTGGCACTAGTGGGGATGGCAGATTTGGATCAGCCCTCCTTTGTGGTGACACTGCTGACACAGATGAGTTGAACCTGCCCCAGGTCTGTTTGCTGCTGGGGCAGGGCCAGCTGGACCCATGCCTAGCACAAAACAAGCCTGAGGGAAGGGCAGAGGGGACCAGAAACAGGAAGTGGGCCTCCCTGGACAGGTAGGGTGCCCAGAGTGAGCTGGAGCAGAGGGTTGTGCCCAGTTCTGGGTTCCCCAGTACAGAAGTAACATGGATGTACTGGCGTGAGTCCAGCAAAGGGTCACTGAGGTCTGAGGGTCTGGAGCATCTAAGGAGGGTCTGGAGCATCTAAGGAGGGTCTGGGAGTCAAGTCTGGTGCTGAGAAGAAAAGGCTCACAGGAATCTGACCTGTGGGTATAAACCCCAATGGGAAGGCACAGAGGAGACTGAGCCAGGCTCTTTTCAGTTGTGCCCAGTGACAGGAAAAAATGCAATGGACACAAACTGAAGAAAACAAGAAATTCCATTTAAATATTAAAAAAGCCCCCTTTTTTATAATGATGGTGGTCAAGCATCACCACCTTCCTCTCCTGTGAGAGCCCCTGTCCCTCTCTGCACAGTCCTGCCCATCAGGCTGCCCAGAGAGGCTGTGAAGCCTCCATCTTTGGAGCTATTCAAAAGCCAACTGTCCTGGGCAGCATGCTCCAGTTGGCCCTGCTTTGGGCAGGAAACTGTGACTAGACCATCTCCAGAGGTACCTTCTGCTGCCAGCCCTTCTGTGATGCTGTCATGCTGTTGTTCTGGCTGGGGACAGCAAGGCTGAAAGAGGCAAAGGCATTGGCAGAGGATGTGGGACAGGGATTGGACAGAGGCAACTGCTGGCCCCAGGGTGNAGTGGGATCTCACCTGCCCTCCCTCCCTCCCCAGCGCCAGTGTGTGCAGTACGCGCTCAAGGCTCGGCCCCTGCGCCGCTACATCCCCAAGAACCCCTACCAGTACCAGATCTGGTACGTGGTCACCTCCTCCTACTTCGAGTACCTCATGTTCTTCCTGATCCTGCTGAACACCATCTGCCTGGGCATGCAGGTAAGGGCACAGGGTGTCTGTGGGAGGGCACAGGCTGGCTCAGCCCTGTGAGCCCCAAGAGAGCCTCTGGATAGGGGATATCTGCTTATGGCATGATGGGGCAAATGGGACTTTTGCCCCATCCCCAAAATGAGATGTGGGGAGCCCAGAGAAAGGGCTGCAGGGGGGAATTTCGTTTTTGCTGAGCCATAGGCCTGGCTGTGGGAGGGGGCTCTGCATCCAGCACACACCTCTGAGCTCACAATGGAGCCTGGATCTGCCGTCAGCTAATGGCTCCTTCTGCCTTATCCTCAGCATTACAACCAGTCTGCAGAAATGAACCACATCTCAGACATCCTCAACGTGGCCTTCACCATCCTCTTCACCCTGGAGATGGTCCTCAAGCTCATGGCCTTTAAAGTCAAGGTGAGAGAAGGGCATAATCAGCATGGAAAGCAGGCCAGGCCAGGGAGTCCATTTATCCTGCATTTGGCATCTCTTGAGTGCAAGCACCCCTCGCCCTGCAGCTCCAGAGAATTTCTCCTTGCAAGACCCTTCGGGAGCCCCATGTGCAGGACCTTGGAGTTTCTGGAGGCACTTGTCAGGGCTACCCTTACTAGCCAAATCCCACCCAGTGCAGTTGCCCATTATTCCCATCTTCAGTGTCATATCCAGAGTGGGGTCAGCTCTAGCCATGCTGATCCACCCTCCTCAATTCACTGCATTGCAAGACAGGACCAAATAACCGAGCAGAGGGTGCCAGCTCTGACCACCGTCTCTTCTTCTGAGGGTCACAGTCACTGAAGAACCTTCTGGTACCCCTTCCCCTGGGCTCCAGCCTCTGTCTCCTCCCTGACTTACACCCTTGCATGTTCACTCTTCTTTGGCTCCTCCCTGACAGGGCTACTTCGGAGACCCCTGGAATGTCTTTGACTTCCTGATAGTGATTGGCAGCATCATTGATGTCATCCTCAGCGAGATTGATGTAAGTGTCCAGGGGCTGGGGCGCTGTCCCCACCCAAGGCTGCCCTGCAGCACCTGCCCTGGGGCCAGGCAGGAGTGCTGGGATGGTGTCCAGCTCTGCAGCTCTGCAGGGGGTGGTGTCCTCTCCTCTCTCCCTGCTCTGCCTGGTTCTGAGGAGGGACAAGCCAGGATCAGCACATGGCATGGAGAACACAGCTATGGCCCTTTCAGCATTAGAGCACAATTTAAACACCCCCAAGTGCCCAGCATGTCACGTTGTCCCCTCCTCTCTGGTCTCCTGAATCTGTAGGCACTGGAGTCCTGTGGAGAACAGTCACTCTGGAGTAGCCCATAGGCAGCAGGCTGTGTGCCAGCCCTGCCCCACTCCCCCTGTGCATGCCTGGACAGGCATCCACACATCCAGCCTCAGATCAGTGCAGCTGGGAGTAAAAGGGTTCCCACAGCTCCCTGTCCCCACAGGACTCTGCTGGCCCAGGGGAACAATCACACACATCAGATTTCAAGACATTTGCTTTTTGTGTGTCCCTGCACACAGCAGCCTGTACAGGTACACACCCTGGTGGTGTGTGTGAGCTCCAGACACCACCGCAGGAGCTCTGCACTGTGTAAGCTGTGGGGCTGGTGCCTCAGGCAGTGCCTGTTTGCTGAGTGCTTTGCTGGGAGCAGTTTCACAGCAGTGCTAGTTAGCCAGACTGCCTTCCCTAGCACTGGGACACCTGTGTCTGGCCCTGACAATGCCCCCCTGCTGTGGGAGGTGTGTGCTCCTTCAGCAGACCTGATGGTGGCTCCAGAAGCAGCTGGGGAATGGGGGAGATGATAGATTAACCCCCTCTTGGCAGTGACTGGGCAGTGTCTCCTCAAAGGGGCAGGGCTTGCCAGTTCCTGGCACTGCTGCTGCCTCTGCCACCCCTGCACAGGGTCACCTTCAGGTGTTCTCTGTGCAGGAAGGTGAGGTTGTCAGAGACCCTTGACAGCAGTCACCTTCTTCTCTGCAGGGTATTCCAGGCCTCACAGAGCTGGGATGAGCAAAAAACATTCACCTTCCTCTCCTGCGAGAGCCCTGNTTGGAAGCTTGTCCCATGTGGGTGCTCTGGGGTGTTTTTGCAGGGAGCACAGCGGTTTCATGATGGTTTCATGGTACTGCTGTACCTGGCCCGTGTGGTTGGGCTGGGACAGAAGGGTGCTCCAGCTTGGCTCTGTGGGGCTGTGCAGCGTTGCTGGTGGTGCTCAGTGTGTGCCCTGCAGTGGGATCTCCCCTGCCCTCCCTCCCTCCCCAGCGCCAGTGTGTGCAGTACGCGCTCAAGGCTCGGCCCCTGCGCCGCTACATCCCCAAGAACCCCTACCAGTACCAGATCTGGTACGTGGTCACCTCCTCCTACTTCGAGTACCTCATGTTCTTCCTGATCCTGCTGAACACCATCTGCCTGGGCATGCAGGTAAGGGCACAGGGTGTCTGTGGGAGGGCAC
>VXBB01004913.1:18816-36729 GCA_013399915.1 Illadopsis cleaveri | reverse complement strand
TCAGAGACCCTTGACAGCAGTCACCTTCTTCTCTGTAGGGTATTCCAGGCCTCACAGAGCTGGGATGAGCAAAAACCATCCAGCTTCCTCTCCTGCGAGAGCCCTCTGTCCCTCTCTGCACAGTCCTGCCCATCAGTACAGCCATCCTCTGGCCTCTGGGCTTCTCAGCCTTCATGAGCTCCCACCTTTCCTGCCAGTGCCAACAGCTTTCATCTGTCAGCAGCTCCTCCTCCTCCTTGCCCACCAGTTCTCTGCACCTGTGACTTGATTTCCCACTGCCTGTCGGGTATCCTTCCCCAGCCTGCTGTCACTGAGAACTGAAATTCAAGGGGTGCTCAAGGCCCTGGACTGGGCAGTGGTTTTCAGTCCCTCTGGAGCAGGAGACCACTTGGCACACACAACCAAAATCCTGCTGTCCTTGCTGAGGGTCTGTGGGGATGCCCAGGACACATCACAGGCATGGGGAGGAGTCTGGTGCCCTGACTGGGCTGGCAGGGACTGAGCCAGGTGCTGTGCATTGTGTGCTGCAGCACTGCTGACAGCAGCAGGACTGTGCAGAAGGCCAGGCAGAATTTGGGGAATGTTCTGTGTGGCCTAGGTCCTTTCCCCCACGTCTGTGTGCAGGAGCACTAAGAGCACTGGTTTCCTTCCCCAGCCTGCCAAGATCTTCAGGGACCTCTGTGACAGCCAGCCCCACTCTGGCAGTGTCCACCTCTGTCCCCTCAGGGCTGTCTTACCTTTCCCAACGTGCTCTTTTGCATCCAGCCCACATCTCTCCCAGCTTGGCCAAGTGTTTCCCAGCCATCTGGTGATGTGCAGGGCATTGGGATTAGGATTAGGAGGCACGGAGAGAGGGGAGGGGGTGGGGGCAACCTCACCTTCCCTTCTGACAAGTCTCTTTCCTGCTAAGAGGTCAGTACAAGGTGAGTCTGTCACCCCTTGTCCCCAGGAGCTGTTTGCAGCCACTGCACCCAGCACAGCTCCTCTGGGGCTGCAGTGTGGGGCTGGCAGGTGATACCCTGCACCAGCCTCTCCTCTCCTCTCCTCTCCTCTCCACTCCTCTCCTCTCCTCTCCCTCTTGCAGCTACAGCTTTACAGCAGCTGTCATACCCTGCTCACATAAGAAATGCAATGAAGTAACTTCTGGTAAATACTTTGCAGTTCTGTAGCATTTCCTTGAAACTCTCTAAAGNAAGCAGGGATGGGGGCTCCACTGGCAGTGCTGCCCCAGGCTCTGGAATGTGGGAGGGTGGAGTGCTCCTGCTGCTGTGCTGCTCCTGTCACTACCCTGGGGGCTCAGCCCCTTGGCAAGGCCCGACCCCTGTAACCTCCCACCCTCCACAATTGCCGGTTGGGACCCCAGGAACGAGCCTGGGCTGTGAGGGGGGCTCCACCACCCCACCAAAAGTCAGGGGTTGATGTTGACTCCTGCCCCAGAGTGTCCCTGCAGACAGCAGGAGTGTCTCTGGCTGGCTTTGAGGAGCCTCGGGGGGCTTGTCCCCTGCCCGCCCCTGGGGCTGCCAGTCTCTGTGCTCACTCCAAGCAATCCTGCACCAGTTGGTGTCTGAGCTGCCATGCTGGGAAACAGCCCAGAGGGGTCCTGTGTTGGCTGAGGGGCTCAGCTCACCTCCAGATCCCTGACCAGGGAGGGCAGCAGCATCTCTGAGGTTTGATCCAGCTTTCCTGGGCACAGCCCTGCCCCTCTGAGGGTGTCACAGCAGGGGACAGAGGTGGGTGAGTCCCTCGTGGTCTGTGTGGTTCCTTGCTCACCCAGATGCTGCCTCTGCCTGTCAACACTCACATCACCTTGTCCCTGAGCCTAAGGGACAGTGGGGCTCTGCCTGCCCTTCCCTGTGTCCCTCCTCTTCTCCCCAGTTTCCATCTTACTCTTTCTTCTGTGTCTGTGTTATCTTCTTGTGTCACCACCCCTCCTTCCCTCCCTGCCCCACTTCTGCTGACTCCCTTGTTCTCTTGACAGACCATTCTGGCACCCAGTGGTGGATTGTACTGCCTGGGCGGGGGCTGTGATGGCACTGTAAATATCAGCTGCATGTGCCTGCCGTGCATCCCTCACTGCCTGTGCTGTGTTTGCATGTGCCCTGCATGTCACTGAGGCACTCCACACCCAGCTGATCTCTCTGGGGTGTAGCTCTGCCCTCGCTGAGAGGGATTTGGGGTGACACACCACACACAGACACCCCTTCCCACCCTGAGAGGTGCAAGGCTGTTCCCCAGCCCTCCTGGGCCCATCTGAAAGCCCAGCCCTGCCCTTCACCATCCCACCCCCTGGAACTGCCATATCAAGGGGTCTTTCCAGCTGTAGGGCAGGAAACCTGGCCTTGGTCCCTCTGCCCATCACCCTGGCTGCCTAAGGCCTGAAGGGATGCAGCCTCTGACAGCCAGAGAAATGGTGAGAGGGGTGATCCCGGCCCTGTGCCTTCCCCCAGAGCTGGCTGTGTCCCCTGGGTGCAGCCCAGTGTCCTGGGGGGCTGAGTGGGACAAGCCCTGCACTGATGGCCAAAGCTCTCCAAGGGGTGCAGTGGCAATGGGGTGTCCTGGGTCAGTCTGAAAATGTGGAGGGAGCTGACAGGAGAGCACCACGTGCCAGAGCCTCTTCCCAGGGCCCTGGTGCTGGGAACTGCAGAGTGCAAGCTGCTCCCCACAGGACACTGCCCAGAGCCCAGTGGTGGGGATGGGGTGCACTGGGCTGATGGAAGTTCCTGGCCACTACACTCACTGCATGGGCACGAGGCACCAGGAGAGTGAAAGGCAAAAGAAAGAGGTGGGAGAGGAGATGGAGTTTGTCAGTGCAGCCCTGGGAACTCAGAAGTGTGATACTGAGGAAAGTGGAGCTGCTGGGAGGGGTATTCACAGCTGGATTTTGTTGCCCTGGAATAGCTGGGAGTGAGTGGCCTGGGTGGTGGGAGTGAGAGGGATGCAGGGGCAGCAGTAAAGCTCTGGTAGGCTGAAGGAGCAATGGGAAGAGCACCCCTAGCAGTGATGGAGTGCAGATAGGCAGTGCCAGGAGGGTCTGTTCTTGGCTCCTGGTGGCAGAGATGGCAGCTGAGGCTGTGCTGTGCTGGGGCTATCCAGCACAGGTGATCAGGCCCCCAGCATCTCCAACCACCACTGTTAGGTGCTTCCAGACAATACCTAGTCCTTTCAGGCCAGGAGCCATGCCTCTTGCCTCACCTCCTGCCTGCCCACTCTGCCCTGAACCCCTGGCTGTTCACCCCTTCCAGGGGGTACCCACAGAGAGCAGGCATCACTGCACAGCCAGGTGACACTGGGCAGCACCCAGCAGAGACACCTCTCTGCAGTCCCTCCTTTGGTTAAAGTCCTGCTGTAACACTCTCAAAACAGCCCTTCTCTGCTTACACAGCTATCATTAGCCCTTCCTGTGCCTGGTGCCCACCCTACACCTCACCCTACAAATAGCCTGGTGGGACTGAGCCTGTCTGTGGTGGCCCTGTGACCCTCACAGCTCTCCCAGTGCATGTGGCAGCATGCCTTCCTTCCTGCATTATCCCAGTGTCAGAAGTGTGGGCGTGGGGGCCTGGGGAGATGAGATCCCTGGGAAGGCTGTGGGGAGAAGTGCTAGGGGGAAAGGTGCCAGCACACCTTTGCAGTCTGATCCTGTGAGCAGGCAAGGGCACCATGACTGGTGCCTGGGGTTGGGATCTCGTTACCCTTCCTCACCCCAGGACCTGGACCCCCCTGCCTTGAAAGCCTGGAGGCTTCAGCACTCTGTGTGCTCCAGCTGTTGTGCTCTGCCTGCAGGACCCTGATGACAACTCCCGTGTCTCCATCACTTTCTTCCGGCTGTTCCGGGTGATGCGTCTGGTGAAGCTGCTGAGCCGGGGTGAAGGTGTCAGGACCCTCCTGTGGACCTTCATCAAGTCCTTTCAGGTCTGTCAGGAGCAGTGCTCCCCTCCCAAACACAAGCATGCCCCGGGCTGGCAGCAGTGGCTGATCCTCAGGCTGGTAGCATGAGCAGCCTGTCCTCACCAGGCAGAGGAGAAAGCTCCTGTGGTGGCAGGCTGCTGACCTCAGCTTGGGCTGGGGGCTTGTGGTGTGCACAACATTGCCCATGTGGGTGGGAAGGTGTGTGGGACTCGCTGGCTGACAGCATTGAGGGTCAGAGCTGGGCCAGGTGCTGGCAGTACCTGCCTGGGCCCGTTTGTCCTGGTTCCAGCTGGCTGGGATCTGCACCAGATGGGTGCCTCGGGGTGTGCTGCAGCATCAGCTAACAGCCCTGAGCTGGGCAGTTCCCTCAGCCCTGGGCAGCCCTGGGGTGTGCTGAGCCTCTGACCCAGCCACAGAGAGCAGGGCTCCCATGGGGGCTGACATCAGCCTCCCATGTGTGAGAACCACAGAGAAGGGGCCAGCAGGAGGTGGTGAGAGGAGCAGGGGAGCTGTTCCCTCCCCACGCAGGGACCAGACACCAGGGTCCCCCTGCAGCACCTCCAGAGCTGATGTGTCTCACATAAGCCATGGTCCTTTTGTCATAGGCTCTGCCATACGTGGCCCTGCTGATTGTGATGCTTTTCTTCATCTATGCTGTGATTGGGATGCAGGTGAGGGGCACAGGGGCAGGAGGGTGGGAATTGCTCTTCATCAGATGCCCTGAGCCTGATGGCACCTGGGGAGGTGGGACAGGGAGGGACTGGTTCCTCTGTTAGGCCCTCTCTGGGACTTAGCACATGATGGGACCTGTTCACCCTGGTCTGCAAGGATGTTTGCCACCCCAGCAGCCTCCCATCCCTGGGCTTCAGCCAGGGCAGCTGAGACACATGGCCAAAAGCACTTTGGGAGCCAGTGGCACAATCTAGACACACAGGCACCAGTGCAGTTCAGGAGACCTTGTCTCCTTGGCCCAGATGAAGTGCAGTTGTAGTCAGGGGTGTTTTCAGCACCTGGGCAGGAAAGTCCCGGTAGCTTCTAAGCCCCAGAGCACCCACACCCCAATATTAATCTCTTTTGGGGATGCCCAAAGCCAAATAAACAAGAAGAAGTGGATCTCAGGCACCAGAGATGCTCAGGAGGGTGGTTGGTGCCAAAGAAATGATGGCACACTGGAGACCTCCCACTGTGATTTACAGATGTTTGGGAAGATTGCCATGGTGGACGGGACCCAGATCAACCGAAACAACAACTTCCAGACCTTTCCACAGGCTGTGCTGCTGCTCTTCAGGTCAGTCCTGTCCTGTCATGTAAGCAGGGAGCTGGGCTCTGAGCCTGTGGGAAAGCCCAGCTTGGTGTGAGGGAGGACCAACATTTCAGTAGCTGATTTCTTTTTTGTCCCACAGAAAGATCTCCTGCAGCAGTGGGAGCATTTCAGGAGGGGCTGTGGGTTTACTTGGTGTGGCTTGACTGCCAGAGAAAGGGACGTTTTGGGCTTGCTATTCTGAATATTTCCTTCCCAGACTGGATTTTAATTTGCGAATTGTGAGGAAAACTCATGGGAGGCAGCTGAGCCCAAGGCTGTCCCTGACTCCAGACAATTTCTGAAGCTTTCAGTGGCCCTATAGCAGCAAGCCCAGAATCCTGACTGCTCCTTTCCCAGCAGCTTCCCATTCCCCTGTGGGCTGGCCTGAGCCCTCCCTGCATGCCTAGCTCCTGTCCAGAACAGACAGGGAGCAGCTCCTGTCCCCTGTCCCCAGGTGTGCCACGGGCGAGGCGTGGCAGGAGATCCTGCTGGACTGCAGCTACGGCCGGCGCTGTGACCCCGAGTCTGACTACGCAGAGGGAGAGGAGTACACCTGTGGCACTGGCTTTGCCTACTTCTATTTCATCAGTTTCTACATGCTCTGTGCCTTCCTGGTATGCTGGCTCCCTTTGGCACCCCTGTCCTGCCTGGGCAACCACGGTGTTGTTAGTGGTGTGTCTCATGGGGTGATCCCACAGCACCTCCTCCCCGGGACATCTCCCCCAGCCCACCTACCCAGCCATGCTCTAAACTGACACTGCACTCTGGGGGACCCAGGATCCCCTTTTAGGTTCTTCCCACAGCCCCCGTGTGCTGCCTTCCAGATGTGTTTGTGATGGCCTTGGCAAGGGTGGAGAGGGACAAGGTGCTCTTGTGCTTGTCCTTTCACATGACCTGCTTGAGCAGGAGGTTCCTCTCTGTGTGGGAAGACCCTCACTCAGCATCCTCTGATTCCAGGAGATCCCAAGCCCCTTCTGCTCCAGAACACATCTGCCTATGTTTTTGTAGTGCCAGTGTCTCTCCCCTAACTGGGTCCATTCCTCTGCCCTCAGATCATTAACCTCTTCGTGGCTGTCATCATGGACAACTTTGATTACCTGACACGGGACTGGTCCATCCTCGGGCCTCACCACCTGGACGAGTTCAAGAGGATCTGGGCTGAGTACGACCCTGAGGCCAAGTGAGTATGGGGGGCATGGAGAGGGAGACAGGCGTGGCAGGGTGAGCTGTGGCACTGCCTACGAGTCAGGCTCCAGCCTCTCAGAGGTGGATGTGTGTAGGAATAGGGTAAAAAGCTGGCCTGTCATTTCTTCTGGATACAGCTAACAAACAATTTACAAATTCCTATATGAAGCTAGTTTGATAATGAGAAGTTCCTTTAACACAACAATCTATTCTGAGGGTGAAAAATAAGTGCACCTGTAATAACAAAAGATTTGTCCCATGAGAATCAGGAAAGAAAATATATAAACGATTNGAAAAATAAGTGCACCTGTAATAACAACGGATTTGTCCCATGAGAATCAGTAAAGAAAATATGTAAACAATTAAAGAATAGATAGATTTGATAGATAAGTAAAATACCTTTTACTAACTAATTAAATAATGAATAAGAAAACTATTAACCAACTAGAAGTTGCCCTCAAAGTTTGTAAAAGCTGTATAAAAGACAGCATGTGGCCATAATAAAGAGCCTTCTGAAGAGATTCTATTGTGTCACTCTGTATGTCATGTCCACCCTAACAACGATAGATGTGGACTTGCCAGAGTTGATCCAGGTCTTATAAAAGCCATGAGGATATTTGGGAACATGGGACTTTCAGTTCCCTCTTCATCCAGCTGTGGCTCAGCTGCCAACTCCTCCCATGCCACTGCACACCTTTACCTGCTCCCCAGTGCCACAGGGAGCAGCTTTCCCCAGGAGCAGCAGAGGGAAGAGGAGGGATTTGCCCAGCACAGAAGCACGGGGCAGATCCCAGGGAACCTCCCCAAGCCACTGTCCAGCAGGTGTGCTGCCTCACTCTGAGCTGGTGTGTTTCCTCTGCAGGGGCAGAATCAAACACTTGGATGTGGTGACTCTGCTGAGGCGTATCAACCCTCCCCTGGGCTTTGGGAAGTTCTGCCCACACCGTGTAGCTTGTAAGGTAAGGGCCAAGGGAGTGACAAGGTGTGTGAGCACAGGGACACCTTCCCCAAGCTGTCACTGTGTCCTCCCAGCAGGCTGAGAGTGACAGTCCAGCCAGCTTCCAGTGCCATGGCTTATATGCTGGAGAAACTCTTTTTCTGACCCAGAGATAGGGCTCCTGAGAGGTGTTTTAAAGATTTTTATTCTATTTTCAGTCTCATGAGAAGGGTGAGACAGTGCAGATGTTACAATTCACGCCATCACAATCAGAAGCCAAACTATTTCCTAATTACAATACATTATAAGTGGTTTTGGCCTATCAGCTTTTGCCACACAATGCTGCTAATGCCTTTAAGCCAATCATTTATTGAAATACCCCACGTGGGTCTGGCTACAATACATTTTTCATAGTTCTATTTCTCCAAAACATCTAGTCTATTTGCAAGGTTGTCATTTGAAACTTGTTCAATTTCTCTCTCAACAATGTCTTTCCTATTTCATGGGACAGACATTGTTGAGAGAGAAATTGGGGTTTTGAGAATGGGTTTTGAGAATTCTCTACAAATCCATTTCCCACACTTATACTCTCTTCTGGCTTCTCTTGTTTAATGCAGGGGTGTATGTGGGGGGCAAGGAGAGGTGCTACTGACCTGCACAGAGCTGATGTGGTTCAGGCTCCTGAAGATCAGGACTTACCTGTGCTCACCTCCTGCCTCAGTGTGGCACTGATGGGCTGGCTCTGCCCAGAGCCCTCATTGCAGGGGACTTCCAGGCCACACTGCAGCTGGTGCAGGAGGGCAGTGCAGGGCCTGAGCATGTGGCCACGTCAGCTGGGCTGTAGAAGTTGTTTCCAAGAGCCGATAGTGCTTAGGGAGAAGGAAACCTCAACTTTCTTAGCAGAAATACACTTTTCCTGGCTTAGCTCATTCTGAACAAATCCAGGGCATGTGTGAGGCTCATGTGTAACGTGCCTGGGCAGGAGCTCAGGCACTGGTGTGATCCCTCCTGGGTTTTGGGTAAATGCATCAGGAGATTTGATCCCCAGATTCCTCACAGCAGCCTGGAATGGGTTTTGTAGTGGGGAGTGCAGTGCAAAATGACTCCCATCTCTCTGAAAGCAGCTGGGGAGATTCAGCCTGGAGGAGGCTCAGAGGGGACCTTCTTGCTCTCTACAACTCCCTGGCAGGAGGCTGAAGCCAGGTGGGAGTTGGTCTCCTCTCTGCAGTAACAAGTGACAGTACAAGAGGAAACAGTCTCAAGCTGCACGATGACAGGTCTAAGATGGATATTAGGGAAGTTTTTTTCACAGAAAAATTGGTTAGGCCCTGGGACAGGCTGTCCAGGGCAGTCCTGGGTTACCATCCTAGAGGGATTTAAAGCCATGTGGATGTGTTTCTTGTGTACATGGCTTTTCTGTGGCCTTGGTAGAGCTGAGGGAATGGTTAGACCTGATGATCTTACAGATCTTTTCTGACCCAAACAAGTCTGTGATTCCATGATTTTCTCCCATGGCACCCCTGCCCTGTAGGTTATTTCCCTTTGCTCTGCCCATCACTTGCTCTGGTTCAGCTGGCTGGGACCAGGGCTGTCACTGCCTCTGTCAGCTGTGGTACCAGGGGTGATGCAGAGCCCCTGGGCCTGGGCAGGCCAGGGAGGGCTGGGAGGGCTCCATGGGCTGAGCAGAGCCTGTGGCCAGGACAGGCACTGGGTCTGGGGGCTGCCAGCCTGCTGTGTCACCTGGGCTCACCGGGGCTGGTTTGCTGTGCAGCGCCTGGTGTGCATGAACATGCCCCTGAACAGCGACGGCACCGTCACCTTCAATGCCACCCTCTTTGCCCTGGTCAGGACAGCCCTCAAGATCAAGACAGAAGGTGAGCAGTGATCTTGTCATCTGCCTCTACAGCCTGACATGGGACTTGCCTTGTGGTGCTGGGTGTGGGTTACACACCATTCCCCCACTGGCCAGGGATCTCGGGGCACTTGTCTGTGGGATCAGACCCTGTGGGCAAACCCGCAGCTCTTATTCCCCATCTCTTTGGACCAGAGCCCCTGGGTGCCTGCATGGCACTGCTCAGCCCAGCCTGGAGGGTGTTATGAGCTGATGGCCCACATGTTGCAGCCCTGAGGAGTGATCCAGTGCCACCAGTGCCACCCTGAACAGCTTAGTGGGGCTGGTCCAGCTCCCATCCTTTGAATTTAGCTGTGCTGGGGAGGAGCTGCTTTCACCCCTTCCTTGCCAGCAGAGTTTGCTGAGCTCTTCTGTGGGAAGGTGTCCCACCAGCTTGTTTCTATGCCTGTGGGCTGTGCCTGTGCTGTGAGCAGCTCTGGGCTGGGCAGCCAGCTGTGGCAGGAGCTGAGGCCAGGCAGTGGTGGGCTCCTGGGATCAGTGTCTTCCAGCAGTGTGCCATGGTGCTTCCCTCTGGCTGGGGTGAGAACATGGCAGCCTGGGAGAAGCACAGAAGATCCTGGAGATAGACCAGGATTTCAGGAATGGTGAGCCCTGTGGCAGCACCAAAGGGGAGGTCAAAATCTGTAAAGTATTCTGGCTAAAATCAAAGCCTCCCTGTTACTAAGCTCATTTTTGTTGGGTGGGGAGACAGAGGGGAGCTCTCACACCCTCCAGGAGATTGGCCAGGTGTTCACATGCTTTATCTTCACTCCTGTTCACATCCCTGGGAATGAACTGCTCTGTCCTGCTCACTTTCCTCACAGGTAATTTTGAACAGGCCAATGAGGAGCTCAGAACCATTATCAAAAAAATCTGGAAGCGAACAAGCATGAAGCTTTTGGACCAGGTGATCCCACCTATTGGAGGTATGGCTCCAGGTGGCACTTCCCAGAGGGACAGAGCAGCTCCTGGTCAGGGTCTCACTGCTCCAGCCACTTGGGATCTTGTGACAGGCAGAATCATCATGTTGGTTTCCTCTCTCCAGATGATGAGGTGACAGTGGGCAAATTCTATGCTACTTTCCTGATCCAAGAACATTTCAGGAAGTTCATGAAGCGCCAGGAGGAATATTATGGGTACCGGCCCAAGAAAAACACTGTGGAGATCCAGGTTGGTGTGTGGGTGCTGCTGGAGGGGAGATTCTGGGGGCAGGCAGGGGTTCTGCAGGCCAGGGAAGAGGCTTTCCCCAGCCTGGGGAAGTCCAGGGTGACTCAGAGAGCTGCAGGGATCCCTGTGCCTCAGGCCTCTGGAAGTGAGGTGCCCCAAGTAAACCAGCACTGAACTGGCCGTGAGTCCCCAGCTCTGAGTGTGACCTGAGTGTCCAGGGTGCAGGTGACTCAGAAAGCAAAGGAGGGTTTTGACTCTGCTCCACTGACTCCACTTGTGGAAAGGGCTTGCCAAGATCTGGTGCCTCACCAAGTAGTTTTAGGACCTGGAAACTCCCACCACAGACCACTGTCTGTGCCAAATGCTGCTCATCCAAACCCTTACCCACTGCTCTGCTCCAATCCCAGGGCCTTCTCCCTCTTCTCTCCTTAGCAGTGTCTGGATAGCTCCATGTGCCTGGTGTTCTCTGTGTTCTCTCAGCCTTACAAAGCATCAGGTGGAGGGGGGGNATGGAATTGTCTCAGCCCTGCAGTGAGCCTGGATGGCCCATGGACAGCAGATATCCCCTGCAGGGAGGATGGGTCCTGGAAGAGATAAAGACAAAACATTTCCCCAGCCAGTTTCAACAGCTGGCAATAGAATACACACTGCTGGTTACATCTTGCATTGCAGCCCAAGACAGGGATCCACGTGGCTGACTTTGAGTGGGGCCACTGCACTCAGAGAAGCCAGCACAGCAGGCACCAGAGTGCTGGCAGAGGATTTCTGTGCCTGGCCAAAAGGCTGGGATGTCCCTAGCCCCTTCTGACTTTGTAGGGAGGAAATCACCTGTAGAGATAAAAGACCAGGCCCCAAAGGTGCAAAGCAAGGAAAAGAGCCAAGTCCCAGATCAGGGACAGAGGCCCAGCCTGCCCTCGGCTGTCACCAGCCCAAACCTCCATCAGGCTGCCCCTGGCATTCCCTTTTGTGGCACAGCATGAGCCCAGACACTGTGGGACAGCTGTGGGACAGCAGGAGCTCAGGAGCAGTGTCACCAGGCACAGAGCCAGCCACCTGCAGGGTGTGACCCATGGCCTGTCCTTGGCAGGACACCTGGCAGGGTGAACGTGCCTCATCGTGTTTCCCTCTCCAAAGACCCAGGTGAGGGGTGGTGGGGCACAGCCACATCAGCCCTGCCTTCCTGTCCCCTCCAGGCTGGGCTGAGGAGCATTGAAGAAGAAGCTGCTCCCGAAATCCATCGGGCCATTTCTGGGGACTTGACTGCAGAGGAGGAGCTGGAAAGAGCCATGGTGGAGGCTGCCATAGAGGAAGGGATATACAGGGTGAGTTCAGCCCTCAGGGCACAGCACAGGTCCCACTCAGCCCTGATTTCAGAGTGCTTGTGGTGGTGGGTCAGCTTGGCTGCTGGCACTGGGGGACAGTCTGCAGGGTGTGGGCCACAAGGATGATGAGCACTTCTTTCCTTTCTGTGAGCATCAGGACATCCTGGTTGTGTCACCTTGGGCAAGCTGCTCTCTGCTTCAGTTTCCCTCTGTGAAAGGACCCAGCCCATGTGCCTGGCAGGACTGTGCTGGATATTTACCTGCTGGTTTGGAGGTTCCCACTCACACCTTCTGCCAGGCTAAGGCAGGACAGCTCTGGTGTCACAGGAACTGATTCACTTCCCACCCCCTGGGAGTCTCAGAGACAGCCTGGGCAGCTGTGGGGTTGCAGAGTTGCACCTCCTTCTGTGTCCAGAGGTGCCACCACCTCAGGCTGTCCCACAGAGGTGACAGCATTTATCATGGGTTGGCTTATCCCAGTGCTGCTGCATGGCCATCGGCCCTCAGTGCCTCAGTTTCCCCACCTGAGCAGTGAGGCTTTTGGGACCATTTGGTCTGCAAGGCCCGAGCAGAGCAATCCCTGTTTCCACATGGGAATGGCCCCAGAGCAGCCTGGAGCTCCAGGCCTCCCCTGATGGCCTCCCTGTTGCTTGCAGAGAACAGGTGGCCTGTTTGGCCAGGTGGACAGCTTCATGGAGCCCAGCAGCCCCCTGCAGCCCCAGGTGGCCAGCCAGAGGCCCCTGCAGTTCACCGAGGTGGGCAGTGAGGACCTCGACTCTCCCGTGTTCCTTGATGACTTCCCCCAGGAGAGCAACACCAACATCAACAACGCCAACAGCAGCAGCTGGCTGGAGGGGTAAGGGCTGCCAGCCTGGCTGTGCAGGCAGGGAGGGCAGTGCTGCCCATGCCCTGGGGCTGTGCTGGCAGCTGGCTGCACCCTGCCCTACCCAGGGCTCCCATCCCATCACTCCTTCAGCTCAATGCCATGAGGATGGAGGTGGGCAGCAGGGCTCCAGGGGTTGTAGGAATCTTCCCTCCCCCTCACCTGCCAATCTCTGAGGGCCAAGGCCCAGGCTGGGGCCACCAGCACGTGCCTGGGCACAGATAGAAGGGACAAAAATTATCAGAGTAAGAGGATGTACTCAGTCCTGCTCCCTGGGGTCCCCACCCTGTACAGCCATTCCAGTTGTCCCTGCAGGTGTGTCCCTGGGCTGGGGAAGGTGGAGAGGGCTGCACCCCCAGATGGAGCTGGGCTCAGTGAGTGGTCCCCAGCCAGGCTGACCCCCCTGCCTTTGCCAGGGTGCAGTATGAGGATGAGGTGCTGAGGAGGACGGTACCAGCAGCACGCAGGCGCCCAGTGTGGGGTGAGTCTGGGCTTTGTTGTTCTTCTGGGGGACTGGGACCAGCCCAGGGGCCAGGGCAGGGGGAAGGGTCTGGTGTTGGTGGGTGGAAGGAGGAGATGCACGCCCAAATAAGCTGGAGGTTTGCTGAGAGCACTGAGCACAGCAGGATCTCTCTGGAGACCATTCTCCCTCCTTTGAGGTGATGAAACATGGAGACAGTGCCTCAGGCTGGGGGAGCACTGGCTATCCCAGGGCAGCAGGGCCACAAGACCACGTTCATTTCCTGAAACAGGGAGTTTGGGTGCTGCTGAACTCCTAAATNACAGGGACTTTGGGTGCTGCTGAACTCCTGAATCCTTTGTTTCCCCCGGTGTAGTGAGCTCGTTCCCATCTCTGTTTGGCAGTGGGGTCTTTGCTCTTGCACCCCTCTGACGTCCCTGCCTTTCCCTCCCACAGAGCACACCCGCCCCATACCCATGGAGAGGCTGAGCAGGAGGCGAGGGGCCCCCTCTGGGGGTCCCTCATCACCAGGGCCACTCCTCCTGCAGCAGGTAAAAGGGGCAGTGCATGTGTAGAGGGGACACCTAATGTGGGGGACACAGGTGAACCTCTCTCCCATCCTGGGAAAGGCTGTCACAGCTGTGCTGGGAAGGAGCCACTCTCCAGGGCTCAGTGTGTGAATCCAGCCTTGCTGGAGCGTTTCTCTTGGGTCAGCCTGGAGATGGAGCTGGGTTCCCACCCTGCTGCTGCAGCAGTCATGGGGAGCTCCTCGAGGCTGGAACAGCTGGAAGCACATTCCCCTGGCCCCCCATCTGCCTCCAGAGCCAGGGCAGGCAGAAGGGGGCCATCAGATTTGCCCCCATGCTCCCTTTGCTGGGCACAGTGCCAGGGCAGGGGGCCAGGGCTGGTTCCCAGCTCTCTGTTCACATGGCCCTGCTGGTCCCATTTTGGGGGTGTCCTGGACCCAGGAGCTCCAGCAGGATGGCATTTCCTGTCCAGAACAGGGGACAGAACCTGCAGGCCCCACACTAACATGGAGAGGTCTTTTCCCTGGGCACTGTCCCAGCACATGTTGCAGCTCTGTGCTACTCTCACCCAGCTGCCCACAGAGGATGGCACTGGAACAGGAACAGCATCCAGCTCAAGGTTCCAGCAGAGAGAAACTGCTGAGCCAGGAACATCCTCCACCCCAGCCATCACCTTCCTCATTCAGGAGGTAAGGCAAGGGCACAGGCTGGCAGAGGGAACAGCAGGGATGGCAGGAAATTCCAGGGATACCATGCTTCTGCCATGATGGAAGTTTGGGGGGCAAAGCTGAGCTACAAGGGCGAGCAGCAGGTGTGTGCCAGCACAGAGGGCAGGAGGGAGGAGAAGAGGGTGGGTGGGTGCCTGCAGGCAGGGCAGCTCCCCAGGCTGAGCACCCAGGCTGTGCTCTCATCTCCTGCACAGGCTCTGATCTCTGGAGGCCTCGGGGCTCTGGCCCGTGACTCATCGTTCCTAGCAGTGACCAGGGATGAGATGGCAGCCAGCAGGCAGCTGGAGATGGATGAAGTGGAGAAAGCAGCCGTGGAGTTGTTAAAGGGAAGAGAAACACTGCAGGGCACAAAAACTGGCTCTGCCCCACTGGACACCTCAGCTGTGGCACCAGGCAGATCCCCAGGGCTCGGTGCAGCTCCCTCCCAAGAGACCATCACTGCCACTCGCCTGTGAGCTGCCCACTGCAGCAGCCCAGGGTCTTGTCACAGGGGTGCTGGAGCAGAGCCACACTGTTCCTGCCTCTGCCTGTGGTCCTGAGATGCTCTGGGCAGCTGTGGTATTGCTTTTGGGACAAGGCTCTGGGATGCTGGTGCAGAACAGGACGATGCTGTTCCAGCGGGGTCTTGCAAGAGCTGGACAGGTCATTAAAGTGTTCCTGCTGTGTGACTCTGGATGCCCCTCCCCTCCTTCCTCTGCTGCCCTCCCCGCACCGCCAGTGGAGGGGCTTGGGAATTCGAGACCACGTGTAACCACAGCTGGCAGTGATTCACGTGGCAGCCTCCAGTCCAGTCATTTTGAGGTTGCCAAGCTCTGGGGATCTCCTGATATCCCAGCAGCTGGACCCTGCATCCTCATGCCTCTGCTGGAGCCTGCAGCCTCCTGCCTGCAGCCAAGTCTGGCCTGTGAGGAGATGTGCCAGGGGCTGGGCAGCAAAATGGGGCCTGGGCCATTCTTGGCTCCCTGTCCCAGCTGTGTGTGAAACTGGGGATGGGGCAGAGGTGTGAAAGCATGTTCAGGCCAGGGCAGCAGCCCTGAGGCTGGCCAAGAAGAGAGTTGGGCACTGTAATGCCATTTCTACCCCTTCCACTATCTCCACACTGCGCTCTTGGGGTCAGGCCTCCATCCCAGTCCCGTTCAGCCCATGACATCATCCCACAGCTCAGTGGGGCACGGGCCAGGAGAGTGTGGAGCTGTTCCTGCAGTGCTCTCAGCACTGCCTGTGCTGGTGCTGAGCAGCAGCTGAGCTTGTTCCTCTCTGCCCAGAGCCCCCCATGGGATCTGGGTGCTGAGCACTGGGTCAGCCCCATCTCCCAGCCCAGCTCCTTGGTGGGATCTGGCTCCCAAGGGCCCCCAGCCCAGCCTAACTGGGAACGGGGGGGCTCTTGATCACCTAATATATATTAAAATGCAGAGAGTGGATGGATCCCAGGGGAGGAGCAGATCAATGAGCCAGCCTGCTCCCCAGCATGGCTTTTATTAACTCAGGCAAGGGAACTGCCTGAATTCCAGCTGCAGCCTGAGCACCAGAGCCAGTCTGGTGCCTGCCCATGGCAGTGCAGCTTCCCCCACAGCATGCAGCCAGCAGAGATGGATGGTGTGGGGGGAAACTGCTGCATCCCTTCCTCTGGCTTCTTTGCCCTGGAGCAGGACCTACACCCCTTCACACACACCCTCACACACACAGTGCTGATGGAGGTGCACGGGGGTTGGCAGTTCTGGGGGTTGGCTCTGGCAGCTGCTCTGCCAGGGGACGTCAAGGACATGTTATGGGGTGAGTGGTTGTGGTCTCCTGGTGGGTTTAGGGAGATGCAGGACTGCATGTGTTACTTGACAAGACACGTGGGTGGTCACTGGAGACTCTAAACATAAAGGGTGACACTATGGTGGGGACAATACCACTGTGGTGGGGCCTCTGCACCCTCTCCTGCGCTCTGGGGCTGCACAGGGGATGATTTGCTCTATCCGAGGTGTGTAGTGTGTCTTTCTTAAGCTGATTCTAGCTGAACTGAAGGACAGGTGTTATTTGTGGCATAGATGGCATGTGGGTGGGAGTAGGAAGAGAGCAACATCACAGCACAGTCACTGCCCCTCTGCCTGGAGCTTCAGTGGGGAAGAGTCCAGCCTCAGGAAAATCAGCAGCTCAGGGTGGGAACTGCACCGTGCACCCAGCGTCCTTGCAAACACGGGACAAAGAAAGAGGAACACCAGCTCCTGACATCCTTGCAGGAAGACAGACAGGCCATGTCCTGCTCATCCTCATGATTTTGTACCAGCATATGGTGTCCTGGGACTGACCCATCCAGCAGAGCTGAGGAGCTCCCACAGGATGCAGAGTCCTGTGTGCCCATGGTCCGTGGTCCTGGCACCTTGGGAGGAGCAAACATGAGTGGATGGAGTGAAGGGACAGTGCTGCTGAGGTGAAGGTACCCAGACTGCAGAGCAGAGGGCAGGGGCTGGACTCTGCTGGGCACAGCACTGCCTCACTCGCTATCAGCCACCAGTGCTGGTGTGTCCTGGCTATCCCTCTCCCAGGATATAGCCTGGACTCCTCAAAAGAAACTTCTGAGAGCCTCAGTTCACCCTCATGCTCTGTTGCTATTTGCTCTGACATTGACACCAACCTGCAGAGCTGGGAGTCACCAGCTGGAAGATTTCTTCTGCAGAGCCAGAGCCTGTCTGTGTCTGACTGCCATCAGCCCCAACAACGTGAATGCAACTCAGGAAAGCCATAGCAGGGACTCCTTCAGCTCCTAGCACTTGTCTATCTTCAGTCCTGCTCTCTGATGGCCTCTGGATGTGTCTTCCTCCCAACGCCAGCTCCAAAGGCCCTGTGGGGACAGCTCTGTGGGCACTGCCCTCTGCTGCATGGGTGCCCACTCGCCCTGCAGTAAGGACTGTGCACGCTGGGGAGCTGTACTGGCACCTGGACACTGTCCTGTCATGCTGTGTCCTCTTAGGATAGACTCTCACCACAGCCTGGACAGCCCAAAGGCTTGTCAGACCCCAGTCCCAGCGGCTCTGTCAGGAGCACTGAGCTCACCCCTGCCCTGCTTTGTATCCTGCTGCTCCACGATGTCACCCCCAACACCACAGAGGGGACGGGATCCAGTGGAGCCAAGGAGGTGTCGGGGTGATGCCAACCCCGTGGAAACCCGCCAAGCGGTACAGTCCGGAACGGCCTGGGTACAGCCCGGAGCAGCCCCGGTAAATCCCAGGGCAGCGCGGAGCGGAGCAGGCGGCAGCGGGGCCGCGGACCCGGCAGGGGGCAGCAGGGGCTGCCGAGTGTGAGCGTGAACGGGTGTGAGTGCGAGATGTGTCCGTGGCCGTGTGTCCCCGTCCGAGTGTCTGTGTGTGTGTGTACCCATGTGTCCCGGTCGGTGTGTCCGTGTCCTTGTGTCCCTGTCCGTGTGTCCGTGTCCGTGTGTCCCTGTGTCCATGTGTCCGTGTCCATGTGTCCGTGCGTTCCTGTCCGTGTCTGTGTGCCTGCATCCGCCTGTCCGTGTGTCCGTGTTCCTGTCCATATGTCCATGTCCGTGTGTCTGCGTGTCCGTGTGCCTCTGTCTGTGTCCGTATATCCATGTCCATGTGTCCGTGTGTCCGTG
>VXBB01004913.1:0-14032 GCA_013399915.1 Illadopsis cleaveri | reverse complement strand
AACCCCTTTCTCTCCAGCCTTTGCACCTACTGAGGGCAGCTCAGCCATGGCACAGGGCCCCTGCCCCGTCCTGTGACTGTTTTGCTGCTGGGCTGACCCCCCCAGACACGCTGCTGCTCTGCTTTCGCTTTGGGGCCTTGCAGCCTGCTGTGAGGGCAGGGAGAGGGTGGCTCCCCAGCCTGGAGGGAGGCGCTGGGGACCACGGTGGGCTCTGGGCAGTGCTGAGCCCAGGTGTGTGGGTGCAGGGGCTCTGTGCCTGCCTGCAGTCAGGCTCTCAATCGGCTTTTACAGCGGAAATGTTCGAAGGGGGATGGAGCCGGTGCGAGGGGGGAGCAGGGCTGTGCCCCGCCGGATGCGCCAGCGCCCACAGCAAAGCAGCTTGAGCAGGGTTTTGGTGCCTGCACACAGCACCCATCGCAGGGATTTAGCTCCCTGGAGCCTCGGGAGCTTGGGAGGCCAGGGCCTCCCAAGGATCAGTCAGAGGACGGAGCCAGCTGCTGCCTCAGCAGTGAAATCGGAGGCAGGAGAAAATTGCAGATGAAGCCCCAAACAAAGCTGTCAGAAACATGGCTCCTGGCCCCAGGGGAGGGAAGGTGATACCCTCTGTGAGCCCAGTGTGAATCGCAGAGCCAGCCCTGGCCGGTGCCTGTACTGCTGTTCCTGCTGGGGGTGGGGGGCTGGCCCCGGTGGTCCCACAGGGCTATTTCCTGCTGGAGGCTGTCAAAACACTCCATGCCACCGGTTAAACAGCCGGCAGGTTTGGGATGTGGTGGATTGTGAGGGCAGCTGCCGCTGGGATCTGCTGCAGATCAGCCTGCAGGGGTGCCTCTGCACCCTGCTCAGTTGCTGATGGGTTTTACTTGGTTTTTTGGCTTGGTGGAAGGGACAGTGGCTGGCCCCTGCCCACCACCCCTTCCCTCTCTGGGCAGAGCAGGAGCCAGTCCAGTGCTGCCCTGGTATGTGCCTGTGTCCCCCCCCCGGCACTGCACTGCTGGGGGGTGGAGGCTGCCTCATCCTGCTCAGAATCTGCCCCTCTGCCCTCTCCATATGGATGTCACACAGTCATTACCCCATTTCCAGGGGGGTTCAGAGCTGGGCCCGAGGACTTGGGGATCCCAGGGCAATCCCTTGCCCTGCCCTGCAGCTCCTTGGAGCCTGACATGGGTGGGAAAGATTTCCTGTCACAGCTTGCTCTAGTGGAGCCTGGTGCCAAGCTCCCCTGTCCTGTGGTCCCCCAGCCCCGTGGGGCCGTGTGTGGGGCTGTGTTTGGGGCCGTGTGGGGCCGTGTGGGGCTCTGGACACCTCCCTGCCCATGCCCGACTTTGGCAGAGTGAGATGTCTTCATCCCTGCCCTGCTCTGGGATGCTGGCTGATGCTGGCAGGGAGCTGAACTCCTGCTCCTCCTCTTCCCCCAGCCTTCAAGCACTGATTTCCCTGGCCCAGTGTTGCATGAAAAAAGCACAGCCCAGCCCCTCCAGGTGGGGGAGAGGGACAGTCTCTGGGCCTATGGTGCTGTGGTCTCTGCTCATCTATTATTTCAGGCTGCACCTGCCTGAGAGAGACATTAGGGGAAAATGTTCCCTGTTCCTTGCCCAGGTGAGGGACTGGGTTTGCTCCTGGGTACTTCACAGCATCCTGCTGGTCAAGGGCTTGGCATTTATTTGTATTTGGAGGAGAGGCACCTTTTTTGTGCCACCTGCTCCCCTGTCTTGTGGGCAGGTTTGCTCTGGTGTTCCTGGTGGGCTCTGGGGCTGCAGACTCTTCTCCCAAGGTCAGGTTGTTGTGTCCCCAGTGGCAGCTGGAGTGCATTGGGAGGCTGCCAGCACGCTGGCTCTAGGGAAGCCTTATCTCCAGTATGGGCACACCACAGTGGTGCTGGGGTGGAAGTGGGACATGGGGACCTTGCAGGGGCACCTGGGAAAGGGAGAGATCCTGTGGCTGTGATTCACTGAGCTGGGAGGAAATGGGAGCCTCTGAGGTGCAGAGTTGGGTGGGGAAGTGTGTCCATCTGTCTCCATCAGACCTGTGGGAGTCCTGTGCTTCACAGGATCAGGCTGAGGGCCTGTCAGGCCCTGGGTCTGTTGGTGAATGATGGTTTCCTCTAACTCCCTATTAATTGCCAATACTGCTGCTGAGCCAGTGTTTTTGGGGCTGTTCCTGCATGGCTGGAGGGGAGTTGGGGCCCTGCTGGGGCAGTGTCACATCGTGTGTGCTGTCACACGTGTGTTTCCCAGCCCACCTGGGGCTGTGACACTGCAGCCCTTGGCAGGTTCTGTCCTGGGTCTGTTGTTTGCAGACATCCTCATGGTGTTCCCCTTGGGCTGATCCCAGGCAGAGCTGAAGTCACTTATGGGGTGAAGGTGGAGTCCAGGGAGATCCCAAACTGGGTTGGCTCCTGCTCCCCTCTAGGCTGAGGAGAGCAGGGTTCCCTGCATCCCCTGGGCCCTGCTGGTCTCTGCTGCTGCCACAGGCCGGGTGTCCCTGGTGCCTGTGCAGGCAGCACGTCCCTGATCCCTGCCCCGCCGTGGTCCCAGCACGGAGCAGATGGTGCAGCTCACAGCCTCGTGCTCCTGCCAGAGCTAATGAGCAGCACATGGTGCCTGACACGGCCTGATTTAAAGGTTTCCCTAAGCCTGGGAAAGTCTGGAGTGCTGGGATTAGGGGGAGCCCAGGGGGCTGCGGGGTGCAGGGCGGTGGGGCTTGCCCTGCAGAGGAGCAGGCTGGGGGGTATTTGGGTGGGTTTCCTTGGGCCGTGGATGTAGAGGCATGTCCCTGCACTGGGCTGTGCCCAGGGGGCCTCGGGGTGCCCCCCAGCTCTGTGGGGTGTCCGTAGGCTGCCCAGGGGCTCTGCCTTGCCCCAGTGCTGGTCCAGTGGTGCTGTGGCACCCACTGCCTTGGCAGGGTTTGATGGGGGTACAGTGGCGTGAGGGGCTCTGTGCTGTGCTTGTTTCTGCTGGAGGTGCCTGGCTATATCTCTTAATTGGACTGTTAGCTGACCAGACCTGGCAGTCTCCGGGGAGCCTGATTCAATTGTCTCTGATTGCTGAGCCACTTCCCTGCCGTGGTAATTAAATGCTGAACTTTGTCTTGGTTTGTGTCCAATATAACCTGTGTGCAGAGAGGCAGCCCTTGGCAGCCAGCCCTCTCCCAGGTCCCCATGCTCAGGGAGAATGGGGCTGGGAGATCCTGTTCCAGGCAAGGGGGCAGAGTCTCCTATGGGATCTGAGCTTTGGGGAGGGGAGGCAGCCCCGGACATGCTTGAGGTGTTGGCCTGGAAATGTGGGGAAACATGGAGCATCTTGTTCTGATCCTACCCTGGGGATCTGCTGTCCTGATCCTACCACCTCCCCTGCTGGCTCTGATGTCTGGGCTGGCCTTGACGTGTGAAATGTCCTGGGAGAGCACTGGAGATGTGAGAGCTGCTCCTCCTGGCCTGGGCTGCTTGGTGGGGTTACAGGGCAGCAGCAAGGCATGGACAGCAGGCTTGGGGCAGAGGAGAGTGAAGCTGATGGGGAGCAGGGAGGACAGGGAGGCTGGCAGGGGGCTGTGTGCAGGCCTGGCCTCTGGGCAGGTGCTCCAGGGGAGGCTGGAGGGGGCTGGTGACACAGGGAGCAGAGATGGGGCCATGGCAGGAGTGGGGATGGGAGCAGGGCAGGGATATGGGGATGGGAGTGGGGTGAATGCAAGGCCATGTGGGGCAGGGAAATGGGGTGAATGCAGATGATGTGGGGGGCGGGGTGAGCACAGGTGGTGTGGGAACTGAGACAGGAGCAGAATGAGTGCAGGCAGTGTGGGGAGAAGAGGCAGGTGCTGTCTGGGCTTGCCCAGCCCACCTGTCCTGACAGGCTCCCAGAGCTGGGCTGTGCCCCTGCTGGGGTCTGCCAGCTCCAGCTCTGCCAGCCCACAGTGGCTGATGCCTGTGCTGGGTGAGGGGCAGTGCCTCAGCAGCATTGCAGTGGGCAGCCCTGCCCCTCTGCAGACAAGGTGGACAAGAGGTAGTGGCTATGAGAGTCTGGGGCCTGGCACAGAGAGGGAAAATCCCATGAAGGTCTTCCAGCCATCACTGTCCAGCCCTCTGGCTCTGCTCCCTGGGCAGCCAGCCCTTCCTGCCTGGGCAGCCTCCTTGGGAGGGAAGAGGAGCAGCTCTTTGTCGGGTCTGCAGGCAGCTTGCAGAGAGGTCTTGGGGGGACAGGAGCTCTTTGTGACCCCACCCAGTCTGTGAGCAGCTGCTACAGCTCCTTGGCAGGGCTGGGAAATACTGGGATGTTGGAGGGTGTGTGTGCTGAGACTCCCCGGGAGGTGAAACAGCCCCTGTGTGACGTGGGTGATCCTGGGTGATGGATCTGGGTCCCTCTGCCCTGCACCAGGGCAGCTGTGTGCAGCAGGATGGTGTGTGCCCACAGGCAGTTTGGTGGGGCGGGGCTCTCATGGCTCTGGCTCTGTGCCCGCCAGCTGTGGGAGTGTGCTGCCATGGCTTTGGCAGAGTGCTGGGGGCCAAGGGACGCTCTGAGCCCCTTGGGGCTGCCGTGGTGCTGGGCTGGGAGACAGGAAGCTGAGACAGATGGGTGAGGAGGGCATGAACACGGCAGTGCTCGTCAGCCAAGCTGTGCCTTCCTGTGCAAGGAGACAGCCTCCCTTCGGGTGGTGTCAGTGGTGTGTGCAGCCCTGACTGGCTGTGCCCAGTCCACCCCATCCCCTTGCCTCTCGCAGGGCTTGAGATGCTGGGATGGGGAGATCCCTCCCCGGAGGCTATGCCTGCCAGGACCAGAGAGCCCCAGGCTGACCCTGCCTGTGGAGCTGCCTCACACTGCCCACCGGGCACTTGGCTCCCAGCCCCTCCTCCACTCCCCCAGGCCTGGCATAGGGCAGCAGTGCAGAACAGCTCACTCTTTGTGCCTGCCCGAGCTCCTGTGCCTCAGCTCCTGCCCCTCGGCTTGCAGGACCCGCTCCCCGCCCTCTTCCCAGATGCTCGGTCTCCCCGGCAGCTCCGCCATGGAGACTGAGCTTTCAGAGCCTGCCAGCCCGGCAGGGATGGGAAGGGGAGCGATGGAGATGCTCCAGCCGCGGTTCCCTTTGTGTGTGTCCCGTGTCCCTGCGTGGCTGCAGCTCTCCTGGCACGCCGGGCTCGTGCTGGTGCCTTTGGATGCTGATGCTGGATCAGGCTCCTGCTGTGACGCCCCAGCGGGAGCTGCCGGCTGGGGAGGGATGTTCTGCACCCCTGCCTGCTCCTGTGTGTTCATCCATCCACCTCCTGCCTGCTGTCCTGGCTGCCTGGGAAGGTTTCCTTGGCAGGAGTTTGGCTGGGACCGTGCAGCTCTGTCCTGGCTCTCTGTTCCTTGTCACTGTCCCTTTGCAGGGAGCTGAGGGGGGGCGGTGGTTGGTGTGGTCCTGCTGCCTTTTTCCTTCCTGGGGTGCTGCCTGTGCTGAGGCTGCTGTATTCATATGGAGGGAGGGACATGAGCCCTGGGCGAGCTGCTGGCCTCAGGACAGGCTGTCCCCTCCCCTGGCTGGCTTTGGGCAGAGGTGGTCACCAGTGCCAGTGTGGGGCTGGCTGGGGCAGATTGTCGGGGATAGCAGGGGCTGGAGGATGGAAGGCAGCACCCTGCTGGTGAGCTGCTGGGTAATTTCAGCTGCCACATAGCAGGTGGGTTGCTGACTGTCACAAAACCACAGCAGCCTGTGTCATGGGCTCTCAGGAGGGCAGCAAGTCTCTTGGTGGTGTCCCAGTCCTGTAGGCCAGGGCACCCCAGTGTGTTTGGCTCTACTGTGGGTCCCATTGGTTGGCACAAGCTGTCCTCAGGACTGGTGGCTCCTGACCAGGTGTGGATCAGGTTGGCTGGCAGGTGAGGGAGCACCTCCATCATTCACAGGTTTGACCCTGACAGCATCACCGCCAATTCTTCTGGACCTATGAACAGACACCTTGTGGCCAAGATCTTTTTTGGTAGTGGTAGGGACAAGGAGTGCCTGAACACACTCAGATGGTGACTTTATTGCCACCAAAGTTGCTCATGTCTGTTGGAGAACATGGGAAACTCAGGCAGAGGATGGCAAGCACTGTGACCTCCTGCAGCATCACCAGCTGGGGCTGAGAACAGGGCCAAGGACAGAGCCTGGGCTGGCACTGGAGGTGATTGTCACGTTTGGCTGGAAAGCTGCTGGCAGGAAAGGACCTGGAGGATGCTGGTCAGTGGTGACTGACCAGGAGTCCAACTGTGCCCAAGTGGCCAAGAAGGCCAGTGACACTTGGCTTGTACCATCCCTCTGAGCTGGGCACTGCTGAGGCATCTCCAGTTCTGAGGAACCCTCACAAGAAAGACACTGAGGGGCTGGAGCGTGTCCAGAGAAGGGAACAGAGCTGGGGAAGCGTCCGGAGCACCAGGAGTGGCTGAGGGAGCTGGGTGGGCTCAGCCTCGAGAAAAGGAGGCTCAGGGAGGATCTTCTGGCCATGCACAACTTCCTGACAGGAGAGTGGAGCCAGCTGGGGGTTGAGCTCTGCTCGCAGGTAAAGTGACAGGACAAGAGGAAATGGCCCCAAGTTTTCCTGGGGAAGTTTAGGTTGGATATTAGGAAACATTTCCTCCTTGATAGGGTGATCAGGCACAGGCTACCCAGGGCTGTGGTGGCGTCACCATCCCTGAGACTGTTCAGAATGTGTGGGTGTGGCACTTGAGGACATGGTTTAGTGGTGAACATGGCAGAGCTGGGGGAATGGTTGGACTTGGTGATCTTAGAGGCTGTTTTCAACCTAAACAATTCCATGATTCTGTGTTTGGAGGAGGTGTCATGGTGCCTGGGCAGGACTTGGAACTACATGTGAACACCTCTCTAACTCATCTGGGGTCTCACATTTCCCAGTTCCCAGCCTGGTGGGATTCCTGAGAGGGCAGGGGTGCAACACTCTGGTGCAGGAGAGCTGGGGCAGTTGGACTGGGGAGCACGAGAAGCAGCTGGACTGGCCTAGAGAAACCCTCTGAGACGTCTCCTGGTGGCTACATAAGGCCCCCATGATGCTTTGTGATGTCTCTGTGCTTTCCCATGTGAGTTTTGGCAGCTGGTGCCCCTCCTTGCCCTCTTGCTCCACTCATCCCACTCTCACAGTGGAGTCTGTAGTATTTTTTCACCAGCTGGCAGCAGCTCCCAGGGACATCCCTGGGTGATCTTTGACCAGCTGCCTGAAGGGCAGGACCTTCCTGGGGGATTCCTGCATCTCCTGTGTCTCTCTTGCCCTGGGGAGATGGGACAGGATGGCATGGGGGAGCACACTGGGGACTGGCACTTGAGTCCTCCCCAGCCCCACAGGTCCCCTGGCTGGGAGAGCCAGGGTGAGGGATGGGTCTCTTGGGTGCTTGGAGCTGGCTGGGCAGCGAGGTTTGGGGAGTGGGGCAGATGTTGTGTGGACACTGGAACATCCCAGCATGGCCAGGCTCAAAGTGGGTTCCTGAATGCCCTGTGGAAAATTTGTGTGCTCATACCCCTCTAGTGCTGCTGCTCATGCTGTTGCAAACCCCCTTTGCAGGTATTTAACCCCCTGGGGGGAGGGGAGAGACAAAGAAATATTTTGCTGAAAACCTGCTCTGGTTTTTCCTGAGAGGGAAAAAAAAAATCCCAAACGAATTGTGGCTCCAGTTGGTTCCCCTGCCCATTCCCTGGGGCTGCAGTTGCTGTTCATGTCTAGGGTGGGGATGGGGGAAGCACATCATCTTGCTCCAAAAGTAATTAAAGTCAGGGATAATTTTTCTGGAGGAGGGTGGAACCCTGGGAAGGCGACAGGAACGAGTCTGGGACTGAGCACATCAGAAGCTGCTTTTTATTGTGGCTGCTGAGCTAAATATATCCAGGGAGGCACAGAGCAGTTCCCATGTGTCTGCTGCACAGGGTGAGGGGTGCAGGGCACTGCCTGCCCTGCCAGGGACACCCTGTGCCCCCCAGCACAGCCCAGGGGTTTGGCCCTCCTGGGTGGGTGGGTAGGTGCATGAAGCTGTGCCAGGGGAGGGTCAGGCTGGATATCAGGGAAAGGTTCTACCCCAGAGGGTGCTGGGCACTGCCCAGGCCCCCCCAGGGAACGGGCATGGCCCCAAGGCTGCCAGAGCTCCAGGAGAGTTTGGACAATGCTCTCAGAGATGCACAGAGTGGGATTGTTGGGGTGTCTGTGCAGGGCCAGGAGCTGCACTGGATGATCCTGGTGGGTCCCTTCCAGCTCAGGAGATTCCCTGATTCTGAGTCCCTATCCACACAGCGGCTGCTCAGGTCTCAGTGTTGCTTGCCAGGGATGTGGTTTGAAGGAATTAATAGCTGTGTTTATGGAGCACCCGGGGACGGGAGCTGTGCAGTCATTAGCACTAATGAGAGCTATTTGCATGGCGTTTGGCTCCAAACTCCTTTCTCCACGAGTCCCCTGGGAGCCCCCAGCTTCCTGCAGCCAGTGCATCCACCACAGCCGGAGCTGTGCAGTCCTGCAGTGGAGCAGTGTCTGTGCAGGTCCAGCTGCTCTGCTCCCACATTTCTCAGGCTGGGATCGAGTGCAGTGGGTGGGATGTGATGGGTGGGTCACACTCTGCCCAAGCCAGGAGCCAGCACAGCCTCGCCTGTCCTGGTGCCATGGTCCAGTGCAAGGCTGGGGACAGCTCTGGGGCTGGGTGGTGGTGTGGTTCAAACGGTGAGGACTGTCTTGTCGTGGTTTTGCATTTTGCATTTTCAGCCTTTGTGGCTGTGGTTTGATGTGTCTGTGTTGGGAGCGAGCGGGGCTGTGCTGTAGCCTGGCTGCCTGACTCTGCCCCAGACCCTGCTGGGGCTGCCTGTGTGCCACGGCCCCTGTGTGTGCCCAGCCCTGCCAGGGGCATCAGGGTGAATGAGCCAAGTGTGAGGGCTGCCTGGCCTGGGGTGCTGCTCCAGGGGCAGTTCTAGGGGCAGGCTCTGTGTTGGCACCAGCTCTGTGCCCAGCCCTGCCTGTCACCTCATTCGTGGAGGCCTCTGGTGGTATTTCTGGGATGTGTCAACCTCTGTTCTCAGCTACAAACAGGTCAGGGTTATGGCTGCCTGCAGGAGCTGAAGCATCCCCTGCCCTCTATGCTCTGTGCTACAGGCAGAGGTGCTGCCTGTCCCCTGCCTGCATGAGCCACATTTCTGGCAGGGGTTATAGAATGTCCTGAGCTGGAAGGGACTCACAAGGTTCACTGACTCCAACTCCTGGTCCTGTGCAGGACACCCCAGCAATCCCATTCTGTGCCTGAGAGCATTGTCCAAACACTCCTGGAGCTCTGGCAGCCTTGGGGCTGGGACCATTCCCTGGGGAGCCTGGGCAGTGCCCAGCACCCTCTGGGGGAAGAACCTTTTCTAATATCCAACTTACCCCTCCTCTGGCACAGCTCCAGCTGTTACTCTGGGTCCTGTCACTGATCAGAGAGAGCAGAGATTAGAGCTGATTGTGGGGAAGCTGCAGACCTTGGTAAGGTCTGACCTCAGGCTGCTTTTGTCCAGTCTGGACAAGCCAAGTGACCTCAAGGTCTCTTCTCATATGGTTCCCCAAGGCACTTCACCATTTTTATGGACACTTTGGACACTTCCTGGTACCTTTATGTCCTTACACTGTGGCGCCCAAAACTGCACACAGCACTCAAGGTGAGGCTGCACCAGTGCAGAGCAGTGAGGAGCAGTCTTTCTCCTCTGGCTGTGCTGGCCTAGACACACTCTAGGACATGGATCACAGGATGGGCTGTGCTCACATCCTCAGGGCCAGACTGGTGTCCCCCGAGGCTGGGCTGCCCTCAGCCTGCTTCTCTTCCCACAGGATCCGTCCACAGCTGCCCAAGGAGAAGATAGAGGGATGTCACATCTGTACCTCGGTGACACCTGGCGAGCCCCAGGTGCTGCTGGGGAAGGACAAGGCCTTCACCTACGACTTTGTCTTTGACCTGGACACGTGGCAGGAGCGGATCTACACGACCTGCATGGGGAAGCTCATTGAGGGCTGCTTTGAGGGCTACAATGCCACCGTGCTGGCCTATGGGCAGGTACAGGCTCTCCTCCAGCAGCACTGGGGACACTGGGAGGGCTCCTGCAGAGGGTAAGGCAGGTGGAGGGTGTGTGAGTATGAAGAGGACAAGAGTTGTCCCTGGTTGTGTGAGAGCTGAGGGCAGGGGTGGGAAGAGAGGGTGGCAGGGCTGGGGGTGTGGGAGCTGATGTGTTGCTGGGGATCACAGTGCCTCAGCAAGGGTGTTTGGGGATTCTAAAGTAGCAGGGGGAAAATGTGGGGTGCATTGGGCAGAGCTGAGCCTGGGAGAGCCCAGCCAGCTCGCCATGCCTGTCTCTGCACAGACTGGAGCAGGGAAGACCTACACCATGGGCACTGGCTTCGACATGAACATCTCAGAGGAGGAGCAGGGCATCATCCCACGGGCCATCACCCACCTCTTCAGCGGCATCGAGGAGCGCAGGCGGGTGGCCCAGAGCCAGGGCGTGGCAGCGCCCGAGTTCAAAGTCAGCGCCCAGTTCCTGGAGGTGGGTGCTGGCAGCTCTGGGGGACACCATGGCCCTGCCCTGTCCTTCCTCCCCTCCCCTGCCTTGGGCTCCTCGAGATCTCCGTGTCCTGACTGGTTCCTGACAGAGCTGGGCCCTGGGACATGGCACTGGGGATGTGTGCCGGTGCAGAGGGGACTCGACCTCATGTTGTTGACCTCATGTTGGCTATAATCTGGGTGGAGGGAGCTCCCACTATAGGGAAGGGTCTTATGGCTTGGTGCCCTGGGGATCCAGGGGCTCTGGGCTGTCATACCCCTGTTTGATGTCAGGGACAGCCTGCTGCCTTGGACCAGAGTTCCCAGTGAAACAGGAGGAGAAGAAAATGCCACTCTTTGGAGGGGTGCTGAGGAAGGACTGTGCTATTCTCCATGTCCTTCGTTGCATCTCTGACCTTGAGAGTGCATCCTGTCCTGCCTCTGTCCTGGCTTCTATTATTCAAAAGCCTCTTCTATCAACTGCTTCATTCCCTGGAGAAGTTTGTCCTGGGAAGCCCATGGACCTCATGTGTTGGCAGTGTCTTTTCTGGGGGTTGCTTCTGGGCTGAAACAGCAAAGAGGTGCAAGTGGGAACTGTTTTAAGGCTCAGTGAGAAAGCACAGGGTGGTGTTGAGCAAAGCTGAGCTCCCAGGCAAACTTCATCTGGCTGAGGTTGTGACCTGGGATGCACCCAGAGGAGATGGGCAGGGAGGGGCCCTGTGCTGTGATCTTGCCTCGGGGTGGCTTTGTTGGCCATCACATCTGGGTGTCCTCAGATGCTGATGGCTTGGAAAGGGCCCAAAGTCACCCCCTTGCTGGAGAAATCCTTCCCACTTATGTCTCCATCTGCAGAGCCCCTGTTAGCTCCTGCAGTGCTGTTGTGTCCTCCCATTCACATCACTTGGCCTATCCAAGCTCCAGGTTGCTTGCTCACTTTGTGGGGCTTCACTTTAGGGATCCATCGTGCTGGGATGGAAATGGGGACAATTTCCTGCCTGTCCTGAAGTCCTGCCTGGCTAAAGCATCATATGACCACATCAGGCACTGGTCACCAACCCTGCTGTCCTGGCAGGGGCACAGGACTTGTTCTGGCTGATCCCTGTCTTGTGACTTTGCTCCTGGGAGCAGGCTCTGGGAGCAGGTTTAAACCTTTGAGGAACGTGGTGGCACCAGGAGCAGCCAGGGATGGATTAGCCTGATCCCTTCTGCTGGCCAGAAACCTGCAAGCCTTGGGTGACCCAGCACACTGCACTGGGATGTGGGTGCAAGAGGTGACATTGAATGGTGGTAGCAGGGGGACAGATGGGCTGGGGTGTCCCTCCACCCCAGGCTGAAAGGGAACGCTGCAGAGTTAAGATATGGATGGAGTCAGCTCTGGGCAGCAGGGTTTTCCTGCTTGTTCAGCACTCTCTGGTCCCCCTTATCCCCTTTCCACCTGACAGAGATGACCTTGAGCTGTGTTGGGAGTGGGGTTTCACTGGCTCATGTGGCTAGGTGAGCCAGGAAGGTCAGGGTGGTGTGTAGCTCCTGGGCATCTGCTCAGTGGAGCTGCTTGTGTGCACCAGGAACTGGACAGGTTTGGGCAGCAGAAACCAACCCAGACTGCAGCTCAGAGCTTTGCATGGCAAGTTCTGGAGCACCAGTCTGATGAGGAGTGGCTGAGGGAATTGGGGGGCTCAGCCTGGAGGAAGCTCAGGGGGACCTCCTTTCTTTCTTCAACTTCCTGACAGGAGCGTGGGGCCAGATGGGGGTCAGGCTCTGCTCCCAGGGACAAGAAGAGGACAAGATGAAACAGCCTCAAGTTATGCCAGTTGAGGTTTAGATTGGATATTAGGAAAAATTTCTTCCCTGAAGTTGTGGTCTGGCATTGGTGCAGGCTGCCCAGGGCAGCAGTGGAGTCACCATCCCTGGAAGTGGTCAGAGGATGTGTGGATGTGCATTTGGGGACATGGTTTAGTGGTGAACATGGCACTGCCAGGGTAAATGGTTGGACTTGATTATCTTAGAGGGCTTTTCCAGTCTGAAGGATTCCATGATTCTGTGCATCATCTCTCTGCACATGCACACACCCCAGCTCCCCTGCTCAGCCTTGCACACACATGTGAGCACACACAGCTATGGGGGAGCGGCAGCAGGGTGCCAGAGGGCAGCTCCTGCCAGTCCTGCAGTGTCAGACTTGAGCAGCCTCGTGTTTCCTCTGCTCACCCCACTGTGCCCACTGCTGCCCCACTCAGCTCTACAACGAGGAGATCCTGGACCTGTTCGACAGCACCCGCGACCCCGACTCGCGCCACCGCAAATCCAACATCAAAATCCACGAGGATGCCAGTGGGAGCATCTACACCACGGGGGTCACATCACGCCTCATCAGCTCCCAGGATGAGGTGGGTGCAGGATGGGGCACACACAGAGCAGGGGTGGCAGTTGGGTGCTGCTGGCCAGGGCTGTGCTATGTGGGCACAGCTTGGTGGGGAGAGATCTCCCCCAGAACGAGAGTGCAGTCCTGGGAGTGTTCTGGAAAAGGGCAGTGTGTCCCCTGAGCTGCACAGGGCCTGTCCTGACTCCCTAGAAGAGTGCTTTAAGGTTTTCTTCCCTGCCTGGTGTCGTTGTAGCTGATCCAGTGCCTGAAACAAGGAGCTCTTTCCCGCACCACTGCCAGCACCCAGATGAACGTGCAGAGCTCCCGGTCCCATGCCATCTTCACCATTCACCTGTGCCAGACACGAGTGTGTGCCCGCCCAGAGCTGGTGAGATGTGGTCCTGCCTCATGGCCAGGCTCTTTCTGGGTTCCATACCCAGGTGATGCACAAAGTTCCCTTGGGAAGGGGAGAGGGTTTGAAGGCTGGCAGAGAGAAGCAGGGATTTTTCTGTCTTGTTTCCAGTCATAGCCAGCATTAGGATTTAACGGGAGCTGAAGGTGAGCTGATCCAAGGCAGGATGGCTCAGAGCAAGCTGCTCTTGGGATCCTGTCCCCATCTCTGAGGGGCTGGACATGGAGGGTGAATGCTCAGACTCTCGCTGACATCTGAGTGAAGGCAAGGGAGCCTCTGCCTGCTCCAGCCTGGGGTGGTGACCCTTCATGTGTCCCTGGCTGCAGGTGAATGAGGAGGTGAGCAGCCTTCTGGATGGATCCCAACCTGCTGCTGAATACGAGACCTTGACAGCCAAGTTTCACTTTGTGGACCTGGCTGGCTCGGAGCGGCTGAAGCGGACGGGTGCCACTGGCGAGAGAGCGAAGGAAGGGATCTCCATCAACTGTGGGCTGGTACAGCAACGGGCTGGCTGGTGGGCAGGGGGACTGGCAAGGCAAGGGCTGCCAGGGGAGGCCTGTGACACTTCTGGGTCTTGCTCGGAGCTACCCTGGGCTGTTGGAGTACTGCTGTCTGGGCTGGGGTTTGTGCTGCCCGTACCTGATGGCAAGAACACACAGGGTGCCAGTGGTGAGAGCACAACTCTGCTGCCAAAGGAGACTTGTGCTGTGGGGAGGGATGCAGCTGGGTACAGTGGTGCAGGTCCCAAAAGGGTGAGATCTGCTA
>VXBB01004911.1:84388-102944 GCA_013399915.1 Illadopsis cleaveri | reverse complement strand
GGTTCAATGGGATCCCTTAGTTTTCAGCCCAATTTGAGTGCGAGCAGCACCCCCATGAGGTGTGGTTAATTGCGGGGGCGGTGGGGGGTTACAGGCGTAATGACTTGTCAGGGGGTTGGTGGTAACTCTGCAGAGAACCGTCTCCTTTCCCCTCGCCTTTCACGAGTAGAGGCTGTCTAGCTGCTAAAAGAGCATTAAAGCTGGGTTCATTTATATACTTTCCTTGTTTGTTTTCCCGGAAGCAAACGAACCTGCCGCATGTTCCCGGTGGTTTATATGCAGGTTGTGTCACTGCTCGGAGTCTTGGGCACCGAAGGGGTAGGGAGGGTTCCTCCTGGCTATGGTGGGAGAGATGACAAGCGGGAAAGTTCCTCCTGGGTGGAACAGGGGGCAGGTATCGCTTGTGCGAATGCCTGTGCGTGTGAGCTGAGATTCAGCCTGGGCAGGTGAGGGGACAGCACGGGGTGGGCACGCAGCAGGCTGCAGAATGAGGCTGAGGAGTACGAGGATGAGGGCGAAGGTAGGTTTTGACCTCTTGAGCATCTGGTCTAGCTCAGCCCCCTATGGAATAGCCCCTCTGCCCAGACCCAAACCCCAGCCTCTCTTGCACGCTTNCCCAAATCCCAGCCACTCTTGCACGCTTGTCGTACTTCATAAGTTATGTTCGGCATTTCCAAGTCAGCATTAAATTTTCAATGTCAGCTGCTGGTGAACTGTGAACCGCCGAGTGGGACTGTCTGCGTTTTAATAATACGTGACACAAACACACGCAGAATCGCATGGAGGAAAAACACGCAGAGCAAGGTGAACGTCCCATGCTACAAGCTGACGCTGGGACATATCACAAGAGCCCAAGCCCCGAAATCCTGCAGACAGGTGGGACACCAGTGCTCAAATGCAGCCAAACAACTTCCATCACAACACACGTGAGATCCTTGCGTGGACATGCACAAGTAGATCGCTGTTTCCGGATAGAGTTTACGTACTTGCTAAAGAGCCCTGAGTCGTCTGCAGTGAATTAATTACTGCACCTCGGATCCCCGCTGACCTTGCACCGCCCTCGTATTTCTTCCCACAGTGCACAGGTAAAAGTTTTTCAGCCCCGTGCTGTAGCTAAACAGATTAATACACGTTGTCAGAATCTTTATCCCTAATCAGATGATATTAAATGCATCTTAAAGTCCCTTCTGAGACAAACGTGAAATTCTCTCTCTTTCTCTCTCTCTTTCGTCTCCCTGTCCATCTGCCTGCACTGTGGATGTGCCCTGTGGGAAATGTTTACAGTTTGGAGGACTCTAACCTTGATTTTCCAGCTTTGAGCTCCCTCTGGAAGCGGTAAGAGCAATTACTCTCTATTACTATACATATTCCACTGGCATGGTGTTGCAGCCGCTATTGTTTGCATCCCTCCTGCAGCCCGGCGGCCACAGCCCAGAGGTCGCACCTACCCACACATGCTGCTACGCAACCCTCAGAGCCCGAGGTTCGCCCCTTGCCGAGTGTGCACGGAGGTGGGGAGAGGCGAATTGGCGGCCTCATCCACCCCCGCTCCTGGCCGCACTCTGGCTGCCCGCCGGTCTCTCCCGCCTGTGCTCAGCATGGAGATTCTTACTTTCTCCCACGAGGGGAACAGATAGCTCAGGCATCTTTTCCGGCTTAACGTCAGGAATGCCGAACACCTAACTCAAGACAGGAGGCAAAGATCCCCGAGATGAGCTGGGACGGCCCTTTAGCCCCAGGCTGGGAGTGGAGGGACGGCGAAGACAGTCACTGCGCCTAGGAATCCGAGGCAAAAATTAGGCAGTGAGGATAAGCAAAACAACTCCTAAACAGGAAAATACCTAGAAACCCCGGGCTGTGCACATCTGACCAGAAAGCATCTGGTGGCTTTTAATTTAGTCTGCGCAATGACCCTTTGGAGACGATGTAAGGGGTGCATTGGTAACGAGCTACAGAAGTGAGGGGTGGAGATAGGCTGCTGTGCTATGCCGGAGCATCCCCGAATAGCATTAAACTGTGTCATGGATCAGTGTCATGATGACGTATGACACACCACAAGGGATCATGATGAGTGACTGGCATAATAGACATAGATAGTGGACCAAAGTCTCCTTGACAATTCTTAGTCATATGTCTTGGGGGGATAGTTTTACATTCATGATCCGTTTATTTGGAGCCAGTACAGGAAGAGAGACACATGAAGCACGCGGCTGAATCTGTCTAAGTAGGATGAAAACGGGCTTAAATGGCACAAAGTGCTGCCGGGGGGAATCTGAAGAGGTCGCAGGTTTAGAAGCAAAACACTTGGCGAAAACCCACCTGCTATTAGGCTCTACCTAATTAGGCAGGACGCCCCTCATTTCTCCTGCCAGCCCAGGAAAGGGCTGGCTCAGCCAGAGCATCTCCGCCCTTCTCCGTCAATCAGCTGCCGAGCCTGTCAGGCACCGCGCTCCAGCCGTACCGCGGGTTGATAATCTCCTGTCCCATGACAAACTGCGCGTGCCCCCTCGCGTCCTTCTCCTTAGGCTTGGTCTTTGCTGCGGGCTGCCAAGCGCCGAGAGCCCAGCGCTGGCCGGGACAAATGGAGAAATCTCCTCCCTTCAGGTCTGCCGAGCAGGCAGAAAGCACACCTCTAAGAAACGCTTAATCCGAGAAACGCACCCTAAATGCCTCTCACTACGAGCTGGAGAGCCCGAGCTGCTGGAGCTGCGGGTTTTCTTTTGTTTGCCAACTTCCCGAGCTACCAGGGGGAAAAGTCTTTACTTTTTTCCCTTCTTCTCTCCCCCAAACTTAAGTCCCCTGTTGGTAGTGTCTCCAGAAGGGCAAGAGGACCCAGTGACCCCTTGAAGGCGATCAGCACCCTGAAATCCTCCTGGGCTGGTTGGGAATGCTTGCCATCATATCGGAGATCACTGAGAGGCTTCTTCCCAGGAGTGCAGGTTCGCGAGGCTCCTTCTTCACATAGACCCTTCAGGAACATTGATAACCTCTAGAAATCTGCATAGCAGGCATTCTAATGAGCAGAATGAATGACATATGCCCCGAAAATAAGAGTATAATGGGGAACCTTCTTCAGCCTGAAACCCACTCTCCCCTCCAAAAAACAAAAACAAAAACAAAAACAAAAAACAAACAAACAAACAAAAAACCCCTGATGGTCCAGATGCTAAGAAGTTCACTAAATATGTGAGTATCTAACGAAGGGAATAGCAACGCTGTTAACAGAGAACATCTAATTAACAATTAACAATTAACATTTGATTTGGAGGATGAAAAAGCCTTTTAAAATCAGTCCAGATTTGCTGGCCTAAACACAGCCAATTTTTGAAAATGGAGGTTTTACTGAGTCTGCCTTCTTTCAAGGTGAGGTGTCATCTGAAAGGTAATAGTATAGGTGAAGTAGTGTAGTTGCACTGTGGAAAGTTTTGTAGTCCCTTTCTTGGCAATTTAATCCCGTGCTTCTTCACTTTATTAGGAACAGACTGACTCCATCAACGGCGATCTCCATGTTTAGACGCATGACTGCTTGAAGCAATTAGGTTCCCCAATTTGCATATTTCTCCCGACCTCAGCAGCATCACTGGATCCTTACGTTATCAACCTTTTCAAAGTAGGGGAAAGTCGGAATAAGACATGACTCCTAAGCGTGCAGGGGGGCGAAGCCGGCATGGAAGTGGGCTGTCAAAATTACCTTTTTGCCCCTAGGATGGGAGGAGTGAAAAATTAAAATAAAGAAGCGCGCATCCTGAGAGCGCCCCGGGGGCCGAGTTTCGGCTGTTTAGCCATTTCACGACTTTCCCGCTGATTTCTAGCGGGTTGCCGAACTCCTGCCCGTCCCTCACCGCCTTCGGGGGGTCGCCCTGAGGGATGGGTGATGCTCTCGTTTCTGTCCCACTTCCGAAACATGAGTCACATCCACACGGGGAGACAAAAAGTCCGCGAGGATGAGGAAGCCGGACGGCGCAGGCACCGTCGCCGGGCCACGTGTGGTTTTGTTTTTGTTTTTATTTCATTGAGGCGGCACCTGTGACCGGCAGCGGGTGTCGCTCCCAGCAAGACCCCCTCCCTCCAAGTGGTGTGGGGGAAGGTGTACCTCTGGATACCACCAAGTGATTTTTAAGCACTTGGCGATTTTTAAGCATTTGGTCGATGGTACCAAATCCGTATCGTTTGCTCCACATGGGTTTTCCTAAAAAGGGACTCGTAAAGGGGTGCGAAGATGAAGGGGGAGAGCGGGTCTAACTCTGCCCAGCCTCTCTACCCCCACAACCAGTGACAACTGACCATGCGGGTAGTGCCTGCCCTCAGCCTCCCCTCCGACATGCATCCCGTAGAGCTGAAAAGGTGAGTAAGGATCAGGGCACCTGGTGCCTGAGGGGCCCCATCCTACAAAGCCTGGAGGACCTTCAGAGACCCTTTCCCTCAAAAGTCAGCTTCTCAGCCACTTGCCCATCATGGGTAAAAAGGACCATTTTCACAGCCCCTCCTGGAAGCCCAGGAGGGGATTGGGGGAGCTAGTGCTCAGCAGGTAGAGCCATCCTCCCAGAGCTTTGCAGGAGCATGAAGAAAAATCTCTGTAAAACAGGCAATCAGCTGAAATCTATCCTCTTTAAATAAACTGATTCCTTAGTATTTTCCCAGTATTGCTGTAAGTTGTTGTCTGTGATGTCCCCCAGGGCTCTTTCCTTTGCTCTCTGATTTGGTGTATAAAAGCACCTCTGAGTGATGGATTACTGTGTCATTGCAGCCTGCGAAGGATTAATTTGTTTCATTGATTTCTCTTTAGGCAGATTGCCAGAATTCTCTGCTTCCCACCTTTCTTCAGGACTTCCAGCAGTAATAGACAGTAACAGCCTAAGACAAATCAACCCATTCTTGTAAAAATAGAAACACAGAATCCTGAAGTCCCAGGGAAGTGGTTAAGAAGTTTTTTCCTTATGCTGTGAATGCACTAACACTTAGAGTGAGTCCATCTTCTCCCCTTCCACCACTTCCCTTTTATGAAAAACGTTACCATGTCCTGATGGGAGTTGCTTAGCCTCAAGAGCAATTTCAACAAGCAGTTGGATTTGAGCAGTGGGTATTTGACAGTCACAGTGAAATGTTTTCTTCATGCTAAAGTTCAGGGGTAGGAATTACAGGGGGATTACATAAACTTCAAGGTTAATTCTTTCTTAAAATCACCAGACCACCTGCAGCTAATCAATTATCTTTCCATCTACCAATCTGGGATATTGTGATAAAATGTAGTTTATGTCAGGTCCTGGAGTTGCTGGTCTGATGTGTGTGGGTCTGGAATCTCCCAGATCAATTCATCTGCATGCTTTCAGGAAAACTGATTAAAAAATCAGGCCCTGAAGTGTTGGGCTGTGGTGAAAAAAGGGACCTGGACACTTCTTTTGGTGCAGATTGTAAAACAGTGAGGGGAGAGAATGAGATCTGCTGCTGCTACTCTGACCATAGCAGTGCTCTTTTTAGACCTGCTTTGTCAGCAGTAGAGACAGGTCAGCTGTGCTTTTCTGTTTGTTGCAACAATGTAGCACTAAATACTGTATTGATTAGTCTTTGCAAGTTAAACTTTAGGTGTACCTAGTGCTATAGTAAAAAGTAATGTCAGAGACTACTGTCTTGACAGCTTGGGCTTGTGGAAAACTGTGTCATGCAAAACCAGCACTTTTGCATATCATGGAGAGCAGAGAAATGTTTATTTTACCTCTGTAGCTGTCTTGTGATGAATGTGGCTCAATAGCTACTTTCAAAAGGACAGCAAATTTATTGTACTGGATAGTACAGAGCCACTGCATATCAGATCTAGGAAATTTGGAAGTTATAGCCCTACTACTAGCCTTTCCTCCCTGCTCTCTCATAGGATGTTAGCCTACTACTTGCTTTTTAAATTTTCTGTAATTTCAGGTGTAATCCAAATACCAGGATTAGGGTCACAGCAGGATTTCCTTGTTATCCCACAAGAAACTATGCCTTACCCTGCCTGAGTAATGTGTTTTCTTGCATAAGATCCCTCTGTGGTCTGTTGAATCTAACTTTTCCCTTCTCTACCTGACAGGTTTTGGAGGAACTTTAAAAATAGTTATAAGGAGTCCATTTTTGTTTTCGCTTCTGGGAATCCCTTGAAATCCCTATTTTGTCTGGGGAAACCCTGCAGTGTGGGTTAGCCTGCAGAAGGACAAGGGTGGCTGCCTCCAGGTGTGGCAGCCTGGAAAATGCTGTTATGCCATGGAATGCTGCAAACTTTCTTTCAAAGGCTTCTGTGGAGTAACAGGGAGCCCCACTTTCCTGGCTTAACACAGGCCTGCTCTGCCGGGAACTCTCACTCCTGATACTTTTTCACTGTCAAGTATCTTTGAAAATAAGGGCACAAAATGCAACATTTCACATTTTTCCTGCTTGGATAGCCAGGCCCCAGGGAGGCTTGGCTCTCAGGGCAGAGTTTGTCTTGCCTGGAAGCAAACACTCTCATCCCTTCTGCCCCTTCCTCCTTGCCAATCCTTTTCAGCTTACACAGGGGAATCCTTCTGCTCCTTCGCTAGGCAATAAGGAAAGTTATGCTCTTGATTAATAATGATAACAATATTCTTGGCTTGGAAAGTCTGAGTTAAGAGCAGAGACAGATTTCCACCCCTATCCCTCCAGCTTGCAATAAAACAGGCAGAATCCATCACAGACTAAATTTAAAACGCTTAAGTGAAGCTCACATCATTTCATCCCTTCAGGACTGGAAAGAAGCAGAGTCTGTTAGATTAGCAAACATTAACCTCTCGCATAGTCCTGAATGTAGGATTAATGCCTACTGAAGGGACAGCTGTGTGACCCTCACACACACTAACTATACATTAGGGCTGTCACTGTATTGATCGGGAGAACTTTGTGTGAAGAAGCACTCCCCACCAGGGAGAAAAACAGACTAGAGTGGGAAAAAGCCATTTGTACTCTGCTAAGATGCACTTTTTAAAAACTCCGTTTCCATTTCTGGTATCCGGAGTGCAGATGAGCTGAAATCTGCATGTTTTACCCTGCAGTTCTTGTGCATACAGACCACACACAGTTTTCAGCTGTGACCCTGGGACTGGCTCCTCTTTGGACAAAACAGACCTATGCTCATGCTGGATTTGCACATAAGCAGAATTTTGCTTGGACTCTGCCCACATGAGGTTTTGTGTCCTTGTGGGATTCTGACTGGCTGTACCTTAGCATATCTATTCCCATTTAGATAATTTGGAAGAGACTGGTCTCCAAGACTTTTCTCCCTTACCCCGTAAACTAACAAAAAGAAGTAGTGATGAATAATATGTTTGTCAAAGTTTCTTTCTATTAAAGTATGAAATCTTCATGCTATAAAAACACAAGTTGATTGTTTCCTGAGATTTGCTGAGTTAGATACAAACACTAGATTTGACTCTGGTCACATCCAATTTTTGTGTTAGTCTAACTCTTCTACAACATTGAATTCTACAGAAGTAACTGAAATTTCAATGCATTTCTGAAAACAGACATTTTAAGGGCCCATCAAAATACTTTGTTAGAGCAATCCTGAAGTCTCCTCTGTCACTTAAAATTCATATTTATAAGGAACTCCTGACAAAGGTGAGACCAGCTGTTTTAAAATTGAATCTTTCAGTCAAAGTAGTTTTTGACTGCATTAAATGTGCTGGCTGACAAGTTGTAACAGCATTTGGCTTGATCTTAGCGGTGCTGAAATCCTGCAGTTCTGGAAGATGCAAATATTGGCTTTGGTCAGCCTCAATCATCAGGCATAAGGGAAAAAAAATCCTGCAAGGAAGAGAAACAAAGAAGTCTCCTCTCATGGACACAGTGGGGATTTGTGCCTTGCTAAGACAAGTCCATACGTTTTGTGGAAGGCCCAGCTTCTGGAAAATATACAAGATAAGATCCTGACTGAAAAGGTAGACATGTAGTCAGAGCTCTGATACAGTTTTTTTTCCCCCGCAGCAGAGAGTAACTATTTCCCCCCTCACCCCCTCCCCCCTACTTCCGTAAGAGCAGAGAGTAACTTTTTCACCCCTGCACTATTGGAGCCATGCATTTGTAGTTGTATGTGTAGGTGGGTAGGGAACTGCTGGATACATGATAGCTGGAAGTTAGGTGCTAGAGGGCATCAGGCTTGCTGCTCTCAGGTCACCTCTAAGTCATTTGGCTCAAATAACCAGGTGAAGGGCTAGAAAAAAATACCATGGTACAGCAAGGTACCCAAAGACTGGACACTTATTTCTCTGGAAACATGCTCTCTCAGAAAATAATTTGATTTTTTCCTCCGTCAAATTTATTTGTTTTTAATAAATCTAGAAATTTGAAGTTGCTCAATGTATGAAATGGCATGCAAGTGGTTAACATTCATGCAATTCTGAGCAGTATTTGGAAAGGAAGTAGATCTCTTGCCTAACCATTTACCTCTGCTATTATGAAATTTTAAACCAGCAGCAGTAAAATTCACCTCCCTGCATTGGGTGTTGCTATATTGCTGATCAAAGTTTTGTAGTTTTCAGAACCATGGAAGAATATCATAATTTAATGTGTTTGGTTAGAACTCAGCATTCAATGAATAACAAGTTTGTGCTCTTCCACCAAAAGTGTGAATTAAAACTCCAAATGAATGAGTAGGAATTTCTTGCTTCATATTTTACAGCCATTGCTGTATTGATAGCTCATTTTTTCCCAAATGAGTAAAAAGTATGTGGCTCATCGCTCTAGTGCCTCATTACTAAGATCACATGCAATGTATTGAAAGTGGGGGAGTGTTAGATAGATGCAGTGCTTTATGTAGCTATTAAAATTAACTGCACCAGAACTTCTTTCAGTTTACACCATACTAAAGGAAGTGAAAGAAATGCAGTTCTGGGGCTAATCAGCTTTTCAGCTTTACTGTGTTCCTATATATTAAGAAGACCATCACTAGTAAACCATATTTGTGTGTCAGCAGAGATCATGGCTCTAGAAGGGAAGTGTGGTTGTCTCATTCCAAAATCCACTGATTTTTAGCATGACAACCATTACACATGTTCATGAGCTTGTGACTAGAAAATGATCCCTGCCAGGTGTTCTTTTTGAAGAGCTCAACATGAACTTTCTTGACTAACTGCTATGGGACCCCTTCAGCTAGAAACACTGACAATGACATTAGCTGGAAAAAATGTGTAGGTTTAGTCCACACTGCACACAGCACTAACAATACACTTTGACCTTGCACTCCATTGTCTATGGATTTAAAACAAATTTTGAAATTATTTTAGCAGTCATAAAGGGCATTAAAAATAACTATGATACTTCTTTATCCAAACTGTGTTTTATCTTCTGAGTAATGTTTTCAGGTTCTCCCCTAACATTTGAATAGTAAAGACAAAATACTCCAAATTATATGGTGCTTTTTGTATTTTTTCTCAGCTTTTCTAACTGAGGCAAAATTATCTTGTCGATGTTTCCATTTTGGTTTTCAAATTTCTTTATTCATCCACTGTCACAATGGCACCCTGTCTGGTCTGTTAGCATTTCCACAGACTTCAGTTCAGAATGTATGTTTTCACTGGAAACAAAAAAATGTCCCAAAACATGAGTTTTGCTTGTGGTTACACTTCAGCTGCAGTTTACATTTGATTACATTTTGATGTTGCCCCTTAGAAATGACAACAGCTTTAGAGAAGGTTTAAAATGCGTGTAGTGATCCTTTGCAATCATTATAAAATAGCATGGGAATGTCTACAACAGTAGAAACAACACCCTGGCTATAATCCAGTTTGGCTAGTTACATCCTGGTTTTCTAAATTCAAGTTATTCAAGTTTATTTGTAAGCTTGATCTAAAGCTTCCAGAAATAACTGTTTTCCTATTACCACTTTTTGGACTTGGATAGGTTGTATTTCACTGCTTGGTGAAGCCATCTCTTTTTTTTTTTTTTTTTTAATAAGAATTGACCTTTGCGTTTATAGGAAGATGTAAGCCTCACATCTGGATGATCAATGAAGTAAAATGCTTAAAATTCTTCTGGCTAAAATAACATAAATGTATATATAATAAATTCAATTTTATCACTCAAGAGTTCATTTTTTGTCACACAGACCCTCACCATGAAAAAAAAATTACATCAGTACAAATATAAACGACAAGAGGCAATTGGCTGTCAATGGACTTGCTTTGTAGGTAGGGGAAGACGCCAAGAGTAAAGCATTTCGCAGCATGGGTGCACCAATCACTTAAAAATTGCCTGATTCACTTGTCAGGATATTGAAAGCATATATTTAGAAATGCATGAGATAGCAATGAATAGTATAACAAACAACGAGCTAAAATTTCAATATCAGAGAAACTGCAATTAGGGGGTTTCCTAAGTAATGCTAGCTGCATGGCTCAGAAGTTTCGTTTTGCAGCAAAAGCCTGGGAAAGGAACTAGATATTAAAAAATCTGCATTTCTGAATATGATCAACACCATATTAAATTGCATCTTCAGCACAGTTTAATATTTAAGGTGGTTGTGTCTTGTTTCCATCTCTGTCTACAACTATCTATCTGATTCTGCTACACTATGATAAAAATATAGATTTAGTTCCTTATTAAATAATCGTACAATGTAAAGATCCTTCTCAGCTACAGAAAGAGAGTAAAGCAGTTGCTCTTTAACAAATGCCATGCTATATGAATTATGTAATTTCCATGGTAATAAAACAACTTTAGAAATTGTACTGTAACAATATGATGTATGCTAGGATTGATTACTCCAAAAATCCTTTCAAGAGGAAAAATTGCGGGGGGATGAGGAAGGGAAAAGCTTTTTTTTTCTGTTCAAGCTCCACTTCCTAAAGATTTAGCTTCTGTGGAGAAAAACCTCACATTCAGTTGTTACATTGAGTGGTCACTCAATTTGTGAATTCATTATATGCATTAAATAGTCAAATATATTCTTTTCAGTATATATGAATAGTTTAATTTATTCTGCTGAAAGAGAGATAACTATCAGAAATAGCAATAGAAGTCACATAATGAGATAAGAATACTAGAAAATCTGAGGATTTTAGTACAGTCCATTATTCATTCCATTCCTGGCAGCCTTTATGATTACAAATCACTTGATTGACTAACTAGACATTCTCAAAGTGAATTATGAATCAGGTTCATTTTTCCTGGTTGAGAGTTGGTACATGTTGTAACTCTTCCACTTTGTGATATATCAAGCTCTTGCAACAGTAATAAGAGATATAATCAACTCTTTATTTCAGGACAAATAAATTGGCTTTTCAAAAATGAAATGTGGTTGCTAACATTTTAACAGTGTGCAATGTAATTCCTTCCTGCTATTCTCAGAGTGCAATCTGCTGTGATGACACAGCTTTCGAATATTTGACTTTGCTGAAATTCTTTTAGGATCCTCACACTGTAATTCCAGGCATAGTGATCTCAGTGGAAATTTGGTGTTGGGTCTAAAAGCAGTGAGTGGTCCCTTTACTTGTTGAAAACAAGCCTCAGACACTGAAAACCTGGGCCACAATTTGCCCTTTTGTGCCTGGCTCTGATCTCAGCTTGGGAATACTGAACAGTTTTAAAGCTGTTTAAGTTTACTTTGAAACACAAAAAAGGAAAAAAAAAAGAATCTCTTCTAAAGTGTGCTTGACCCTCAAGTCCTCTTTCATGAAAAAGTCCCTCAGGCTTTTGTGGAAATTATGCAAGGGGAATGACTGGCAGGCTAGGGTAGGACTCATTTGTAGAACAAATGCACAATCAGATCACAAATCCCCCTGGAACAGGTTTAGTGAGAGGTGCATTTCACCTTCAAATGACTACAGGGAAAACAAAATAATAAAAAAAAAAGACTGCTCAAAATCTGTGTGTGTGAATGTCCAAGCCGAAAATCACTATGAAGAGCCTTTGTGCCTTGCATCTGCATGGCAGATGTAGCCCATAGTGCTGGTTTGGCTTTCTGGGGTGTGGCGGTCTCTGGATGCTTATGTCTCAGTCAACAGAACCAGCTCCCAAGGGTGGAGATATGGGCTGGGGTACATGATATAGGGTTGGGTCCGAGGGACAGGGTACACTGTCTGATATGTGTGCTGAAACAACACATCTTCCCACATGGGGTTCTGTGCAACACCAACACCACCACAGCTCAGAGTTTTGCAGGGAGGAGAGGATTTTTCTGCTGGTTAGGGAGGTTAGCCTAATGTTTGTGTGCTTATTTTAGTTCCAGTAAAGGGACAGGATGATATTTGGTGGGTTTACATTATTTATAGAACAATTACAAAGACTTCAATCCCCTCCATTTCCCTTCTGACACACAAAATCACATCTCTAAAGCAAGACCTATTGGGAGAAAAGATGTATTACCACTTTAGTTTTGGAAGGCCTTAATGTGGTAATTAATTTTAGAAACAATGGTTACAGACTTCAGATTTCTTCTATATTCATCTTTCTATCTAATTTCTGGTCTTCTAATAACCTTAATTGAATGCTGAGTAGTTTAGAATATTATTAAATAGCTTTCATAGGATTTTTAGGATTTCTGATTACATCACGAGTTCAGATTATAAAATATTCCATTCATTTTAAAATTATGATTAAGAGGATACTACAAAAAAATGTTTGTAACAATTTTAATTAAGCAATGCTAATTGAGTTAGGGGATAAAAAAGAGATTTAAAAGGTGAGAAATGACTGAGATCAAAGCCAGCATCGTTTTAAAATAAAGTGGATTAAGAGAATGGTCAGAATGGAGGAGGCGGGGGCTCAAAATCCAAATGAATGGTTTGAAGAGAAAACCCACTTACTTTTAGGCCACATGTATTGTCTTTCACAGGAATGGTTTGCAATGGCACCTGATGTCTTGTGGGTAAATATGAAAGGTAAAACCTGACAGCTAGCTGTCAAAAAGACACGTGTTGCTCATTAGGCAAAGGTATGCAACAACAATGGACATGGAAAAGTCCACTCAAGAGTTGCCACACCTGGCAGCTCTGTATCCACTAATGCACATAAGCACAGCAGAGCCACCTCCAGCATGACTGGGTCACGCTGGTTGGGATCACTGTCTGAAGTGGTGCACAGAGTGGCAATGATTTTGCTGCCTTTTGCTTAATATCTCAAGTATGGGCCACTGTTCTCCTGATCTGACATTTGTTTGTAACTATTCTTTGTCAGCATAGCATGAATGTGTGCTAGGATATTTTACTTATTGCTCTGAAATACTGGTTGGGAGTTAAATGCCATTTTTCTGGTTATCATTTTCTTCTTAGTGGCCCTCTGCCAGATCCTCACCATTCATAGGGCTTTACATGGGATGTTCTGACCTCACCACTTGTAGCAAGAGCATAGCTCCAAACTATCTGGAAAATGGGCAAGAATTTTTTCTTGTGTTCCTTAAACATTAACCAGAGAGTAAATGAGTAACCAGAGACATTCACATGCTGGAAGAACTTCTGGAATCATCTGTACTTATGAAAATTACAGCCCCCTTTGCTGTTTCCTTCTGGGGATGTGAGAGGAAACCAATACTCGTGAAACAGACAGGGGAGAATGACAGGTAAGCAAATGAAAAGCAGGGTGCAGAACTTAAGCTCCCAGTAAGGGATGATGGAGGCAGCGTGCCTCTGTTTAAAAGATTGACACAGGCAGCCTGTTAAGGACAGACTAACTCACATGACAAACGTCAGGTTGCCTGTCACATGTGTATTGCTTGCTCATGGATTCCTTATACTCAGTGCGTGCTGTCTCTTTCTTTGGAATGTTTGCTGGTTTCAGAAATTTTGTACTGATTCAGGGCATAAAGAGAAATCTAAAACATCATACATCCCAATGAAGCTGGAGAAAGTCTGCCTGCAAAAATGCAGCTCTTGAACCCCAAAGAGAAAAGCATAAAATGAATCTGAATTTAACCAAGAATAATAAAATATTGTAATGACTGATGGAGACATTAGCATTACAGACTGAGTTATGCAGGTTGAGATTTAATATGTACCTCTTTCTTCAACCTTAACAGCTGTAATTATTTTTACAAACAAATAAACAAACAAACAATCAATCAAACTCAATACATCTTTAAACACTACTAAGAAAAAAAATCATCATTGATATTTGAAAACAGAAATCAAAAAGAACATATTGCATTCACACCAACTACATACCAAGCAGAATGTTAATAACATTAACCTTTACTCTATCAGATATTTTTGAGAAATACCACTATATTTTTTGCAATGGCTCATATCTGTCATTTAACTGACATGTGAACTTTTCTAAGTTTGCCAAATCACTGAGGCCTGAATACCATTCAGCAATGTTAATTTTGTTTTCCTATTCCAGCTTTTACACAATTATTCTCATGGCAATCATTCTAGCCTTGAGTATAAATAATACTTCAAGTGGTTTGTTGATATCCAAAAAATGATATGTATCTACATTAAGAGATTCTGGAATCTAATGGGAAAACCATGCATATTATTAAGCTGAAATGCCTATTTCTTTCCTCCCAGATGGGAAGTAGTACAGGGTAGTGCCATGGCATATGCATTAATTTTATTCCTTCCGCAAATTTTAGCACATATTATTTTTGCAGATTTTGAATCTTTGCCTCTTACCCAGTATACAGGAGAGTTAAAAAGGAATTTGCTGCAGAGAAGATCTGCCTTAACAAGGACCCTGAATAACTCTTTGGTGAGCTGAGGAAGAAGAGCATGGGAACAGTTCTGCTTTGGAGAAGAGAAAAAAAGTGAGTTTTGTAGGAGGAAATCCTGAGGAGGATTAACAGGGGCAAAAAGAGAGAAGGAGAGTATACTATTTCCTTGGCTCCCATATTTCAGTCCTACAGACTGAGTATGTCAGATCTGAAGGTTATAGCAACAAATAAAGAGCACATTTAAAATGAGGAGGACTACAACCAAAGAATAATGAAAAACATAAATCCCAATATCTGTTCATCAGTGTTGCTACCCAATTAAAACTCAGTCTGTAACAGATTTCTTCCTAATTCTATGGATTTCTTGCACATTATTTTCCACAATTTTAGTTTATATTACTTGCTTTTCCAAATTCCAGGCCTTTTCTTATTTTTTTACTTCTTTTCAGTCCAATGTGGCTTTTAATTTCCCCAGGATCTGAGAAAATGGAGGGACGACACTGTATTGCAAGCTGAATGTTTGTGTGGGAATGAGCTGTGTTGGGAGCATTTTATGCAGCACTTTATAGATACTCAAAAAAATAGGTTTAAAATTGTGATTGTTGATGTTTGCAGACGTGCAAGCATAGCATGGCATCATGCCTAAAGACTGATGGTCTAAGGAGAGGTAGGACAGTACAAAATGAGGGTTGACTTATTTGATCCGTGTTTTTCTATTTACTGCTTTTGTTCCTGTAAGTTGGTCTTCGTGTGTGTTTGGACTTCACAACCTCTGCTTATTACTTATAAGGAGTTTTAAGCTAACATCAGTTAATGGCTGCAGAATCTAGAGTGGGTGCTGAGTCTTGAGGGAAGCCCTGAGTAAACTGGCTCAGAGGAGTGGTGTGGATGCAAAATGGGATTGTCCTTTCAGCAAAAGGCTTCAATAAGGCATCTACTGTATTTAGATGCAGGTGAAGATACTCTTCCAATTCCATAGAGGAAAATGCATATCTGCAGGTGAGCATGGGGATGGAGAAAAGGCACGTGTTGTGCTCCACAGCCCACCATCCAAAGCAGCTCCTGGGAGGAGTCCAACCTGTCACAGACGCACAATGCAAGCTGACTGCCTGTGCCTCTGCAGGACTGCAGTGAGGGCCATGGTCCTCCCCTTTGTATAAAGGCTTTCTGAGTTGATGAACACATCTGTCTCCGGAACAAAAAGAGGTATTACAGCAGACAGGCACACACTGCTTGATTTGAGCATCACAGTGCCCAGCCAGGTCAGTGCCAGCTACATAATGTACTCTAAAAAACACAGATCTAGTGGCCAAGCACAACAGTGCATACCTGCCTGCAAATCTACACAAAATTTGGTATTTTTGGTATCTGCTTAATCCATCTTAGTCTTAATTTAATGCACCTGCTGTTATGAAATATCTCAGTCCTCTCTCTCTCCACTGAGCAACTGTGGTCAAAACATCCCTAGTTTAGACATCTCATTTAAGTGCTACCACTGGATGGGAAGAAGTCAGTCTTTATTTCTGCAGTCCTTTTTTTGTCTTTTTTTTGCTCTCTTCTGACCAGCATAGATACAGTTTTCTTCAGGATAACTTCTGTTGTGTCTGAATTCCTCTTTGTGTGGCTCCCAGCATTTCAGACAGTGCAGCACTGCAGTATCACATCCCTCTCTGGAATGCTATTCCCTCAAGACCCCCATGGCAGAGAGAGATGGGTAATGTTTTCTGAGCTTCTTCCTCTATTTTCATTCTTCCTCTATTCCTCATTTTCTATAGAGGATCAAAATGGATTATTTTCATCTTGACATGCAAATGCCTAGGCTGTGCCCTTGGCTGAGATCTCAGCATTGACTACATAAGTGAAAGATATGGGAGCAGTAGCATTTTAATATCGCATATGGAAGCAGTAGTCTTATTAAAAAAAAAAAAAAAAAAAAGAAGAAAAAGTTACTGTAGTCCTTTGTGCCCTAAAAAATAAAAAACCCTAATAAAAACATTTTCTCATGCACTACTGAATACTATATTTACATGCACTCATTGGTCTGCACAGGGTCAAATGAACATTTTGTGCAGCTCGATATCTTATTGTTGCACTTGGATCTGTCCATTTGCCATGCCAAAACTATCAGTGGGAGTAAAAGGCACATGAATAATTTTACCAAGTCAGATTATGCCTCAGAATATGAACATTTAATAAGTGGTGGAATTATAAAAGAAATAGGAAGGATTTCTAAGGCTGCTTGAGAAATGCTTACAGAGATAAAAAGGTCAAATTCTTCACCAATTTTCACTCTGCACAACAGCAGTTAAGTAAATGAAATTACATGACCTGCAAATCAGTGCAGGATACAAATCTCAGAATATATTGATGCGGCATAAAAGTCGTCATGTGGTTTCATGTTAACATGAAAGAAACGGTATCTGACATTGAAAGCATGCACACTGGCTCACTATTTCTAATTATTGCAATATTCTTTTTCTGAAACAACAGTAGTAGCAAAACACTACCAAGACATTGCCCCCTGGCTAAGATTCTCGGCAAACCCTCATGGCTATTTTCTCAAATAAGCAGCCCGACAAGTAAGTTGTTAGCCTAAATGAAAATTATAGCAGATAAAAATTGTCAGCCTGGTAACTGAACTAATAAGGAAAAGAATTGCATGAAGCTGACAGCACAGTTTTGAACATTGGGAAGAATAAAGGAAAGTACAGCTATTGAAGTTAACTCCTGAGACTGAAGCAAACAGGAAAAATCCCCATCCATTGTTAGGTTGCACATGGCTGATGAGTGCAAGGCTCTCAGCAGTGGTGGTTTAACCGTGCTTTGACACACTGAAACCCAAGACAGTTTATGGTAGGCAGTGAGCTAAGTGTGGACTGATAACGCAGCAGCATGGTGCTACTGTTAGCTCTCCTTGCTTTTCACTTGAGCACAGGAAAAGTGCCTAGATGGGGTTAGGCAACCTGGATGCATTCTTCAAAGCATTCCAGAGCAGTAAACAAGGTATTTGTAAGAGGTAAACAAGGTATTTGTAAGAAGCTGGGGACACGCTGTGGCAATGTCCTGAGCTGGCTGAGTGGGAAGAGGAGTTGGAGTGGAAAGGTGATAAGCCACACTGGGTTTGTTCTGCAGTGTCCCTGGCTGTTGTTCAGACTAAGACTTTGGATATAGTCCACTGACAGGCCTTCTGCCAGGAGATTTGTTCCTACAGGAGTTTTGCTTAGGCAGGATTTTATTTTAAAAATTGTCTCAATCCTCCTTTTATAAATATCTATCCCACATTTCTCTTCTATCACAGGAGGAAGAGTATTTTGTATATATATCTGGGTGAAACACACAAACAAATTCATTTCTCATGGATAATATATTCAGAGTGATTTGCTTTTCAGAGTCAGAAGCTCCAAATCATGAATTTATTATGCAAAGTAATAATTGCAAATTATATTGGCAAACTCCATTTCAGAAGGAAAAAAAAAGGTGTATTAATATAACTAAAATGATTAAAAAAATACTGGCTCTTAACTTGGGGCTACTACAGATATTTTAGGAGGTTATATATATCTGTTCCACCTAAACCACCAGAGGCAGTAGCTTTCATTTTAAAGGTCTAGTGAGATACCACAATTAATGGGCCCACCTAACAGCATATGTCGTGCTTGTATTGAGTAGTAAGACATGGAAAGAAAATGAAAGAAATGCTTAGTGCCATAAAAATTTGCATCTCTTTCTAGTTCATTTCTTAGTGCAAAGAAATGAAATATATCAGGGTCAGAACATGAAAGGATTTGACTCCAGTTTTTGGGTCAAGCTAGGCTATGCCTTTAGTGGGATAACTGGACAGCATATCTTGACTTTGTGGGTGTTGGGGGTTAGGTTTGTTTTTTGTTTTTTTCTCTCTAAAGAATTTTTTCCCCATAAGTTACCAAG